>OY744525.1:41259075-41261575 GCA_963556195.1 Sepiola atlantica
AAACCAAGGAAAATTCTATTTGAAACTTAAGTGTCGCAAACCATGGAAAAATGTTATTTAAAACTTAAGCGTCGCAAACAAAGGAAAATTCTATTTCAAACTTAAGTGTCGCAAACCATGGAAAATTCTATTTAAAACTTAAGTGTCGCAAACCAAGGAAAATAGTTTTTCAAACTTAAGTGTCGCAAACCAAGGAAAATAGTTTTTCAAACTTAAGTGTCGCAAACCATGGAAAATTCTATTTCAAACTTAAGTGTCGCACACCATGGAAAATGTTATTTAAAACTTAAGTGTCGCTGACCAAGGAAACTGTTATTTAAAACTTAAGTGTCGCAAACCAAGGAAAATTCTATTTGAAACTTAAGTGTCGCAAACCATGGAAAAATGTTATTTAAAACTTAAGCGTCGCAAACAAAGGAAAATTCTATTTCAAACTTAAGTGTCGCAAACCATGGAAAATTCTATTTAAAACTTAAGTGTCGCAAACCAAGGAAAATAGTTTTTCAAACTTAAGTGTCGCAAACCAAGGAAAATAGTTTTTCAAACTTAAGTGTCGCAAACCATGGAAAATGTTATTTAAAACTTAAGTATCGCAAACAAAGGAAAATTCTATTTCAAACTTAAGTGTCGCAAACCATGGAAAATACTATTTCAGAATGAGGTGTACAGACCGTCAGATAACCCTACAGAGGTGCGTGGATATCTCTAAATGTCAGATATAAAAAAAAAGCTATAACTTTCAATTAAAAATAAAAGTAAATAAATAAAATTTCGACACAAAAAATTATGCCAGAATTAAAGTAAATACAAATATATAATAAAAATTAGAAAACAAATAAAATCGATATCAGCAAAAATATGAAATATCTTTGCGATTCTCTCATATGCACTCACACACACACACACACACACACATATATATATATACATGTGTGCGTGTGTGTAATATATTATCTTATAATATAAGTGCATATATATAAAACAGTGATATATATATATATATATATATATATATATATATATATATATATATATATATATATATATATATATATATATATATATATATATATATATATATATAAGTAAGCAAAAACAATGAAAGTTGCAATCAGCAATAAAAATAATTACATAAGAATTAATTAAATATTTAGGTGATAAAAATCGTTGTAGTCCAATTGTAAAACGCTGGACTATAGACATCAATATCGAAGGTTCAATCCTTGTCAAAGTTAGCCATGCTGAGCCAGAAACACGTGTCCATGGGTTATTTTTATGTACGTATAAAATTATATATATATATATTTTTTGTAATTGTTTTTTATTAGTGATAGTAGCTGTCTATATATATATATATATATATATATATATATATATATATATATATATATATAGAGAGAGAGAGAGAGAGAGAGAGAGAGAGAGCTACTATCACCAATAAAAACAGTTACAAAAATGCATAGGGAATCTTCCGAATATGAGGGATGAAACGCGGACACCTCTGTGTGATTTAATTGCCATAAATATTATTTCATAACTTAATATATATATATATATATATATATATATATATATATATATAGAGAGAGAGAGAGAGAGAGAGAGAGAGAGGGGGAGAATTTATTACTATTTTATGTAAAATGAAGAATACTGAAAGTAATTAATTACTACTATTATATAGGTCCGATAAATAAATTTTCTTTTTAAATCCGCACGTGAATTTTTTTTTTTTTTTCGAAATTGAAATTAAATCGTTAAGTTTTTGTCTGAAGACAAAATAAATTATTACATTTAACTGAAATTATTGTTCGAGTTTTTCCATACATCTTTGCTAATATTGCTCTGTTATTACGCTGAGCTCTCTAACCGGAGTTGCTCTAAAAATACCTTATATCCAACTCAGATCTCCCAAGTTATATATTCAATGGAAACTATACATTATTTTCACCTAATCGGTGGTTAGAAAGGTTTCTTGTTTATGGAGAGGAACTTCGTCTTGGTAGCATTAAATGTGATCATCCATTTTTGGCTCTCTTTTACTATAGACTAGTGGTCGTTTTCTGAATATGTCTTGCATAAGTTGGCATTTGATTTGCCCTCATGCCGGAAATAGAACGTGGCATCATCGGCAAATACACTTATCGCAGACACGATTGTATCGGGGAGGTCGTTTATTGAAATCAGAAATAATATAGGTTCGAATATCGGTCCATGGGGCACACCCGCGTTTATTGAATGTTGTTCATATGTACGACCATCAAGAACGACCTGGATCTTTCTTTTGGCTAAGAAAGATTTGATTATATTAAACGTTATCCCAGTAATACAGTATGAGTTAATTTTCCCGAGAAAACCTTCATGCCACTTCATTTATCAAATGCTTTAGATATAGCAAGTGCTTCTGCCCTAGCTTCACTTGCATTATTCAGTGTGTGGTATATATGTATATATAAAAGCACAAGAGATAGTTTTTTTTTTTAACCAATTAGATGCTAGAAAA
>OY744525.1:41266575-41271575 GCA_963556195.1 Sepiola atlantica
TTGTTTCATCCGCTATCATCAGATATGTAAATCCATTTGAAGAAATGTCTTTCGATTTGAAAGAGTGTTGTTTATCCATTTAAAGAAATGTCTTTCGATTTGAAACAGGGTTGTTTATCCATTTAAAGAAATGTCTTTCGATTTGAAACAGGGTTGTTTATCCATTTAAAGAAATGTCTTTCGATTTGAAACAGGGTTGTTTATCCATTTAAAGAAATGTCTTTCGATTTGAAACAGGGTTGTTTATCCATTTAAAGAAATGTCTTTCGATTTGAAACAGGGTTGTTTATCCATTTAAAGAAATGTCTTTCGATTTGAAACAGGGTTGTTTATCCATTTAAAGAAATGTCTTTCGATTTGAAACAGGGTTGTTTATCCATTTAAAGAAATGTCTTTCGATTTGAATGAGGGTTGTTTCATGAAACAACCCTCTTTCAAATCAAAAGACATTTCTTCAAATTGATTTACATATCTGATGAGAGCGGACCACCGCTTGAAACGCGTTATATAAAATTATAAAATGAAAAAATAACAAAATAATGAATAAATGTTGAAAATAACATTTTACAAATGTTGGTAGCCTTTATATATATGATTATTTTTATTTATACGTACATGTACATAATCCGCGACACTTGCATGTCAATGTTATCAATCAGCAGCTGTTAAAAGTTGAGATCTCATCAGGCAGAATAATATTCTGATCCTTCCCATAGGTCATATTTGGAAATATTGAAGTTGGAAGAAAAAAAAGGAAAAGAAAACGAAATACAACATTTCCTTCCTTTTCTCAACTCGCTTATGCTTCGTGGCGAGCGATGTTAGTTTAATTTACAAAAACTTTTTCTAATTTAACCGTTTTTTTTATGAAATCACTTTAATTAATTACTATTCATATCAAGAAAACTATTCCACATATATATAGGAAAATAGAGCAATTAAATTACAAATGAATGACACCAAACATA
Organism: Sepiola atlantica; assembly: GCA_963556195.1. Taxonomy (NCBI): domain Eukaryota; kingdom Metazoa; phylum Mollusca; class Cephalopoda; order Sepiida; family Sepiolidae; genus Sepiola; species Sepiola atlantica. The sequence continues at coordinate 41,267,544 of OY744525.1, forward strand.
AATTTATTATAAGCTGTTTCAAAAAATAATTATGAAAATAAAGTAAACAAATACTTGTGTTTTGTCTTTTGCTTGTTATTATATATAGTTTATTTCCACAGAGTACTAAGTATCATTGATTTAAATTAGAGTAACCCGTTTTGATGGTAATATAGTTGTAATAAATGAAAAAAGCTTTTGCATTTATTCATTTAGATATATATAAGGAAATATTTATGTTAAATAACCAAATATATATATATATATATATATATGTATGTATGCATGTGTGTGTCTACATATATATATATATATATATACATATATATATATATATATAAATATTGTTTATTGTTTATTTGTCTATGGACGTATACGTTTCGTCTCTTTTTAATCAAGACTCATCAGCATAGAAGTACGACTATTCACTACCGGTCACACAATTCGAAACCCTGGATTACAAGTATTTTTCAACCCCAATCCAACGTCGCTAACCGATAGGCCAGTTCTGAACAGCTTATAAACAATGATAATTTTAACACATTTAAAGGCGGCGAGACATACAGGCATTCAACTTCTATAAGTGAAGGAATGATGCTTATAAAGCAAGTGACGTCACGCTGTGTTATTACTACCATTTACAGTGCACTACTTTTGAACGAGGAGGTTCAAATATAAATATTTGTTATTGTTTATTTATCTATGGACGTATACGTTTCGTCTCTTTTCAATCAAAACTCATCAGCATAGAAGTACGACTATTCACTACCGGTCACACGATTCGAAACTCTGGACTACAAGTATTTTTCAACCCCAATCCAATGTTGCTAACCGATAGGCCAGTTCTGAACAGCTTATAAACAATGATAATTTTAACACATTTAAAGGCGGCGAGACATACAGGCATTCAACTTCTATAAGTGAAGGAATAGGCAGCATTTTCTCTGTAATACAAGTGTTGTTGAATATGACCGACAACTTATGTCTGGATATCCTTGTGTGGATCCTTTCCATTTGCCGAATCAGGTTTTTTGTATCGGTGGGGAATTGGATTAATCTGCCATAACTGTAGGTGTCCAAAGTACTTTCAGGCCCATCCGGGTCCTATTAATATTAATATTAGCATTAACACCATGGTCTTTAATTGATTACCATGAAGATTGACCCAGATGGGCCTTAAAGTACTTGGGACATCTACAATTATGGCAGATTCATCAGCCAATCACCCACCAAAACAAAGAGCCTGATTCGGCAAATGGAAAGGATCCACACAAGGATATCCAGGCATAAATTGTCTGTCATATTCAACAACACCCACACACACACACACACACATATATATATATATATATATATATATATATATATATATATATATATATATATATATATATGATGATTTGCTGAATCTTCACGGATGATTGCAATCTCATCACGTTGTTCCACTCCCATCTCTTCTTTATCCTTAACTTTTTGGGTTGAATTTTTGTAATAGATTAAATTGCAGAAAGACATCTGCACATCATTGGATTATAGTGATAAGCGCTTGTACGACTCTAGTAATCACTTAAGCCGCAGATTTTACATCAGAGTTTCCTTCTCCTGGGTAGGTTGCCATAGATCTGGCTGAGGAACCCCATCTACCCCGGTTTTGATATCAAAATGATCTTTCTCCTTGACTGTCATCCAAGAATCTCTGTAAGCCCAAAGCCAACTTGAATACTTATTTGAAATATACTTTATTTTACTTTTTTTCTAATCTCATTATTTTTATTGCTGTTTTTTTAATGCAGGTATGTTTTTCTTATTCATGAGTAACCAGTTATCAAGGATAAAAGCCACTCGAAGATAGCAGTTAGTCAGGTGGATATATTGTTAGTTGAATGATAAAAAATCATGAGAAGATTGAAAAAGATGAATGGAATGAGCAAAATTGAATTCCATATAATAGTGATTCATGACAAATATTTGTTGACATTACATTCGAAGACGACCAAGTTGTAGCATGCAGGGAAGAAATCCGGTGGTAATATGTTCTCCAGATGGGAAGTTCTTGAAAGGAAACTCCGTTCATGGAAATTCTGTTTAATGTTCAACTCACTGGGGAAGAAAGGAAAGTTCTTTGTGGTAGAGAGACAAGTTCTTGCTGTGAATGTTTTATATTGCATTGTAATATGCCTGGGAGAATGGTATCATGACAAACGAACATATACTACCTCCTCCCTCCAAAGGAGGAGGTAATGCCTAAGAGGGCAGTCTCATGACAACAGAACAGATGCTCCACACCCCAATCCTTCCTTTATAAAAGGAGGAGGTAATGCTTGGGAGTAGGGTATCATGGAAACAGAACAGATACTACACTACCCCAACCCCTGAATTGAGCGTTAAAACATAGTACAATAGTACAATCAATAGAAGTAAAAGTATAGTTTCGGTTTCAGACGAACAGTTACCAAATCTCCATTAGTACTAGAAAAAGCTTGGTCTCTTTTTAACATTGAATTTATTCTTTACGTTTTCTTTTATGCTGCTGCTTGTTTTTGTTTTCTTAAATGACGAACGAATGTGACTGAATCTATCAAAGTTATTTTGTTCGAGTTTCTTTATTATCACAAATCTTATAGTTTTCTAAAGAAATAAACCGCCTTTCACTCCTTCTCCTGTCTCAAACATTGATGATTAACTGATGTCGCTGTGTGCCCAAAATGTAAACATTGCCCATTTTAAAATGAAATATTCCCAAATCGAATAAGACATCTGTCGTCCTCGTCGACTTAAAACTGATAATCGTTGCATCTATCTAAAGAATGGCTATCTAGCAATTGAGAAAGAGATCATTTACTTTTAAAAGATTTAAATTGTCACAATTGATAAATAAGTTGAAACATTAAAAGGTTCGTTTATTTATTTAAAAAATATTTTGCCGGTAAAAAAACGAGAAGACGGTAGGTAAACAACCGTTGAATTTCCCACAGGAATCGGTCAGTTATAATAATCATAAGCACTTACTTATAGGCTCCAAAACTATTAATTATAATGACACCAAATTTGGTATGAAGCGGTTATAAATGGACTTCACACGTATGAATTTACTCCCCCACCATATTTTTACCTGTGGGGTTATCTCAAAGATAATATCTATCAAAAGAATCCCTAGACTATTTCTGAACTGAAGAAGGCCACCGCAGTCCAAATCAGGACAGTGCCAAGAGAAGGGTGTGTCAGAGTTAGTGACAATTTTGCAAAACATGGACTGTTGGATATTCATGCCTGAAACTTGGCGGACAAGTCAGGCATAGACCGAAGTTTATTTGTACTAAATATGGTTGGATTGCAGAAAGGATTGTGAATTTTATTGATGATTTCCAGGGTGGCATTTGGGTGGGGGAGGAGTCACCCTGTACTTTAGTCTAAAAGTCTCTATTTACTTGTCTCCCCACGAGGGTAGAGTTAGACACAAGGTCAGTTTTAAATGTGAGAAAATCCATCTCCCCCCCAAAAAGGGCACTCTGGATTTGGGACAAAAATAAAAATTGCTCAACCTAGACAGAAGTCTCCTTCACTGGACGAGGACAAAAAAGATGAAGAGTAATATCAGAACAGATGCTACACTTTGCTCATAGCGAAAAGGCCAAAGAGAGATGGCTTGAGTCCCTATATTTACTTGCCTCCCCACGAGAACAGAGTTAGACACAAGATCGGTTTTTAATCTAGAGAAAATCCAGCTCCACAAAAAGGGGCACTCTGGATTTGGGAGAAAAATAAAAATTGCCTTGGTCTAGAACGATTTCTCCTTTATTGACCGAAAAGATAAAGTATAGCATCAGGACAGTTACTACACTTTGCTCATAGTCAAAAGGCCAAGGAGAGATGATTTGAGTCTACAAGTCTTTTCATCAAAAATTCCTTGTATCTACAAGTCCTTCTCATCACAACTACATATTCCTATATGAACTTTATATTGAATCGTATGCATGCATCTTTGGTGTAAAACTGATCAATACACATTGTTGAAATGATAGTCTGCGTTCATTTTCTTTGCTACCATACGAT
>OY744525.1:41274075-41291575 GCA_963556195.1 Sepiola atlantica
AGCATTTGAATATCGTTTCCTCATCTGGTGTATGTGTCTTTTATGGATAAACTTGAGTCCTTTTACCATGTAAATCATGTTCCCAATCCGTTTATCCACTATCCATGTTTCCCAGTAGGATTTATTGCTTTCAACATCCGAAAGAAAACTTTTTCTACAACTTTGAAGCGTCTCTTTGTGAGATGTTTTTCACGTACTGGTTTCGTATGGGAAGGTAATATTTTATCCAACACTTCCTTGCAAACGTTGCTTTTCTGGCGTCATGGAAGATAGAATATTGTTATTTGGGGCCATCCTATATACCTGAGAGTCATTCTTGAATGGCTTTTTCGGTAGGTGTACCCCTAGCTTTCTTAAGCGCTTTTTAAACGTATCTACGATCCGTTCTGCCTGACCATTGCTTCTCATATGGTGCGGCGCGATCGTGATATTCTCTCCTACAAAAGTTTGACAGAATGGATTAAATTTACTTGACATGAATTGCGTTCTATTGTCTGATAAAATACAGTAACAACCCCGAACCAGGCGAGCAATTCATGTAAAAAAATGGTTACTTCGTGGTTGTTTTCTTATATTTTAATATTTCCGGTCATTTTTAGAAACTACCCACTACTATTAGCTAATAGAAACTATCCAGTGAACCAGAAAAATCAATGTGGATCCTAGACCAGAGTCCATCATTTTTCGGCCAGGGTCTGAACTTTATAGAAGGTGTCTTCGATGCCAAAGCACAACATTTGCATAGTTTCACCGCATTTTCAATGTTTTTGTCCGTACTTGTCCAATACACAAAGCTTTTTATAAGACTTTTCATTCTTGAAATGCCCGGGTGACCGACGTGCAATTCTTTTAGTATTCTGTTCTGTAATGTTACAGGAATAACCATTCGATCGCCGTACATCACTACTTCATCACAGATTGAATACACTTTCGAGATTTGTCGATGTTTCATCGTCTAACGCTTTTTCTTTAATGTATTCGAGTGTTACCGGAAACTGCCTAATGGTATTGCTCAATGGACTTTTTACTTCTACCTCAGTTTGTAGGGAGGGAATCACTGTGTTTCCAAACGGTTCGGCATATTTTGGGATAAGTCTTAATAATCCATCAGCATGACGATGGGATAAACTCCATTTTATAATTGTAATTGAGGGGAATGCCCCCCCCCCCATTTCTTCAGTCTGTTTGCAGTATGTGTTGGTAATCCCTTTTTCACTCATAAATCGTTAGCATTGACTTATGGTCGGTTTACAACACAAAATGTCTTCCGTGAACAAATCGATGAAATCTGGTGACTGCAATGCTTTCTTCTCGATTTATGAGTAACTTTTTCTGCAGGTAATAATGTACGAGGCGCATGTACAATAGGTTTTAGCGATACATTTCCATTCTGTGTAATATTTAGGCTCCAATGCCGTACGAGCTAACATCAGTAACTACAATGATTTCGAGAACTAGATTGTAGTGCGTCAAAAGAAAATCTGATGTGAGGATATATTTTCTTTTTTTCAAATGCTTCCTTTTTTAAATAGCTCATTAAAAGGAGCTCGCAAATTATAATAATTTGCTAACTGCTAAAAAACTTTGTAGTGACGATACGTTTTCCGGGGCCGACATATTTTTTATCGCACTGACTTGCTCTGGATCTGCTCTTCTACCATCTTTGTCTTTTTTTTTTTAACATAGTTCACCCCAAACAAGGCAGGACGCCACTGTAGACGTAAGGGGCTACTGAGAAAAAAGAAGAGGGGAGAAGGTAGGGTGCAGTCAACCTAGATTGGGATCTATGCAGCGAGATGTCTGTTTACATTAGTTTTAAACTTCTGCATGTCTGTACTGTCGGGGAAACATGGGGCAGGGAGGGAGTTCCAGAGGCTAGCAGCACGAGGAAAGAAGCTATTTGAGTAGAAGGCTCTCCGACATCTGGGGACCTCCACAGTGAATGAATGAGATTTAGTTGATTGTCGAGTTAGTCTAGTGAATTTACGTCGAGGGAGCACCAGAGTAGCCAGTTCATCGAAGCATAATCCATTGAAGTATTTGTAAAACAAGCACAAGGATGCTACATTGCGGCGATGGGACAGAGACTGGAGCTTGGTTGACAGTGAGGGACCTATTAGGTTGGCGATTCTTTTTTGGACCTTGTCAAGGAAGGAGAGACTAGTAGATGATGCACCAGCCCAGATGTGACAACAATACTCCATGCATGGGCAGATGGTGGCTTTGTAGAGATACAGGATAATGTCAGGTGAGAGGAGTTTACTAGCACGGTAGAGGGAGCCAACCTTCTTTGCGGCAGCCTTGGCAATGTCTTCGATGTATTTGTTCCAATTCATGTTACCTGTGAAGGTTAGGCCGAGGAGTTTGAATGATGAACACTCAAGTAGGATGTTATTAGCCATGACAATCGGTGGTTGGAGAGGTTCTTTGTAGTTATTGAAGGAAGGAAGCTTGGTCTTAGCGGCATTAAAAGTTACCAACTATTTGTGACCCCAATCCACTACAGCCTGGAGGTCATTTTCTAAGGATTCAGCCAATGTCTCGGATATGATTGTGTCGGTTTTGCCAACATGGCGAGAGTAAAGCGTGGTGTCGTCAGCAAATAAACCAATCTCAGACACTGTGTCATCAGGGAGATCGTTTATATAGATCAGGAACAACAGAGGTCCAAAGTTGACAAATATCTTTCATTTTTCCATGAAAAAAATCGCATTTTACAACTTTTAATTTAAATCCATAGTCTTGGATTCTCTAAAAGATTTCGTGAACATGTACTCTGTGTTGCTCGGTACTTTTGCAGATCACTAGAATGTCATCTATGTAGGCTGTCGCAAATTCCAGTCATGGGTATTTATAAAGAGTAGCTTTGAGTACAACTTGTCCATAGGTATTTGTAGATAAGCATCACTTAAATCAACCTTTAAATGTTTGTCTTCTGTTGAGTTTAGCGAATCTCTTCTGAACTAGGCAGAGGGTAGTGGTAATACTTTAGTGCATGGTTCAATCCTGTGAAGAATTTTGGACAAACACGGATAGCTTTATTTTTTACATAGACTGTATGCGAAGCCCACTCGCTGTATCCTACTTCCGATAATATTCCCATTTTTTCGAGTCTATTTAATCCCTCGTCAATCTGATTTAATGACGCGTATTGAACATTTCTTTTCTGTTTGAAAACTGGTTAAATATTTAGTTTTAATTCAAACATGGCAGTCAGGTTTTTCATCTTCCCAGTCCACCAGAGAAAACTTACGAAAAGTTTTCTGTTTATTAATCTTTAGTCTATTCGATTCAGCATTTAAAATTCCAATAGTTTGACAGAAAGAGTTTATGGGCACATTCCATAATCGAAATTTCTCCAGCCAGTCCGTGCCAAGAGTTTGTTTGAGTTGTTCATTACGAACATTCTTAATTTCAAACTTTTTCCTTTTAATGTAACTTTTAGCTATTTTTATCGTTCTCATCAAAGTTGTTTTTCATTTTTTTACACGTTTTAAGATTTATTATTGACAGATCCGAGCTGGAATTAAGTTGCAATTTTATATTTCTATTCAATATTTTTACCTGCATAAATTTCCTGATATTTTCAGCTTCGTCACTTTTAGCAATAAATAAAGGCTTTTTATTTTAGTTTTTAACTCTGCAGTGTGTAGTTTTGTGTCTCATGCAATCTCAAGTAAAACACATTTTCATTTTATATGGACAGTCTTTGGACCAATGCAATTACCCGCAGCCAAAACACGGTTTATGAGACAAATTATTTTTCTTTGATTGATCAAATTAAATTGGTGAATTAATTTTCTTTTTGTTACGGATTTTTCTAATATGTGACATTCCATTTTCTTCAATGTCTCTTGAATCTTGACAAACATTAATAAAACGTTGATAGTTCTCTGCGATATGTTGAAGTGTTAAACCAGGTTTATTCTCTAGTTTATTAAAAACTCTTCGTCTGATTTCAGCATGTTTTTGTGGCAAAATATAATTGATGGATTTGGTATGTTCAACAGTATCTAACTTTCTTAATAGCAAACGAACTTTGTTTTAAATCGGTCCAATTCGCACAGTCTGTATTATAAAGATCTTCGTATCGTCTTGAATATGAAGCAAATGTAATTTCGCTTTCAAGGTCGTAAGTAAAATTATCAATAGCTCACCAAATAGCGTTTTGTGAAAATGAACTTTTATCTTCAACATTTTGACCCCTATTCGATAATTCGTATAATTTTTCTCTTTTGTTTTTAAATATGAAGAAACATTTCCTCAAATCTTTTCATTTACTCCAATTGTTTTTCTTGAAATTTTTCTTCTTTTTCTTGAAAGTTCTCTTCTAGATGAAGCTTTTCTATTTTCATTTTCTTCTCATATTCCATTTGTTCTATTTGTTTTTCTCGGAATTTCTCTTTTAGTCGAAGTTGTTGTTCTTGTTAGTGTTTAATAGTATCCAACATGACACTTTTAAATTTCTCTATTTTCGTCCCTTAAAATAAGCTACTGACTTTTTCATGTATTTTTTTACACGGTTGTAACTTTTTTCACTGGGAGATAAATTCTTCGCTTCTTAACAGGAAGAAAAAGTTAGTTCAAACTTATTTACGTGTTGTTAAATAAACAATAAAAACACGAAGAAAAATCAACAATAATCTTTTTTTTGTAATCGAACAATTTAGATTTCAATGGGAAATTACTTTTTTTTCAATCGTATTTTCTGACGTTTGAATGTTTTCTTTCGCAGATGTTGCACACATGTTTAACTTTTCGCTGTTACTGTTATAATTAACATTTTTCGAGCACACCACCGAATTCTTTTTCGAAAATCCAACATCGCCAGTTGTAGTAATGGTTATGTTGTATCCGATATAGGTTCAATTTCTCTTTGTCAGTGTTGTGTGCAACATAGACTAAAGTTATGTTGCGTATGTTTAAGTCCAAGTCCTCTTAAGACATTCAAGGGCCAATAATAAATAAGACAACAGGGTGGTATATTTACAAGAGTGTGTATTTAAAGATGTGCAGAATAGTATGTTACAGTAAGACTGCTGAGAGATTGCCCTCATCTAGGTAGTTTGGTAGTTTGGTAGTTTTGTTTTACGGCATATCAACCCTTTTTGGGTTATTTAATGCCGAATCTGGTCTTGTTTTCTTCTCTTTTTTGTTTCTTTCCCCTTTTAATATCTGTTTCTATTTAACCCATAGTTGGGACCCTAACAGGTACTACCACTCCGGGTCAGGGTGGACCTGGGAGCAATGGTAATTAAGAGGAGGCTCCACATTCCCCAAAGTCCGTAAGCCGGATCTCACCATCGGATGTAGTTTAAGGTCATATCCAGGACCGGGAGTAGGGTAGGAAAAATAAAAATAAAAAAGGGGAGGGAGAAAGGGAGAGGGGCTGTTGTTTTTGTTTTTGGTTTTGTAGAACATAATTAAGTTTTACAAACAAAAAAAAAAAAAAAAAAAAAAAAACGTCAATGTAGGTGAATTTCGTCTCAGGGAGCCACATGGCAGACTGATCTGGTATCACCAGTGCCCTCATCTAGTGTCTGGAAGAGTCCATATAGTCACCAAATAGATTAGAATAATATACATATTTTTGCTAGCTCTGTCAGTGTGGAATATGGCGACGATTCATGAAATTACCAGTAACTTATGAACCTGCATATATAAATATGCTTTAGTTTTAGTTTTATTTTCTGATGTTTTAGACTTTCCTTCTGATGAGTCACACTAATTGAAACTCCAAGATATATAACTCTGTATTTTGTTTAAGAAAAAGGTTCACTGCTACAGTTTTTCATGACGCCTTCAACGGTGAACTTTTCCTGATTTTTTTTTGCTATATTTTCAACCTTTTCTTTTTGCATTGGACATTTTTAATAAATTGTATATTGTCTTTATATCTTTTAAAATTATGCCTATTGTTAATTTACCGTTACGAACTTATCTGTTTGTACTCCTCTGACGATAAGATTTCATTCTTTGAAAAGCCATGGCTTAAGGAAGGAATAATAAAATTTCTTTTATTTGAAACCATTTGTTTTAAACAACTGATGACGTAATAGATTTTTTTATTTCATACAATCTTTATTTTCATCTTTTAATTGTTTATATAATTGCTCTATCTCGTATATCGAGAATCGACTTTTCATGATAGGTTCTACTTTAAAGGTATACACCATATCTTTATTTTTCTATTCTTTTTATATGCACACACACACACACACACACACACACACACACACACACACACACACACACACACACATATATATATATATATATATATCAACCATATACATGAATATAAATTATAAATTTACTGTATAAGTCTATGAATATGTTGGTTTTTATTTGATTATCTCTATCTAGTTCATACCCATAAGTCTGGAAGGAATGTTCTTTCGGCAGACGAGCACTTGTCTGCTATAGCATATTCAAAACTTGTTTGAAAAACACGACATCTGATTTCGGAACACAAGCAGGCAAACATTAGTACCGTGGAGGCCAGAAAGCCAGGCTCGAAAGTCATAAAATAGATCTGTTAAGGATTCTAAATCAAATAAATCTTTTTAACTGCAAGTTTTCATTTTCGTCTCTTCAGGGAAAACATAAGACATAAAAGTACAATTATGGCTTTCCAAAAAGCGGGCATAGATTTGAAAGAATTCACATCGTCTTTGTCTCTACTCGCACACATACTCCAATAATAACAAAAAAGAAAATTTCAGAATTGCGAATTGTCCAAATCAAAAGGAAATTACATAATATACGTTTATGTATAAAAAGTTTAGAGCTGGATATTTTAGTCTTAATGAATGCCCAGGCAAACCTGATAAAATCATCATCATCATCATCATCATCATCATCATCATCATCATCATCATCATCATCATCATCATCATCATCAGCAGCAGCAGCAGCAGCAGCAGCAGCATCAGCAGCATCAGCAGCATCATCATCATCTTAACGTCCGTTTTACATGCTGGCACGATGGGGGACGGCTTTTAGAAATTGACTTTTTTTATGGAAATCGCTCCAGACAAGGCATGAAGCCACTTGATGTAAGGAGCTAACAAGAATGAAAAATGATTATCGCAAAGACAGGAGATGCCTATTGGCTGTAGTCTTGAAAAGACCAAGTCTATAGGTAGGAGGAAAACAGTCAGCAGGAAGATATTTCCACAAGCCTGCAGTTCTTGGAAAGGAGCGACTGGAAAAGGAAGCTTATCTCTGGTCAGATTTCTTTGGAAGTTATTTCCTTAATTGAGGCAAGACTTTTATAGGTCGGATGCCCTTCCTGACATCAACCGAGTGGGGTGATGGGGACCAGTGTTTTTTTATTGAGACACTATCTCTAGGTGATTGCTCACAAAATTTAAAGAGCGCTTCACCTGCCCTGTAAATTAAGATATAAATTATAAATAACCAGGGGATGGATGGCGTTAAGTGGATAACGACACGGCTGACGACCTGGGTGTGCAAGATTCGAATCTAGTCGGTTCTATAGTACCACTTTCACTTAGGAATATTTGGCAACCATTACGTGGTCCATCCTGCAAGAATGCCAACAACAGAATCAAGCCGGTCAACAAAGTATATACTCTGCTGACTCATACAAATTTGCTTTTTTATGAATGTAACATTCTGTGGTGTATTCTTCGATCCTCTAGTTTTGTCTGTCGTCAACCTTGCCGACAGAACCAGCTGGTCATCTTTCTGTAGTCGCAGTTATGATGTGTCAGCCAAAGTTTCCATCTTCTCTCCTCACCTGGTAGCTGCAATTATGTATCACATAAAAGAAAAAAAAACTCCAACAAGCTTGTTGCTCAATGGTTTATATTCCTTGATGTTTTATTCTTTCATTCTCTCACATCACTGAAGGGGCACACATAAACTTCATATTGCCCACCCCTGCGCGGGGCAGGGAGTAAACAAAGATGAAGCTTTGAGAACTTTGATATAATGCAATCAGCTCATCTGTCAAAGAGAAAGACTTTCCTCTTTTCCTCACTACGTATCACTTCAGACTTCCTCTCGTGATGCAACTTCATGTACACGTAGCTCTCTTTCTTTTCTTAACTTCTAATGGAATTTTCCATTCTTTTGTTCAATGTGGAAATTTTCCAATTCTAACCCGCATCAAAATATTGCTACGTAAGTAGAGAATTGCAGAACCTTTAATTGACTTTTAACTACGTATATAGTAATGAGTTGGATGAAATATATAAAGCATGAAACTGGGAACAATGTACAGGTGTAAAACGAAGCAGGTACGATGGCAGGAATCGCTCCACAACGCCGAGTCCCTCAAATCTTTGGTTCCTCCAATCTTAGACACAGATATCATATTAGAATTTATAATGTTTTGGAATTTTTTAGATAAGGATTGATAATTCTTTTTTTAAACATACAAGGCAGGCCGCCACTGTAGACGTAAGGGGCTACTGAGAAGAAAGAAAAGGGAGAACGTTGGGGGTGGGGGTCAACCTAAACTTGGGATCTGCGCAGCGAGATATCTGTTTACATTAGTTTTAAATTTCTGCATGTCAGTACCGTCAGGGAAACAGGGGGCAGGGAGGGAGTTCCAAAGGCCAGCAGCACGAGGAAAGAAGCTATTTGAGTAGAAAGCACTCCGGCATCTGAGAACCTCCACAGTGAATGGATGGGATTTAGTTGATTGTTGAGTTGGTCTAGTGAACTTACGATGAGGGGCACCAGAGCAGCCAATTCATCGGAGCACAATCCATTGAAGTATTTGTAAAACAAACATAAGGATGCTACATTGCGGCGATGGGACAGAGACTGGAGCTTGGTTGACAGTAAGGGACCTATTAGGTTGGCGACTTTTTTTTGGACCTTGTCAAGGAGGGAAAGACTAGTAGATGATGCACCAGCCCAGATGTGACAACAATACTCCATGCATGGGCGGATGGTGGCTTTGTAAAGATACAGGATAATGTAAGGTGTGAGGAGTTTACTAGCACGGTAGAGGGAGCCAACCTTCTTTGCGGCAGCCTTGGCAATGTCTTCAATGTATTTGTTCCAATTCATGTTACCTGTGAAGGTTAGGCCGAGGAGTTTGAATGATGAATTCTCAGGTAGGGTGTTATTTGCCATGACAATCGGTGGTTGGAGCAGTTTCTTGTAGTTATTGAAGGAAAGGAGCTTTGTCTTTGCGGCATTAAAAGTTACCAACCATTTATGACCCCAATCCACTACAGCCTGGAGGTCATTTTCTAAGGATTTCGCCATTGACTCGGATATGATCGCGTTTGTTTTGCCAACATGGCGAGAGTAAAGCGTGGTGTCATCAGCAAATAAACCATTCTCAGACTCTATGTCATCAGGGAGATTATTTGTATTATTCTGACTACTGTTCTCATCTTGGATGTTATTCACACAAAATTTCGGCCAGTGTAATCACCGACTTTCTTCAGGTGCGTCTCATTCAACTCATGAAATTTTATGTCAAACTCAGGAATCGGTACGGAATTTCTAAGACACTTATAGATTGGCCAAAGTGGTTGTCTTCCCTTTTCTCAACCTCGACTGGAATGATGCCGAGAGTACTGGAATAGTGAGGAAGTTTATTGTCACTCAAATTCTATCAGAAAGCAATCGCTTTAATTAAATTAAATTTAGGTAAATTAAAGAAAATAGAGTTAACTTTTGTTATTTTTACGTACTTCTTATGTATTGGGTTGTCCTGAAAGTTCGTGCCGATTTTTAGGAGTTCATGTTTCGACACGTTAGATTATGTTCAAGTATTGATAGTTATAATATACTTACATTTCTGCTTTGAAAGAAAGTTAAAAAATATTTGATTATGCTAATTTTGGAGCCCTTTTAAAATGGAAGATTCTATACCCATTTTAGGCACTTCATACTTTTCTATTTCCATAAAGTCAAAAATGCTTCTCATACAACAAAAATATATGTGAAGTGTACGGTGAAGATGGTTTCGCTGATAGAACTGTACGGAAGTGGTTCTCAAAGGTTAGAGCTGGATTCTTTAGCCTCAATAGTGAAGAACGCTCAGGCAGACCACCTTCTACAGATGACGGACAAATGAAGACATCAATAGAGAATAACCGACATTACACAACACGAACATTAGAAGAAAGGCTTAACATATCAAAATAAATATTTAATGACATATATATTTTTTGACTTTCATTTCCTTTAAAATTCGGACATTAACTTTCCAAACACCCTGACACAATGTATTAGTTCTTTATTTATTTAAACATTGAGAAATGGGTTTCGTTTCTAAATATTAAGTAAATGCACAAATGATGATTAATGCAGAATGAGTGTAGCGGACAATACGAAAATATACAAAACATTTGAATGTCCTGCGTCTAGCTCTGCATGGTGTGACATCAATCACGTGACTCTGTCTTTTTCTCTCTTTCTAACCCTCGATACAAACGTACGTTCTAGCTGACATCCTTCTCTTTCATTAGGTTATTTTGATCCGACAAGATGTGATATTTCCCACGTCTAGGTACTTTTACCAATTCCATCGACACTCCCTACGTATCCACTCCTTACACACATATATACACCTTCTATTTCTCACTTCTTAATAATTAACTCGGACCAAAATATATGTAAAAAAAAGTCTCTATTTCAATTGTTAATAAATACACACATGTCCACCATCTCTCTATTGTTATTGTTACCTCAGTTCATCACTTGCACACCCACACGATTTTTCTCTTTTATTTTCCCCTATCATGAACTTACCTGAAATTACCTAAAGCAGTCTATTAAAAGTTAATTTTCAATGTTTTTCTTAATTTCATTGTCAGTATCCTTAAATGACTATTCTTACTCTTCTACTCTTCTATCAAGTAAAAAGCAGTAAATTGAATGAGTTCTAACGATTCAAAGGGTGTATACATTATTTTGAGACACCCGGTATATATATATATATATATATATATATATATATATATATATATATATATATATATATATATATAGTGTTAAATGAATAATTTTGGTAAATAATGTCAATTTTTTCTTTCTATAATCTATATATATATATATATATATATATATATATATATATATATATATATGTGTGTGTGATTTTTTGAAGGCTTACCAAAGCATTCTGTTCAGGAGCCCAATCATCACCACAAAAGACCTTTTCATTCAAAAATTATTTGTTTATTTATCATTTTCAAATTAAAGAGTTTTTTCCTACACGTGTTTCACTACCAAGCAGGTCCTTGCTTGGCAGAATTATCAGGGAAAATAAGTACCTGGAATAAGATTTACAACAACCGACAATACACTATGTGATGTTACTTTAATTGAGGTCACTTAAGAAGAGAAGAAAAGAAAAAAGGATAAAAAGGGAAAAAGTCGAAAATGTCTTGGAAAAATATCTTGCCAGATTTCCGCAGCATTGTTACTTCTAATCAAAACAGCAAAAAATTAGTCCCAAACCAGCAAAAACAGCAAAAAATTAGTCCCAAATGCACTCAAAATAAAATATGGATAGTGAGCGAGAATACACCCTCTCGGCTGGCTGCAGAACGATGAAAAGTACCCCCCCCCCAAACAAAAACCAAACAGTCAAAACTCCGTTCACCCGAGGTTTGATGGTATCAAAATGAGGAGGAAGAAAAGAAGAAAAAAAAACTATAAGACAGTCTCGCCTGACAAAGTTGTTCTACAACGAAAGCTAGCAAAAAAAAAAAAATTAAATAAATGAATTTTTTATTTAAATTGCACGATTGTTGATTTTCAAAATATTTCACTTAAATACATTCTCATACGTGTTTCAGAGATGTCAATTTCCTTAATATATATATATATATATATATATAGATTATAGAAAGAAAAAATTGACATTATTTACCAAAATTATTCATTTAACACTATACTATTTAAAATTATACATACATATATATATATATATATATATATATATATATATATATATATATATATATGTGTGTGTGTGTGTGTGTGTGTGTATTTATTTCAAGATTTTATTATATACTATTATAATAATTTATATTCAAAACAACCTAGATTCAGATCTGATGTTAAAAATCATTGTTATACAAGTATATAAATCTTTAAAAAATACCTAAAAAATCAGTAAATCCATTGCCAACAAGATATCTTCCTAAGGCAGATCAAAAAAATGATTGTAAAGTATTCAACGACCAAATTTTGAAAGGGAATACATTTATATGTGTATATATATATATATATATATATATATATATATATATATATATATATATGTATTTATTTCAGGATTTTATTATATCATTTATAATAATTTATACCCAAAATAACTCAATGTATTCCATCCTTATCACTTCCTTCCATTTTTGCCATGGCCTTCCCTTGCCAACTGACCCTATCACCTCAACTGTTCTATATCTACTAACCCAAGCACTCTCATCCATTTTTTCAATGTAACAAAACCAAAGTCTCCTTTACTTACACACATCTCTGTATACTATCCACATTTAATTTTCCTCTGGGGTCATCAGAAGCCTGTCTTTAAGACTGACATTACATGTCCATTGTATCATTCTCATATCATTTCTCTCCATGCAACATATAAACTGGCCAGATTTAAGTGTAAAAAATATTTTTATCAGAAACAAAATTTCCCATGATGCACCATTAAATTGTTCAATCATTATTCATTTAATTGCCCGGTGATATGTATACTTTAGTAATTTTGTTGTGTAACTTCAATACTGGTGACGCAAATCTTCTTCGAGGAGAGAAAACCTAACCTAAAAGGCTCATCACTTCAATTTTATAAACATTTATAACTACAAAACATTTGGGTCTGTTGACAAGATAAGTAAACTCAAATAGTTCGAAAACCTTGGCAGACAAAATGTCTGGTGTATTATAATCCTACTTAAAATTATTTAGATTTTGAATAAAAAAACAAATAAAATAAAAATTAAAGGATTTAATCAAGCGTCTAGCAAAAAATAAGTTTCTTACTTTTTATAAATGAACTGTTTATTGCTTTATAAATTAACATTTGCTGACATACTAGCAAAAGTAGCCATCCCATGATGGGTTCATGATACTGAGAAATCTTCAAACCCTTTAAAGCGTAAGGGGGTAAACTTAATATTACTTAAAAGCTAAAATAAAAAAAAAACATACTATCATGAAAACTGTTTAAAAATAGAGCTTACACAACTGTAGTTATGCACTTAGATTTATTTTGTAAATGTTAAGCCTCCATTATGATTGAAATTTGCTAAAATTGTTGGAATCTGTACAGTTTTATCATTTATCTTATTAGTGATCTTTGGTTTACTTTCGGCAGCCTTGTAACTCGCTTCCCTTATTTTTTCCTTTCGTCCTCACATTCCATGAGCGATGTTTCTGACAAAGGGGGAAGAATTGCTGTTTTCTGTGTCGGAATTTATCCATCTAACACTTATCGTTGGCTAGTTTTTGACCTTGAAGTGGTATTTTTCTTTAGCTCCTTACATCAAGTGGCTTAGGGCCTTGTCTGGAGCGATTTCCATTAAAAAAAAAAATTAGGAAAATTACTTTTTCAGTTTAGGATTTAGTCATGCCTACAGATCATCATCATCATCATCATCATCATCATCATCATCATCATCATCATCATCATCATCATCAGTTTAACGTCTGTTTTACATACTGCCATGCGTTGGATGGCTTTTAGAAACTGGCTTCCAAAACAAATCTATCACTGGCCAGGTCTTTATTTATCCCTCTTTCTCTCAAATGTATCCTTGTCACATCCTTGTCACATCCTCCCATATTTTTCTTTGCCTTCCCCTGTGAAAAGATCCTGCTACCTCAACTGTTCTACATCGACTAACCCAATAACTGTCATCCATTCTTTCTAATATGACTAAACCAAAGAAGTCTCCTTTTCTGCACACATCTCTCTATACTATCCAGATTAAATCTTCCTGTGAGGTCATCACAAGCCTGTCTTTAAGACTCACATTACACATCCATCGTATCATTCTCATATCATTTCTCTCGGTGCAACGCATATTCTCAACACTTAATGGTTAGGTTTCACTTCTCTACATCATAATGCTGTGCAGACATGCCGGGTAGTCTTTTCCCTTGGTTGACGTTGGTTAGTAATGGCAGAAGTTCCCTGAACTTACTCTATCACCATCCAAGTATACTTTCTCCACATCTGAGTTTTCATCCGTCTTCATTGTCTTACCCTTCTGGTACACAACCTGGGTATTATCTCTCAAATTATTTGTAATTCAATTGCACTGCTTACAAGTACCATAAAAGAGTAAGTTGCTCCCAACTCCATTTCCGCAAAGGGAAAAACAAAATGAAAAAAACAGGCCAAATAATTTCAGTTGGCAATTCGAGTACGACCACGTCCACCTCTTTAACAATATTTCTATTTTAAAATAACGACCCCATTTATTTTCAGAGCGCATATCTGGAAGGCATCTTTTTTATGACAAAGCAAAAAAGATTGCACCCACGATACTATATTTCTGGTGGTTATATGGCCGGCCAGAGTTCACTTTTATGAATGACTCATTTTTCACTAAAACAATCCAAGGAGAAGAGAGATGTCAATCTCAGGAAACCGGTGATGGGTGGGAATCAAGAAAAGTTGGCTTATATCCTTATATATATATATATATATATATATATATATATATATATATATATATATATATATATATCCTTTATGTATATGTATATATATATATATATATATATATATATATATATATATATATCCTATATATATATATATATATATATATAATTATTTCCACAATCTAATATATATATATATATATATATATATATATATATATATATATATATATATATATATATATATATATTAAGGAAAATCTTTTAAGAATCTTTTAAGGAGACTGCAAAGTAAAAGGGTACTGATAGTATATGCTAATACATATATTGTCATTAATAATTATATATATATACTATTTTTTACTATTTTTAAATATTAAAGTGTTTTTGTATCTACAAGCTATATCGTTTCGGGTTTTCTACCCTCATCCGTGAAGGAGTGGCGGTTGCAGGCGGCTGCATGGGATCGAACACTTCGTATATTCAGCCTATGATCACAAGCTTAACATCTATGCCCACGTGGCCTCGAGAAATCGCCACAGACAGTAATTGAAATTAGCGTACACTTATCCGAGAGGCGCGGGGGCAGAGGTCATTGTTGTCGAAAGTGTTCGACGCTCGAGCAGAACTTTGCATAATCGCTACTGACAACAAACTTTGTAATTCCAAACAATGCTCTACTGTTAAGACTATTATTCTTAATGGGGAATTCACTGTAAATATTTTTAAATATTAAAGTGTTTTTGTATATATATATATATATATATATATATATATATATATATATATATATATATATATATATCAGAAGTGGTGTGCTATAGTGGTTACAGGTGTGGACTGTTGGCTTGGTATACCGAGTCCAAGTTCTGCCGACACGACTGCACCACTTTCACTTGGGCAAGGTATGAATCCCTTCAGCTATAGATCAAATAGTAGGATAGATTAAACTCCCAGGCTTTCTTTATTTATTCTGAAATTGTTTCAAGTCGTCCTGGACTTGAAGAGTTCGACTGCAAAAAGCGATAAACGCCATTGTCAAAATGGAGAAACTATCACTACAAAAAGTGTTCCATGTGAACACTCGACCATACCCCAAAGTCATATTTTACATAATATGATACTGCTATAATTTCTATTCGCTTTCAATCAAATAAGCCTTTAGTCAAAGTCTGCATTTAATATATTCTGCCTTTTATTGTTTAAGGTGGCAATTTAAACTAATTGGATTTATCGCGTTTTGCATTCGAACTCTTCACTTCTTGCCTCTTGACTTAGGCAATGCCAGTTCAGCAGATTTGCGGTTGGTTATTACGCAACACTTGCATCACAATACATTCTCCATGCAGGCACCTATATAGGGAATATCAATTGTCCCTATTTATTGCCTCCACACCAGGGCAGAGTTAGACACAAGGTCAGTTTTTAACGTTGCGAATATTCAGCTCCCCAAAAAGGGTCACTCTAGATTAGGACAAAAATTTAAATTGTCTCAGTTAAGAAGGATTTCTCCTTCACTGACTGAGAACATCAAAGATGAAATGCAGCACCATAACAGATACTACACCTTGCTCCTAGCCAAAAGGCCCCTCGAGACAGAAAACCGGCCAATAATATATATATGTACCACTATTTCACGTATATGCATTTATATAAAATAATATATTAGGTATATATATTTCAGTATTTACTCCAACAGTGCTCAATACGCGAGTAGAGCTTAGTAGTATTCATAGTAAAGTATACGTATTACTATATATATGAACACACATCTGAAGAAGGGAAATGTTTTTCCCAAAATATCATATTATACGGAATTTCCATAAAACTACACTGACGCAAGTAAGATTGTAATATAATATGTATATATAAAAAATATTGTATTATAAAAGAGGTCGAAACTGCAAAACGTATTCCACCATTATATATCTTAATTTGCTTTAGTTTGTATTTATCTGTTACACCTCTGCATTGTATTGCTTTCTATAAATTACCATTATATACATACTAAACAATCCTTCAAGAAAACTACATTAATCTCTTACTATATATATATATATAGTCGGAGATTTCTTCTGGTATTGATTATTTTTGACAAAGGGAAGTTTCTTTCCCGAAATATTAAATAATGATTTTTTAATCACCCGGACATCACACAAACAGCTAACAACACTCTTGCTGTTATGTAAGATTTTAGGAAAAATAAATAGTAAGTCATATTTCGTATTCGATTTATTGTTTTTGTTCATTACAACTTGCATCTTACCCGGAATTTGCATTGCCCACAGCCTTTAAAAACATACTACTACTATACCCAGCAATGCTTCAAGCAAACTACCATTCTCTACTATATATATATATATATATATATATATATATATATATATATATACATGATAAAGACAGGAATGAAATGTTACGACGTAATGGAAAATGAAAAAGGAAAACCAAAAGAATATTTATGTATTCATCAACGTTTCGTCTTTATTGTCAGACTTCTTCAGGATGATTTGTTTGAAGAAAAAAATCATACATGTACAAACATTTTTTGCCAGCAGGCTCAGAGCTTGCGGCCGATCTTAGCAAGAACACTAAAATATGAGAAACAATTAGATGGTGGCAGTGGTAGCAATAAAGGGTGTAGAGTTATAAGGAAGTTGGAGAGGTGAATATGGGGAAAATGGGGAAAAGGAGAAGGTGAGCTGTGGTTTAATCGGGGTGAAGTTAAATTAGGGAGAAAAAAAACAAAAAAAACGCTGTCCCGAGGAAGTTTGACAATAAAAACGAAACGTTGATGAATACATAAATATTCTTTCGGTTTTCCTTTTTAATTTTCCATATATATATATATATATATATATATATATATATATATATA
>OY744525.1:41296575-41324075 GCA_963556195.1 Sepiola atlantica
ATTTAGTGATAAAAATGATATTCAAAATTATGACAGACCAAAGAGAATGATATTTTAAAATTTAGCATGAGAGTTCAAGAATATGATATTCCAAATTAAGCAGGACAGACGAAAATAATATTTCAACTTATGACAGACCAAAGAGAATGATACTTTAAACATAAGCATGACAGACCAAAGAAAATGATATTCTAAATCAAGCAGGACAGACGATAATAATGATATTTTAAATTAAGCATGACAGACCAAAGAGAATGGTACTTCAATCTTAAGCATGACAGACCAAATAAAATATTTTAAACTTAAGCATTACAGACAATGGAAATTATATCTCAATCTTTAGCATGACAGACTAAAAGAAAATTATGTTTTACACTTAAGCATGACAGACCAAAGAAAATGGCATTGTAGACTCAAGCATGAGAAACCAAAGAAAATGATATTTTAAACTTGAGCATGACAGACTAAAAGAAAATTATGTTTTACTCTTAAGCATGACAGACCAAAGAAAATGGCATTGTAGACTCAAGCATGAGAAACCAAAGAAAATGATATTTTAAACTTGAGCATGACAGACTAAAAGAAAATTATGTTTTACACTTAAGCATGACAGACCAAAGAAAATGGCATTGTAGACTCAAGCATGAGAAACCAAAGAAAATGATATTTTAAACTTGAGCATGACAGACTAAAAGAAAATTATGTTTTACACTTAAGCATGACAGACCAAAGAAAATGGCATTGTAGACTCAAGCATGAGAAACCAAAGAAAATGATATTTTAAACTTGAGCATGACAGATCAAAGAAAATTATGTTTACACTTAAGCATGACAGACCAAAGAAAATGGCATTGTAGACTCAAGCATGAGAAACCAAAGAAAATGATATTTTAAACTTGAGCATGACAGACTAAAAGAAAATTATGTTTTACTCTTAAGCATGACAGACCAAAGAAAATTGCATTGTAGACTCAAGCATGAGAAACCAAAGAAAATGATATTTTAAACTTGAGCATGACAGATCAAAGAAAATTATGTTTACACTTAAGCATGACAGACCAAAGAAAATGGCATTGTAGACTCAAGCATGAGAAACCAAAGAAAATGATATTTTAAACTTGAGCATGACAGATCAAAGAAAATTATGTTTACACTTAAGCATGACAGACCAAAGAAAATGGCATTGTAGACTCAAGCATGAGAAACCAAAGAAAATGATATTTCAAACTTGAGCATGACAGATCAAAGAAAATTATGTTTACACTTAAGCATGACAGACCAAAGAAAATGGCATTGTAGACTCAAGCATGAGAAACCAAAGAAAATGATATTTTAAACTTGAGCATGACAGATCAAAGAAAATTATGTTTACACTTAAGCATGACAGACCAAAGAAAATGGCATTGTAGACTCAAGCATGAGAAACCAAAGAAAATGATATTTCAAACTTGAGCATGACAGATCAAAGAAAATTATGTTTACACTTAAGCATGACAGACCAAAGAAAATTACATTTAATAGTGAAGCATGACACACAAAAAAAATATTTTAAACTTAAGCATGACAAACCAAAGAAAATGATATCTGAAACTCAAAAGTGTGATAGAACGACCGGCAGACAGAGGCTCTTATAAAGATGCTTGGATGCATCTAAAATAAGATATGTCCATTCCACCTGTGTGCTTAGCGATGGAAATCCTATTTAAATCCTAAGTGTGACTGACGTGCAGATGGACAAAGCTTCTTTTAGAGATGTGACGGCAACGATGACGACGACGACGACGACGACGACGACTCATCTAAAAACCGTTTTTTATGCCTTCTCTTTTTCACTTTTATAGACATTAAGTCAAGAGTGAAGTACGACAGAGATGAAAAAAAACAAATAATTTCAGAACAAAAAAAAGGGAAAAACAAAAAAAAAAATATAATGTTTTTATTCTTAAAACAAAAATAGAGAATCTTTATGGGCAATAATATTAGATTTGCTGTTTTGTGGCACTGGCTGATGGCCAATTCATTTGATAAGAGGATGGGGAGGATCGGGTGCGGATAGTGGATTGATATGAAATATCTCAAAATGACCAGATTCAATATGTCTCGAAGCCTCCTTTTCACGCAGGATGGTTTTATTTGTCATTAAGTCTAGATTGGTTATTCTTCATTTCTTCGGCTCATTTGTGCCGCTCAGCATTCTCGTCATACTGCAAAAAACAAATACGCTACGTTTCTTCTCTTCTGGTGCTCAAGTTGTCTTTTGGAAGTACTTTGTGCTGAAATGTGTAAAAAGCCTCACCAGTGTTCTATATATTTTGACAAACTCTAATTTTTCAACTTCATTTATAAAATAAAGACTAACTAAATCATATAACACAAAAATTAACCTCATACACCACCAAGTGAATAGAACCACTCCAGATCAATTTATAACACCATGATTGGTATCAAATGGTGACTAGCAGTATTAAGTTTTGCTTAAAAATACTTTGAGGTGTCATCTCGTGTGTGTAGCGAAAGGCCGTGAATTTGGAATAACTGGGCTTAAGTTATCAAAGCAAAGAAATATTGAAAGGTTGTTTTTGATATATGAACTTTTGAAGGTTAAATGTGAATCTCGGCATACCTGTAGTTCATTGGATTGGTCCTGTGCTTGCAGAAGAAGGGTATGAGAGATATTTCTGAGGTTGAAAGCCAGTAGCTGGGTGGTATTGGATGCAGAAGGATTTAGGATTTGAGAGTATAAGCTTATACAGGGTGAGCCAAAATAAGGGTCCTATCTTTAAATTTGAATAACTTGAATTTGAATAACTTCCACAAAATAAAAGTTAAACTCACCAAACTTTATGTGTGTGTAGACTGACCCTTCCGAGATTTTTTGAAATAAACAAAACAAATTTTAGCCGAAAAACACTTCTTAAAACTTACAAAAACTAAAGTATTGTTTTTTACACGGTTTTGAGTTTTTTAAGCAAAAATAATGTTTTCTAAATGAGGGTACGTTCATTAGGGCTAATACGGCTCATGCTTGCTTCGGAAGGGGTCCTTTACTTATTCTAAAAAAAAAAATAAAAAAATCAATAAATAAAAAAGTTATGAATTTTTAAAAATAGGACCCTTATTTTTGCCCACCCTGTATTATATTTTAATTAAGGAATGGATTCACAACATTAGTTCAGTTAGTTCTCTACCCACGTTGTGTTTAAAAGATTCACAGAATTTTGGTGTTGACACAGTTTAGTTGGTAATTTGGGTAAGTGGTTGGTTCAGTCGGTAATTTCTCTGTACCTGTATCTGAGAAAGCATTATCTTAATCTATGAGTAGGCTTTTTTATTGTGTCCAGTTAGATCTAAGACATCAAGGATCTCCGTCTATGGGTTAACACTTGATTTCCTTATAAGTTAAATGTATATCCGAGGACTCTTTTAAAGGTTGATGTTGTCTCTTTTAAGGCTGCTATCTGTACTTCGCTACAGCCTGGTCTTTTAGGGATTGTGTCTAGGTATTTTTGTTACTTTGTTTTTCATTATACTAGTTGCCCCTACCACAACCGGTATAATATTTCTTTCTTTCAGGAACCATATTGCTTTCAAGTCATTCTTGAAATCCTGATTATTTATTTCTCTCCCACTGTGGGAAAATGTGACTCAAAGGTCGGGAAAGTGGGAGTTGAAGCCAGCGTTAAAAAGGAAGAGCATCCTGGCCAAACAAAAATTGCCTGGGCAGCCCTGCAGTGGCGCCTAAGGCGATTAGCAATAAACTAATCCCTTCTCAAAGAGCGAGAAGGTGAAGCCTGGGAAGGTAGACCTCCTAGAACTGCACGGGACCATACCTCACACCGACAGCGAACTAGGCATGCCAGAATGCCCAAGACTCTGCCAGTCTGATTTTGGTATGATTCGGAGGGCGGTTATTTTGTGATTTATTTCTAGTTCGGCTTTATTGAGGCCAAGTCATTTGAAATAGTTAGCTCAATAATGAGAGTAGTCATTTCAAGTTTGTCCTGTATGACAATGTCTGGTTTGATAGACTTGTCTCTTATTTATCTGCCAATCTGTACGTCTTTGTCATAGAGCACTCTCACCATTTTCTGTTTGATGTTTGCATGCTGTGTCTGACAGGTTGTGAGCAAGCAAGCTGGAATAAATGTTTGCCTACAAACATGTACGACATTTTTGTCTTTAAAAAATATACTTTATTATAACTTGGCTGACATGGTGAATCCATTCTCTAACTAAAATATAATATAGACTTAGACCCTCACATTTTACATACTTCACCATTAAATTCTGGCTTTCTACCTCAGAAATATCTCTCATACAACCCCCATGTCACATGACCTATCCGAACTACGGTTGTGTCGAGACTTACACTTAACCTTTAAAAGTTTGTATAGTAAAAACGACATTTCTATATTGTTTAGTATTGATTATTCAACCTCTGTTTTTTAAATTGTCAGGTGTAAACCCTACCCCTCACTACGTGTACGAGATATCACCTTAAAATATTTCTAAACAAACTTGATAACAGTAAAGTTCGATGGTGTAAACATAATGCAATAAAAAATTGTGTATAGGCGATAAAAATGGTTATATATTGTTATTTAAAAAAAATATTATTAAATAAGTTAAAATCTATTGAGTATTACACATTTAATCAGCAGAAAAACATATTTTAAATGTGTAAATATGCTACAAGAATCGTGATTTTCACAAAATGGAGTCTTACAGGATGCTGCCATGTTCTTTTTTGTATTGCTCAAGATGAAAAAGTATTAAAACGTCTTTTGTTCCCTATTACTACATAATAATACATTGATTTTAACTCCAAAACTTTCTTTAGTGTCATAATCTTATATATATATATATATATATATATATATATATATATTATACGTACATAAAAGTAATCCATGGACACGTGTTTCTGGCTCACAGCCGTCATCAGCATGGCTAACTTACACAGAGATCGAACCTTCGATATTGATGTCTACAGTCCAGTGTTCTCCCAGTGGACCAGTTTCTAGAAATATGTACGATTTTTATCACCTAAATATTTAATGTATTTTTATGTAATTATTTTTATTGGTGATTGCAGCGTTCGTTGTTATTTTGCTTACTATTATTTACTTACTAATATATATATATATATATATATATATATATATATTATCGCTTATACACTGATTTTATTCGAAACTGCTAAGACCGTCAATCTTTACCATTACCACAAATTCAATATTACCAGTCGCTGTTTGACACTAATCATGATATCATATCTCTAGCTTTCTTTAACACTAACCAAGTTTAATAATCCTAAACTCTTAATGTTCTTTTCTAGTCTTTTTAACTTATTCTTTTTTTTGCACTGTTTCATTCCGCTGCTGCTGATTTCTTCTTAACACTGTTTTTTTTCTACCATTTTAGTATCACATATTGGAATCTATATTCAATATTTTATGCATATATTCCTATTGTCACTGCAGGTTTAGTATTATTATCCTGAGTTAGAGATGGAAGAATGATTATACATTATTTAGGTCATCCATAAATACAGGATGCCCCAAAACAAAGGGAACAAGTTTTTAATGTTTATCTTTCATTTTGCTTTAATATATTTGAGAAATACAAAGATAATCGAAAAGTATTATTCTAGAGGTTTGTGAGAAGCTTCCTCAGCCATGTCGAACCCCTAACAACATCTCAGGAAGAGACCAGACTATAGCTGTGGACCAGACGGCTAGTAAATGGAACCCCTCCTACTAACATGGGAATCTCCCCTTCTGAGGTCTTTCCTCCTGGTTCACAGGCACCCTGGCTCCAATGGAAAACACTAAACCGCCTGAGAACGGGAATGGGGCGATCGAAAGTTGCTATGACTAGATGGGGCTTCAAAACTGACTCAACCACCTGTGAATCTGGAGAGGAGGACCATACGATGTAACACTGCCTTGTCTGACCTGTACTGCTTAACCAGTGCAGCTTGAAGGATTTAAATAATGTAACGGACTGCGTAAAAAAGTGTGAAACTGTCGTATGACCACATGTTTCAAAGAAGTAGGAGGAGAGTTCCCATTTGTCTAATAGCATCAAACAAAATCAACTTTCATCTTCACATCCATACGGGCGCTCTGAAAACAAAAATGGACGATTTCAAATTATGAATGGATGTATAGCATAATCATTGAATTAAACCAATTTTTGAATAAACCTACTTAAAAAAAAAAAAACAAACTTTTATTCACCCCAAACAAGGCATATAGACTTAAGGGGCTACTGTGATTAATAGCCAGATTTATATGGGCATTCTAAGTGGGGAGTTGTGCAGCAAGATGTTTGTTCACATTACATTTAAATTTCTGCATGTTGGCACAGTCGGGGAAATGCGGAGCAGGGAGGAAATTCTAAAGGCAAGTGGTCCCAGGAAAGAAGCTATTATAGTAGAAAGTTTTTCAGCATCTTGGGACCTCTACAGTGAAGGGGCGGGATTTTGCTGTTAGTCAGATTTGTCGGGGGGAGGTATTTAGGTTGATGGGGGTACAAGAGGGTGTACTTGATTTGAAATTTCTATGCTTAAACTGTCTGCCATAAAAAAAATGGGTTTATCATTTTTTACAGATCAACATTTCCTTCGTTTTGGGACATTCTATATATATATATATATAGTGTTCTTTCATCAGGAACGTTAACTCTTGTATTAAACGTCATATCAGAATAATCGAAAAATGAAATAAAATGCTCAATGGGCACAATCTATTGATTTTGTTTAACCAAACTTGTTAAAAATAGAACTAGAAAATGTTAAGAATAAATTAAATGAATTTGGAGATTGTTACACCGGCCGTTCTAACAGAAGAGAAACTACACCGGTTCTCACTATAAATAGCGTGAGTAGACAATCACCAGGGAGAAAAAGGACAGTATTGTAACTGTCTAGCCGAGTGTCAGTCAGTTTCCTTACCTTTGTACCTTTTATGTTAATACACTTGTTATCTTAACCCAACCTCGACTTGACTTCTTCTTTTTACTGTTGGACTACTTCACAACAGAGATAATGGTAAAACGGTACTTTATGATTAATGGAATGAACAAAGTTTGGTGACGGTTTATGACAAATATTTGTACACCACCATGTTGTAGTCTGTAAGGAAGCAATCCCGGGGTAATGTTTTCGACATAGGGGAAGTTCTTGGAAAGAAACTCTGTTCATGGAAATTATAACTCGTTAAAAATATTATAGTGATATTTATTGTTTGGATAAAAATTAAAATAAAAAAGCAATGCAGAAAAGAAATATTTGAATTGGTTTATAGATTAGAATCAGTTTTTGTTTACAAAAATTTTACAAATTTTGTTTTTTTGTATTTTACGTTTGGGTGTTTGTGTCTGGGTAAAAATACCCTTTGGCTATGAATTTCAATTGTATTTAAAAACAAAAACATGAAGAAACAGAAGAAAGAAAAACAGAATGAAACAAAAAGAAATTCCTTTGATGAAATAAAACATAACAATTTGTTTTTATTTTGGAACTTTTTTTTTAAACATCCAATTTCGCTTTCTGGGAATGATGATTAATACATTCATCTCTCCATTATATATATATATATATATATATATATATATATATATATATATATATATATATATATATATATATATATATATATCAAATTCCCGAAACAGTTTTTCATGGTAAACAACTGATGATCCCTTAAAATAGTGTTAGAAACAAACTAATATAATAACTGTAAAAAATAAATTGACTTACATGAATGATTTTCCACTGAAAGACTTGGGAATATTAGTTTTTTTTGTTGTTTTTTTTTAATATAGTTTTAATAGTTAAGAAACTTCCGAGACTATATATATAGAATAAATATGAAACTAAAAGTAAGCTTTTAGTAAAAAGAACCTATAGTGAAATGGTAAAAGCTCAATATACGAGATAGAGCAATTATAAAGATAGATGAACGAAGAGTGATAAACATACACGAATGTCCAAATTTATTTCAAACTTCGATAGTTCAATGCAAGGTATATTCTGTAATAAAATTATGTTTATTATTCTTTCCTTAAGCCAAGGCTTTTCAAAGATCGAAATCTTATCATCAGAGGAATTATACAGATAGATAAGTTGGCAATAGAAAAGCCAAAATTCAACATTTGAAAAAATATTAAGAAAATGACGGGTGAAAAAAAGTTTGTGTAAAAAGATATGGGGTTTGTCCAGGTGGTAATTGTCCGCCGATAAGGTGTCCAATGGAAGGAAATTTTGATGGAGAAGAAAAAGTTTCGTGGAGGCAGCATAGGAAGGCGTTCAAAATGAGGTAAATCCAAAAGTTGAGTTCAAGTTGTAGATGGAGCGAACTTAAACGGAATTAATATGAAGAAATCGGGCCATTTTAAAAACAATACTTCCTCGGCCAGGAAGTGAGTCGTAGACGAATGACATTAGCAATGGAAAATTGAAGTAGTTCTGAGAAAAGAAGTCCTCTTTGAAAAGCCTTGGCTTACGGAAAGAATAATAAACATAATTTTATTACAGAATATACCTTGCATTGAACTATCAAAGTTTGAAATAAATTTGGACATTCGTGCATGTTTATCACTCTTCGTTCATCTATCTTTATAATTGCTCTATCTCGTATATTGAGCTTTTACCATTTCACTATAGGTTCTTTCTACTAAAAGCTTACTTTTAGTTTCATATTTATTCTATATATATATATATATATATATATATATATATATATATATATATATTAATAATGGAGTTTATGTATCTGTCTGTCTGTCTGTCTGAAGCCGAAACTCCAGTATGACTATTTAACTGAAACTAATCTTTTTGAAATTCTTTATATACTGTCATTAAAAGCCGTTAAGACACCAGATGGGTTTTCCTATTTACATAAGTCATTCCTTTAAACCTTCAATTAAATTTATATTAAATTTATATTTACAAATATACACTTATAACTGCTATTATCAAATTTACATATGTATTCACAATATTTTCTGATGAGGTTATATTAATAAAAATTATTCATACAATTAATTACAGCCATTTTCATCATAACCGGCGTGTTTTCTAAATCATTTCAATGCGAGTACTGTTAAAATTGCAAAGTCATTGGCTGTTTATTAAGTGGTGTCCTCCCTCCCTCCGGTAAAATGGCGATCTGATTAAACAGCTGTTGTTAGCTGTCGTTAATGTGAACGTTAAATATGTAAACAACAATGCTGTCATTCACCGTGTCAGTTTCCCATTTTAAAAACCGTCCTAACTTTGTTTATTTTCTCAATCTTAATGTTTTAAAACACAAATTTATTAAATCAAATTGTTTATTTAAAATAATAATTGACTTGAAAATTACTATATAAAAACACGCGCGCACACACGCACACACACATACACATACACATACACATACACACACACACACACTATAATGAATTCAGTTCAGGTAACCTTCTTCTTTCCGAGAATTAAAAACCTATTTGTGTTTACTGTATTTGATTTCTTAATACTTTCATATCCAATATTATCATTTTTACACGACCTCAACTGAATTTATGATTCCATGTTTTATTTATTAAAAAAAAAGATATGATTTTTTTTCTTTAATGTCAACAAAATAAACTAACACATTGTACTGGAAAACTATACAACTGATTGTAGAATCAAATTGTTTAATTAAAAAAAGGTCATTAAACAAACACACACACACACACACACTGTGTTCACTGTATTTGATTTTTTGGTGCTTCCACATTTTAGGACCCACGCTAACTATTTATATGTATGGGGGGGGGGATAAAAAAAATTGGTCAAAATAATTTCTTTTTTTCTTTTTAACTAAAAGATATTTCTATGCATGGTAATATAAAAAAATTGAGGGGGGTACAAAACAATTTTTTTCTTTCTTTTTAAACTAAAGGTATTTCTATTTATGGGCGAGGGTACAACAAAAATCGGGGTAGGGTCGAATTTTTTTTCTTCTTTATTTTCAACTAAAAATATTCTTGGTCATAAACACAGAAAATCAATGTCTAACCACCACAGAAAAATGACTGGGGCTCTATCGGTTTACGCGTGAGCGTTCATTTCTGATGCGGCAGCCTAGCAAAAATATGCGACCGGAAGGAGCATATATTTGCTAGTATATATAATGGAGAGATGAATGTATTAATCATCATTCCCAGAAAGTGAAATAGTAAAGTTTAGAAAAAATCATATGCCCATGTTACTCATCGGTTTGCCGAGAATATATATTCCAAAATTCATAATTATTGGTTCATAAAAATAAACTTTTTAAACAATTTATATATATGCATCCTCTAAATGTTAACATCTACAAAAAATATAATGTACCCATGTTACTCACCGTAGTTTTTAGAATATATATTCCAAAATTCATAATAATCCAATCATTTTGTTTTAGGAGATTACCCTGTACACACACACACACACACACACACACATATATATATATATATATATATATATATAAAGTGGAGAACTAAAAGCGAACTTTTAGGAAAGGTAAAAGTTATTGTGAAAAGTATACAGCTCAATATACAGGATAGAGCAGATAGATAGGTATATATATATATATATATATATATATATATATATAGGTAGAAGGATGAAAAAGAAATTAGAAAAGCAAAAGGCAGATCTTTTTTCAATTCAGTTGCTCAAAGAAAGGTATATTCCGCAAAAAGGCAATTTATTCAATTAATTTTTTCCTTAAGCCAGGCTTTTCAAAGATCAAAATCTTATCATCAGAGGAAATCGCTGGGATAGATAAGTTGGCAAAGGCCAAGATTTAAAATTTGAAAAAGTAAAATAAAGATTGTGGGGAAAAAAAGAAGGCAAAACGCTGCCCGAATGCAAGCAAATGTCTGATTGCAAAAATATCCGGTGTCAAAAAGTCCAGCGGAGAAAGTGATTTGTAGGTAGGTAGGTCGTTAGAAGGCACGAGAAATGAAATGAGAGGATTCAAAGTTAAACTCCAAAAACCACATCTTCATGTGCGGCGAAAATAGATAGAATCCAGAGGGTAGAAAGTCCAATAGAGGGTTCGTTCGTGGATGCAACAAATGTGAGGTGGGAAATTGCCTTTTTTCGGAATATATATATATATATATATATATATATATATATATATATATATATATATATATATATATATATATATACTGCTATATCTTTTTAGGCTGACTGATGGAAAAATATGTGGTTACACAATGAGAGCTTATGGCTCCAGTATTTTTCAGATAGTACTGGAACCTGATATTTTCTTGAGGGACTTCTGTATGTGATGTTGTAAAGTGTGCTGACGAAGAGACGGTTTGGAGTATTCTGAACAATAATACAGAATAAAATATTTCCAAATTGTCTTGGAAACGATCGTACGCCATGTTCAAATTTTGTTGATCTCAACTCACTTTATATATATATATATATATATATATATATATATATATATATATATATATATATATATATATATTAACACGTTACATCAATTTCACATAACATCCGATTGTCAGAAGTGTATTAATAATATCCTTATCATCTATATAAATATATTTGAAATCAAATTCAAACTGAGTAGGAAAGCGAATTCGAAAATATCAGCATGAGTGATGTGGATGTGCTTGTTATGGGAAAGCTCTCTAATGGCTTCTGAGTATCTCCATAGTAAGGTGGCATCACTTGGTAGGTCGAGTGAGGTTGTTATAAGGCTCTAAATATAGCCTTTTTCAAAATCGGAGTCGCCATGTTTGTAGCTTTTTGTGATAGTATCAACTATATCAGACTTGCGAATGACGGTGGCGAATTTGAGGCCAAGGCTTAAGGCTTCCCTTTTTTTTCCATTTTACTTCAGTGTAAAGTCTCAGAAATCAAGGGGCCCCTTCCTGGGGCTAACACTTAATCTTTATATGAGATACATAGATATTCGAGTGTTCAACTAAAGTTCTTCTTTACCTGTCAAATGTTGAGTTAGTAAAGAAGCGAAGAACATTAATTTTCTTCTCCCCAATTGACCAGTTAACTATGTTATAGTATACCTTTCTTGTGGTCTCTTGGTCTTACCGAATTCATCTAGTCTGGTGGAGTATCCAGCTAAGTGCTGTTACTTGACATAAAATCACTAGAAGAAGGTGAACCATTCCTCATATGAGCCAGTGAATAGCTGTGCAGAGGTGATCTTATTTGGGCTTCTAATACTACGTTTTTTTAAATATTTGGTTAAGGTTTACTTGTAGGGAGAAGTATCCTCATGTTAGTTTGTACTGACAAACCCTTGTACAGAGAGACCGAAGACACTCAATGATGGTGTCCAGTAGATAATTGAAACTCTCCAGTAGGTAATTATATGAGTGAGTGTTTGCATAAGTTGAAGATTAGATTTTGATTGTCTAACTTTTTCTATACGTTTTTGTCAAATAGTTCGTTTATCACACAGTTCGTTATTTAAATTGTGTACCTATTGGTTGCTCTTATTTTTAATATGAGTGGTTATGTGTGATAATGGTGATGCTGTGAAGTCGTTGTGTTGTAAGGTTTTGAGAATACTGTTGGCTTGTTTATGGAAAGAGAGTTCATTATTGTGACCTTATATACTACTACTCCCACAACAAAACCAGAATAAAATCTGAAATGATCATGGGTTCGTTCCTCAGATCTCTCAGAATTTACAACCCCGCTTATATACACAATGAAAAAACCTACATCAAGAGCACATACAGATCCTTAAAATATCTCCACTTTTTCATTTGCAGCGCCAGACATAAAGTTTTTCAATATTCACAACAAAAAACAGACTAACATTACAAAAATTTCTTCTCACAAAAACGTCACCAACACAAATTACACAACAAGAATAATAAAATCTATCTTATAGAGTTCTCTTCACTAACTCCATCTCCACCTCCTTACAGCACAAAATATTCAAACCTAATCTAAAAATAGCGACATCAACTTCAAAAACAATTAAAGATCTACTTAATAGCAAACCGCGCCAGCACTCTACCTCTAAGGATACTTCCTCCCAAGCCGGTATCTATAAAATAAAATGTGCCTCATGTTCGATGTTATATATCGGTGAGACGGTCAGAAATATCAAATTCCGTATTTACAAGCATAAACAGAACGTCAAACACAATAACGCGACTAACACACTAGTCATACACCGGAATACTTTTAACCACAATTTCGATCTTACAAACTGCACCTTCCTTTAGACTTGTAGCAGTTACCTCCTCCTTTCAAAACATAACTACACCGGTTTGCCGGTAGGTGTCGCTTTTTCACCGACAGGTGGCACTGTAAAGCGACACCAGAGTTATCTGCCCTTCTGACTATAAAAACCGTTGCAAACGGAAAATCATCTCTCTTTCACCGACCAGCATCGGCAGAACAACGCTGGCACCAGCGCTCCATCTCTCTCTCTCTTCTCTGGTTGACAGAACGACGCTAATACACTAGCGCTTCGTCTCACGCTTTTCTCTTCACATGACATCGGCATAACAACTACCAACACACGTGGGCAAACAACGGTAAGAGTTCTCAACTCGTTTTCTTTGTGTACGGCTTTCAAAGACTTTTCCTACGCCGGATTCATTTCTTCTTATACCTTTTCAAGAACTGTTTTTCCATCGGCACACATGCATACATCACACACTTCACCATTCCACGTACACACACGTTCAATAAACGTTATTTGAACTACTTCATTTTGTTTATTAATTATTACTCTGTCTTTGCATGCAGCATTGTTTGATTCAACTTTGCACGTTTATAGCCTGGTTACATCACCCGCTCGATCCTAACAATTGGTGACCCGACGTGCAAGCTTTGTTGTATCTGACGGAGTAATTAATTTCGTACTAGAACAAAAAAAAAAAAATATATATATATATCATTTCTCGTTTTTTTCTTTCGTGGTGAAACGAATTACGCACCCATCTTTTTCCTTTTTTTCTACCCACGTGGTAGAAATATACAAGCAAACAAAAAAAAAAGAAGCAGCTATCTTTATTTTTTTCCTGGCCACGTGGAAATACCCAAACAAAAAAAAAAACATTTCTCGGCTCTCTCCGAATATAAAACAAATTACAATTTCATTTTTTCTTCTTCTCTTTCTCTACCCACGTGTCGGAAAATTATATACAAAGAAAAAGACAAACTTTTGCCAATCCTTTTTTTTCTTTTTCGACGAACAAAAGGACCTTACAAGACGCCACTTCCTTTGTTTTGAACACGTGGAGATAAAAAGAAAACAAAAGAAAACAAACGCTCACGCTGCCCATCTTTTCCATGACCACGTGTTGATAAAAAAACTTTAAAAAAAAACGCCATTTTTTATCTCTCGGACCACGTGGAAATGAAAATTCAAACAAAAAAAAAAAAGAAAATACGAATTTTTTTTTCTTCCTTTTCAACAACAAAGGAAAGAGAAGCCACCATTCTTTCTCTACGTGGAAACGAACATTCAAACAAACTAAAACGAAAACAAAAAACGTCATTCCGTGTGTGAAACAAATTACGGCTCCATTTTTTTTTCTTTTTCCTTTCTACCCACGTGTTGGAAATATATATATAAAGGAAAAGAAAACTACAAAACGACCAACACACGACGACAAACACGAACAACATCACCCTTCAAGGCCTACCAACAATCTTCAACACAAGATGAACAACCACATTTTCCCGGACATTCATCAAGCACCAAACATTTCCGGACATCACTGACGACACTATGGAAGAAATCACACCAGTTCAAAATGAGTACAACTGCCCAAGCACGACTAAATACTCAACAACTGGACGTTCGTTGATCAACTGGGGGACACATCTACTCGAACGACGCGCACCAACACCAGTACAGACCCACTTGTACCTGGACCTGCTAACTCACTTGCAGACATTTGTGCATCTGATTTTGACCATAGTGTACCACCAATCTCAACAACTAGATGTTTGTTCATCAGCTCCACAACACGGACTAATTAACATGAACAACATCAACACCTGCACAGACTCACTTGTGCTCATTCATCAATTCTGCACAGACTCACTTGTGCTCATTCATCAACACCGCACAGACTCACTTGTGCTCATTCATCAACAACTGCACAGACTCACTTGTGCTCATTCATCAACAACTGCACAGACCCACTTGTGCTTATTCATCAACAACTGCACAGACTCACTTGTGCCCATTCATCAACAACTGCACAGACTCACTTGTGCTTATTCATCAACAACTGCACAGATTCACTTGTGCTCATTCATCAACAACTGCACAGATTCACTTGTGCTCATTCATCAACAACTGCACAGACCCACTTGTGCTTATTCATCAACAACTGCACAGACTCACTTGTGCTCATTCATCAACAACTGCACAGATTCACTTGTGCTCATTCATCAACAACTGCACAGATTCACTTGTGCTCATTCATCAACACCGCACAGACCCACTTGTGCTCACTCATCAACAACCGCGCAGACCCAAGCACCAAACATTCCCGGACAACACTGACAATTCAACGTTCGTTCATCAGCTCTGCATCACGCAGACTAATCAACATGAACAACGCCACCAACAAGTGCAAATTCGCTTGCACTCAGCATTTTTCGACCGCAGACTCACTTGCGCTCAAACTTGATGCAGACCCAATTGCATGCAAACAACACGCAGATCCACATGCGTTACAAACACTCAATTCCGCAGACGCACTTGCGATCAATCATTCAATACAGATGCAGAAACAGAAATAAGTAACGTACACACTACTTTTTCTAATCTTCAACAGCAAAACAGACATACCCACAAAGAATACTTCTCATCTACAACTGTACATATTGAATAATATTTTCAATATTTTTCAATCTGGGGGGGAGTCCTTGTAGCAGTTACCTCCTCCTTTCAAAACATAACTACACCGGTTTGCCGGTAGGTGTCGCTTTTTCACCGACAGGTGGCACTGTAAAGCGACACCAGAGTTATCTGCCCTTCTGACTATAAAAACCGTTGCAAACGGAAAATCCATCTCTCTTTCACCGACCAGCATCGGCAGAACAACGCTGGCACCAGCGCTCCATCTCTCTCTCTCTTCTCTGGTTGACAGAACGACGCTAATACACTAGCGCTTTGTCTCACGCTTTTCTCTTCACATGACATCGGCATAACAACTACCAACACACGTGGGCAAACAACGGTAAGAGTTCTCAACTCGTTTTCTTTGTGTACGGCTTTCAAAGACTTTTCCTACGCCGGATTCATTTCTTCTTATACCTTTTCAAGAACTGTTTTTCCATCGGCACACATGCATACATCACACACTTCACCATTCCACGTACACACACGTTCAATAAACGTTATTTGAACTACTTCATTTTGTTTATTAATTATTACTCTGTCTTTGCATGCAACATTGTTTGATTCAACTGAACACGTTTATAATCGGGGGAACACGACCCTCGATCTGAACAGACTGAATCCTCTTTCCCATAACGCAAGTGAATAGAAAGTGCTCTCAGCCTTCTCTCATCACCATATAACATCAACCTCATGCTTTGCTATTATTTCTTAACAAAATAGCTTGCAAAAATAGCACTCAAACAATGTAATATGGGGTATATTACATTGTTTGAGTGCTATTTTTGCAAGCTATTTTGTTAATAGCTTGTTATCAACACCGACCCCGGCTAACTACTGCGTATTATTTTGATCGCTATTATCTGTGTTTTTTTTTTTTCAATTAAAGTATTTTCGCATGTGCTGCATATTTTCAAATAGTTACGAATGCGCTAAAATATCATGCTCCACATCTCGTTTGCTATGTTTTATCGTTTTTCCTCAAATCTTCACGTTTTCTGGAGAAGTTCGTTGATCCGAACGAAACCAATAAATCTCTCGTTTGTTTTATTTTCCCTTTGTTTAATTTGTTTTTCCATGTTGTCTTTCACTACAACATTTCATTTTATGAGATATTGTATATTTCATCCTTATATATATATATATATATATATATATATATATATATATATATATATATATATATATATTATACAAATGCCACTTGTATGTATGTATGTATGTATGTAATGATACTCGTCAAAAACTATTTTTCTAACCGGAAACCCTCGGATGCATAATATGTCAGACTTAGAAGAGACCATCGATTTATTCGTGTAGAACGAACAAGAAAAAATGTAATGGGGGTGCTTAGATTTGATCGTTTTTTAACTATCTGTACGATCTACGCATGCGCAAATATTTTGGCAACTTCCGTTTTTCTACGCCGGAGCTAGATTTCATTGAAACTTCATTTTACTTCATACCTTTTGTTTGCATAAAGACTAAAAACCTTATCTCACTTACATACAAGAAACAAAAAACGACACTTCTGTTTTAGAAAGAATCGTCAAAACCTTTCCTGTCCACGATCAGTGAGGTAGAAATTATTTTCGATTTTCTTACTTAGCGAAGAGAATTTGGGATGCTGGAACCGTACAGAATGTTTCTTTTTTTAATAACACAAATATTTGCGTGCGTGTACAGTACCCCCAAAACATATTGCCTCAGTCCAGACGGATTTCTTCTTTACTTTAATGTTTACACATATTTCAAAACATAAGTTTTGCCTCCTTCAAAAACATCGGATTCGTTAAAATTGCCTAAAAAAAAAACAACATTTGCTGAAATTCTTTTGCATTATCAATGTATTTAGTTATTTAAAAGTACTTAATTCTTTTGTTTGCGACTGTCTTTAGTCATTTAAAAAGTGCTTATATTTTTTTACATAACACGTAATACTAAATTGATTTTACGCAAGCTTTTACAGAATTTACTTACTTCGCAAACAAAATAAGCATCGCAAACTACATAAACAATAGATGGAATTCTTTCTTCGTAAAAACAAAATTATGATACACAAAATTATCATTTGGTTTTAATTAATAGAAAATATAATATTTCTTCTTCTCATTTCCAATTTATGAAAAAAATAAGAAATTTTCATTGTTTTCACACTTTGTTTAAGAGACTTATTTTTCGTAATATTTTCTACCACGTTTGTTAGTCCGGTGGTTATAGACGCTTAGTCCATTATCTAAAGTTTTAGCGTTCGATCCCAGTCGACCTGGGGATCTTTTTTTAACCGTCACCAAAATATACATCTGAAGAGGGATGAGGGAGACACGGTTAGTACTTACATTTGCCCCGTGCAATGGGAAAAGGTGTGCTGAGGGAGAGGCGGGGAGAGCCAAAAGTCAGAGAAAAAACTTTTATTTTTACTTTCTATTTAAAATTTTTTTTTTCATATCCATTCCACAGCGATGCGATGTGACACAAGGTCGTATTCTTCCAATTTATGAAAAAAATAAACTTGCACTTTTGCAAGGACTACACCCAGCGTTCTACAGTAGTAGCCCCGGAAGCATTCCGCTGTAGGGGATCCTCAGGCGATTAACAATAAAATAATCCCTTCTCAACGGGTGAGAAAGCAAAGCCTGAAAGAGAAACAACAAAAACACAACGTTAAAGTGACCTATTTTTCTATAGATTTTGTTCTCTGGGTCGGTAGCATAACGGCTACAGAT
The DNA here is from genome assembly GCA_963556195.1 of Sepiola atlantica. Taxonomy (NCBI): domain Eukaryota; kingdom Metazoa; phylum Mollusca; class Cephalopoda; order Sepiida; family Sepiolidae; genus Sepiola; species Sepiola atlantica. The sequence continues at coordinate 41,315,195 of OY744525.1, forward strand.
AAAGAACACCGACCAGGAGGTCGAGCGTTAGAATCCAACTAACCCTTAAAGATTTTCTTTTAACGATAACTTACATATACATCGAAGGGCGGATGAGGGCAAAGAATGAAGTGGTACTTTTAATAGAAATATGTCATACTTTTGCCTCGGGAAAAAGGAGGGGGTGGGAGAGGAGGCGACCCGGAAAGAGACAGCTTTTGCTCCAGGCAATGAGGAGAGGGGGGCGGAAGTGAGGCGGGAAGTCGGGGGAACAGACAGCTTTCGCCCAAGGCAACGAACATTAATATATATATATATATATATATATATATATATATATTAATGTTATACATAAATAAAAGTAATCCATGGACATGTGTTTCTGGCTCACAGCCGTCATCAGCATGGCTAACTAAGACAAGGATCGAACCTTCGATATTGATGTCTATAGTCCAGCGTCTTTACCACTGAACCAAGACGCTTGTCTAGAAATATGTACGATTTTTATCACCTAAATATTTAATGTATTTTTATGTAATCATTTTTATTGGTGATTGCAGCGTTCGTTGTTTTTTGTTGCTTACTATTACATTTCATTATTAGTCGCCCTTAACTTTATAGGACATATTTTCCGTTAATATATATATTTTTATTAATGTTATACGTACATAAAAGTAATCCATGGATACATGTTTCTGGCTCACAGCGTCATCAGCATAGCCAACTTAGACAAGGATCGAACCTTCGATATTGATGTCTATAGTCTAATAATGCAATTTTCTGCATCTTAATCACTTAGGAAGTGAGACAATCGAAATAATAGTAAGCAAAAATAAAAACAAAAAAAAAAACAACGAACGTTGCAATCAGCAATAAAAATGATTACATAAAAATACATTAAATATTTAGGTGATAAAAATCGTACATATTTCTAGACAAGCGTCTTGGTCCAGTGGTAAAGACGCTGGACTATAGACTGCAATCACCAATAAAAATAATTACATAAAAATACATTTTATAATATATATATATATATATATATATATATATATATATATATATATATATAACGTCATATAATCAATACTTATTCAGAAAGATATTCCATATTTCATCCTAAAACACTTTATTAACAGACAATTGTTTCTGCCCATTTCGAAAACATATATTTTATTGCTATACAAAATTTTCACAATTATTCACGAAAAGGCTTCATCAGTCTATAATTCACCTGTCAGACTGAAAAAATTATAGACTATAAAAATGTATATTTTCAAAATGGGCAGAAACAATTGTCTGTTAATAAAGTGTTTTGGGATTTAATATGGAATGTTTTAAAAAAATATCTATTGATTATTTGATGTTAAATTAAGAGACTTGGTTGTATTATACGCTATTGAACTACTACATACACCTTTGTGTAAATTTAAAGAAATTTATATATATATATAAATTTCTTTAAATTTACACAAAATGTGTTACACAATAAAAATCAAAATGGCAGCTTTATCTGAATTTCGTCATCCTTTCGCATGAGTGTTGACTGTTCTCCATTTTATCCTTGAATATTTTGCATGATCTAACATTCTTATAAATGTTTTTATTTTTAGGTTTCTGATGAGCAGCGTGTAATTGCTTCTAATTGTAGCATCATGAACGTTACGAAACGATTGTAAAACCATCGGCAATTCTGTCATTGTAAAATAAATATGATGATTAACGACTGAATTTTGGTTATTAGAATTTAACTGATCACTATATATATATATTATTTAAATTTCCGATAAGAAATTTATTTTGACTTATTGTTTAGACTATCGTATGAAAAAAGAAAAAGTGATACAATCTGAATCTTGTTTTGTTTATAATATGAATTCTGGAATAAATTGGATTTGAAAAAATTATAAAAGGACTTTTGCTATGGATTACTTTTGACAAACTATCTTTAATATAAGTATTGAAGGTGTTGCTTACAAACAGACAGACACCAAATATCCATTATAATATGATTATATTTTTGTTTTTTATGATGAAACTTTTCAAATATTGTAAGTAATATATAACATTAACAAGTTCTCTGGCTGGGATGTTATATAAACAATCTTCCCAATGAATCTTCTCTGTACGGAGGACATCAAAACCCAACATATAATTTTCTGTTTTTATTAAGACTGTGGAATAATCACATCAAAATGAAAAGTAGCGGTTGCACTCATACAAACAAAATTATAGTTTTCACAAAATTCAGTTTTCCTCAAACGAAAAAGTCAGATTTTTCTCCCAAAAATTAATGACATGGTACGATGACATTAATGATTCTATAATTATGTGTGGTTAACCGACTACAGTCAGGCAAAAGTATAAGATGTTATCAAAAATGAAGGAGACTGATTTATTTTTTAAAACGTACATTTATTAATATACGAACTGTATCTATTCAGCGTTACCGGAAGTCCTTTATTTTCATTTTTGTTTTGCTTTTTTTTTTTTTTTAAAACTATGTTATTTGTTTCTTTTACCAAATAATTTTTCTAGTTCAAAAGAAAAATAGCGTTTGTATTCACGTCAAGCAGCAAAATATGGTGAACATGGAGTTGTTAGTCAAGTGTTTAAGGCAACACATGTAAAAGGTTGCCCCTCTTTCTTTAATTATGACAATATATGTATTAGCGTATACTACCAGTGCCTTTTAATTAGCAGTCTCTTTAAAAGATTCAGCTCGATGATTTTCAAGCAGTAACAACAGAGCATATATAAGTCAGGTTCATTTTATATTCTAATAACCATGTTTTTTATTTTTCATTTCCAAAAAACATAACATTTCTGTGAGATGTATTTTTTACGGTCCGTTTCTTTTGTAGTGGGCCAAACAACATTTTTATGTCAGTATCGTCTCTGCAACACTACAAAATCATCAGAAAAATCCACAAAGAATAAAAAAAGTTCTTGTATTGAAATGTCTTGAAAAAAAAACTACACTATACATTGGGTCATTTTTGGGCGAAAACAAATTTTAAAAAAAACAAAGAAAAGAGCAAAGTCACATGTGGGGAAACACTCACTAGTACGCCATTTTAAAATGGCGTACTAGTAAGTTTTTCCCACATGTGAGTTTTTTCTTTTCTTTGTTTTTTTTTGTTGTTTTCATAGTAATTATTTAATGACAAAACACAATATCAAATTAAAAAAATTGAGATGAGGATTGATAATATGTATGTATTTAGATTGTTCAGGCTATTGCTCTCATCTTGGGCGTTGGCCCCACAACATTTCGGCCGATATAACCTCCGACCTTCTTTAACAATGTCTGTTATTGGTGAATAGTGGAAATAATGTTTCTGTTCCTTTTTTACACGCACCATCGTCGTTAAAATTTCAAAATCTATGATGTACTTACGAAACGGAAACATCATTGAGAAGTTCTCATTTCTGTATTAATTCAGGTACGTACTGTAGGGACCTCCAAAGGTAACCATAGAATTTGCCCCCTTTATATGTAACACGATGTAACTTTAATATATGTTTATATTATCATCATAAAGTTTTCACGATTCAAAAGAAGAAACATAAAATAAACTGCTGATGATTAAAAAAAAAATTTCAGCGTATGAAAATAATAAAAAGGAGAAACTAAAAACGTGTGTACTTTATTTACGCCTTAAACCAACGCTCCTATGTAGTGACCAATTTTTATGCGCTAACACCCGTGTGTTTAATAAATCTAGAAAAAATCAAGTAATGGTCAGATTTTCACGAAATTTTCGATACTTATTCATTATTGGAGTGATTTATCTTTAATGTGCTTTTTTCGTAAAATATATTAGGGAAAATATTTTTTCGACGTGATTCCCCCTCCCCCTTTTTTCATTTTATGAAATCTGAAGAAAATATATTTTGATCGATCGAAATTTTAATGTTACATAAAGCGAAAGAGTATTTAAAAGTACATCAGATTTCCCTTTTTTATTGGTAGACATTTTTTGGTGAAGTATCCGTGAATTCATAAATAAAAAGTGGAAATAAATACGATATTATTATGTTTTGAATTCTTTTACTTCATTTTCTCGTTAATATAACCTATGCCCCTTGAATTGTAAAGATAAAATGTTCTAAACAATAATTAATTTTTCATTTAAATGACTTCACCATTTAGACATTTTAAAGGTAAACATCTATTTTGAATAGTTTGTCTTTCTAATTTTTCAAAATATTTGATCATATAATATAAACCTAACTGTTATTAATCGTAAAAAAACCTACATCAGCTGCGACTGAATAATTTATACTTTTTATAGAATGTTTACTTGCTAGAGGTAAACATGCGTTTCATTTAATTCCTCTTACATTGTCAAACTATGGAAGGCCTTAATCGATTTTATTTGTGTGTACGACAAAAGTAAGTATTATATACTTTTTATCCGTATTCTTTTTTCAAATTTAAATTCTTATCCATTCAAAATTCTTTCGAATTTTGATTTTATTCGGCGAAAATGCGACAGGACTTAAAACTTATTTTCACTTTGAAATGGTCTTATTTATTTTTAACTGACAAATAATATTGTTAAATCATCAACAAGCAAACCACCATACTTTTTTAATTTTAACTTTTAGTTGGATTTTTATTAAATATAAAATTTAAGCCGAACGCTAACAAAACAAAATAATAGCAAAAATCGTTACTTCCATTAATTCTTTTCAAACTATTTTTTATATTTATTTTGATGAAATTCAAGTTTTTTCCCTTAAAAGTGTTCATTTCAGTTATATTTTTTTAGTTATTGTAAGTGTAGTATTAAATTTCCTCAAAAAAGGTAAAAAAATTATTTTAAAAATCGTTAATTTTTTGTACAACAACATAATGTAAGTAATTTGTTTCCCTTCCGCTTATCCATACATATTCGACATTTCACATAATCTCATTTTGAGTAAACAATAGCCACCCCCCCTCCCCGATGTAGAAAAAAAAAATCATATTTCGTAATTATATCTCAAGATAAAATATGGGTTTATTTCCCAGTTCGATAATTTAATCTTTAAATAAACTATTTTACTTAAAAAAAAAACTTCCTATATATATAACTTTATTTTGGGGAGATTTAAAAACAAAGAATTAAAAAACGCATTTAAGCATCTTATGTAAAGTACGCAAATAATGATGACGTCATCGATTTTCTGGTGCGCTTTTGAGGTCCCTACCGTACTGATTCGGTATTTGTGAGAACAACACCCAAAATGAGAGCAATAAACCGAACAATCCAAATAATGCAAAACACAATATCAGAACAGAAGTTGCTATTTTTTAAATAAAACAAATCAGATGTGTTATTTGTAATCCTATTCTCGTCTTGATTGTTATCTGCTCAATGTTTTGACAGATGTAACCTCTGACCTTTTTGAACTTGAGAATATTAATGTCGAACTCGGAATTTCGAACTGAGCCCTTTATTTATTCCATGAGTGTAGATTTGTCTCGTTTCGTCGGATAGAAGTGTTAATTATCTTTATCTCATTCTTAGCTTATATTGCTTATAGTAATGATTGAACCTTCACCCCCCCCTCAACACTGTCGCTTAAACCTGATTGTTAATCAACGACATTAAACATTACGCATGTGGACAATTCTAGTATAAATTTTAAGTGCTTTAAACTTAATATTGTCTCCTAATTATTATTACTTATCTAAATGCATAAAGTCTGGGCCTCTTTAGTAATCTTCAGTATGGCTTTCGTGGTTTTCGTTCAACTGCTGATCTTTTAACTGTTGTAACTGAGCAGATCTGTCAGTTTATGGATAATTCAAAGAGGGAAGAACCATTGCGCTTGACATTTCGAAGGCGTTTGACAGAGTGTTGCATTCTGGTCTCCTACACACACTTCAGGGTTATGGTATTGATGGTGAGGTTCTTGACATTATTAGGTCTTTTCTTTCTGATCGAATCTTGCGAGTAACTTTAGACGGTGTCTTTTCTTTCTCTTTTCCTATCAATGATGGTGTCTCTCAAGGCTCTATTCTAAACCCAACACTGTTTCTTCTCTATATAAATGATCTTCCAGAGAATATTGTTCAGAAAATTAACATCTATGCTGTTGATACACCTCTCTATTTTGGTGTTGCTTCTCGTTAAGTTGGGTCCATTTCTCACGTCAAAAGCCTCTATCTCAATTTAATTCAACTTTACACGCTAGAAACAGCCTATCTTTTTTATATACTGCTCATGTATATTCAATCTAAATCGTAAGGTTGACTAATTTGCATATTGTTTTACTAAAGGGCAATTTATTAATTAACTCGTTTGTTACTTTGTAGCAATTGTGTTTAAATGTTTCTTTGCTTTCTGAAGGAAAATAAACTTAATTTTTAACAATTTACGTTCTGTTTCTAAATTAAAAGCCCCCCCCCCCTTCTCCACACACGTACTAGCACCCAGGCGAGTTGACTTCTTCTTTCTTTTCCTTCCTTTACGATTATATTTAAAAGATACATACATTTGTATTAGAATTTCCGAGATGTGAATGTTTGTTTATCTTTGTGAATAAATGCAAAAGCTTTTTGTTTCATGTGTACAACAAAGTTATCAATGAAATGTTTATTATTTAAATTTTTTGTTTGAAGTATTTCAAATCGCGAACTTAACAATGCTATGGTGAGTCAGCGAAGACACCTTGTTACTCTCTCTCTCTCTCTCTCTCTCTCTCTCTCTCTCTCTATATATATATATATATATATATATATATATATATATATATATATATATATATATATATATTGCGAGATCCAACACAGTTTGTTGTTGTAGATCACTGTCGCTGCTCGTTGTAAAAAGTCACGCCGACTCGGTATTTACAAAGTTAAATTCCTCCTTATTTGCGGTGGCCAACGGGGGAACGCTCTTGACTACGAATCAGTGGCGATTTGTGATCGGAGTTCGAGCCCGCTGACCGTCGGAAATTAACTTCCTGCACTGAAGATTGCGTTAGCATGAAACATCGATGTCTGTAGGTAATAAATAATTAATATTTATTTATAAATGTTATTAAAAGCCCCATTTACTAAGGCCGGATACTATGAGAGAGTTTAATAAAAACAATAGCTTTATTGCGAGTTCCAACACAGTTTGTTGTTGTAGATCACTGTGTCTGCTCGTTGTAAAAATACACGATGTCTGTAGGTAATAAATAATTTATATATATATATATATATATATATAGATATAGATATAGATATATAGATATATAGATATAGATAGATAGTAGTAAGTTATGAAAATGTATGTATGGCAATTAAGCTACACAGAGGCTCCGGCGTTTCATCCCCGGGGGGGGGGGAATCTTCAGGCTAAAAAATATATATATACATGTGTGTGTACTTATTATTACAAGTCAGACTTTCAAGATTTAAGCTCAATTGATGTTAATTTTTTTAAACCCCAGAGCATGTATAAATAAACAATAAAAAGTTAGATTCCAGCAACCATTTCTTTATTCATTTTTAAAAAATCCAGTTCTTATCGGACTGTTTCGTCATCACTTAGACAAAATAACAAAATACAGAGTTATTTATCTTGGATTTTCTATGAGTGCGACTTGTGAATTTATATATATATATATATATATATATATATATATATATATATATATATATATAATATTTTTTACCTACGTACGACGTCGTTTCAGGCTTACGGCTCTCATTAGGGCAGGGAAATAACAATCTTGGACGGTCACAGGGCGCGAACTAGGTTCACAGAGACACCTTGAATATGTAAGCGTTCGCTTTAGTCCCATAGGTCACGGAAGATTGTCACGTGATAACGGAGAAATTAAGTTATATTTATACTGGGAGCGGCGAGTATAAATATCAAAACATTCGGTAGGATTCAACGGCAGAGCCGGAGTCTTGCACTGGGGCTTTAGGTGAATGTCTATTTTTTAATCTTTCCACCAGTGCTCTTATTATATATAGTAACCCAGGTAACATTTGTATCCACAGGGTGAAAATTCGGATAACTTTTACTGTTTTTATATAGTAGTGCTCAAAAATAAATGGAGCTATTTATTATAATATAAAAAGTTTTATTTATACAAACATAGCATGGCTACACATTTCGGAACATGTTTCAGTCATAGCTATAATAATCTCGACATCCTCAGGTCAAAGAAAATATATATGTAGATAGCTTTTTTAGCTAATTTTACAGAAATTCGTACTAATAGTCTTTTTACAATTGTTTCATAGCCAATTTATTTTAAAAGATTCATAATAACCGATATAATTCCGATTTATCATTTCTTTTTTCTGTATAAGAAAGTTCGAAACAATAAAAAAAATTGACTGAAGTTTCTCATCAGAAATTCTATGTAAAACAGTTTCAATAAGATATAGACTAATTATTAATTAACTTCAAAAATATTAAAAAAAGTTTCTTTTACTAGTAAAATCCTCATGATCCCATCGTTTTTATGGGCAGAAATTTTACCGTTTCACTTTCTCAAAAATATATTTTCTGCATGTGAAAATAACGATCAAGATGAGAATAATAGTCCTAATGATCCAAATGATCAATCCCTATCTAAAAAAATCCGAAACAGATCAGATGCTTAAATAATTCTTTACTATATATCTATCTACCTATCTGAGAACTGACCTGATAATAGATATATATATATATATATATATATATATATATATATATATATAGATAGATAGATAGATAGATGGATGGATATATAGATAGATAGATATGAAGAGACTGGGGTAGATAGATAGATAGATAGATAGATAGATAGATAGATAGATAGATAGATAGATAGATAGATAGATAGATATGAAGAGACTGAGATAGATAGATAGATAGATAGATAGATAGATAGATAGATAGATAGATAGATAGATAGATAGATA
>OY744525.1:41326575-41376575 GCA_963556195.1 Sepiola atlantica
AGGACCCGTGCTAAAAGTGCTTCGGCATCGGTGCTTTCCGGATGTTTACGTAAAACACCAGACAGTGCCGAATGAAAAATCCGTTGACTTACCTGCGTCCAAAAAAACACAAACGAGGCAGGATTTACAAGCATGACAAAACGAGCAAAAAAATTTGTATGAGATAAATATTTATATTCATAAGATTCAAATAAGTGTTTAAATTCAAAAGTTATTTTTTTACGTTTTTTTTTCTCATTAAACATAACATAACAAATAAAAGTTAATCAAGTAAGTGTTGTAAAACAACACATTTTTTTACGAATTTTATTATTTTTTTACTCTTTTTTTTACTGATTATTTTTGCTGATTTCGTTAGGGTTTAGGTTTAGGGCAGGGTTAGTAATTAGGGTTAGGGCAGGGTTAAGAATTAGGGTTAGGGTTCGTTCCTTCAGGAATTTCAACAGTGATACCATGTAAAAATTCATGTTGAAATCACGTTTCTATCAGTTTGCAAGTCTAGCGTTTCATTCAGTTTGAAAGTTTAGCTGTCGTCTGCTTCTTCGTCTCGCTTCGGGCCTTTCCGGCGTTTAACGTAAACCGCCGGAAAGCACTGACGCCGTGGGCTTTTAGCGCGGGTCACATTGTAAAAAAAGTACCAAAATACTGGGGGGGGGTGTTTTAGGAGGATTTCTGGCGTCCTCCTACATACAACGTTTATTATTCCCAAATGGTAACTTAACTTCGGTGATCTAAGAAGAGCCGGTGTGTCAACATGATTATGATGTAAAAGACATATAAAATATTATTATCACTGATAATTGATCATACTTATAATTCATTAATTAATTAAGTTCAAATATATTGATAAAATAAACTTAAAATCAATATTTTTCCAAAGTGCCTCAAAACAAAGTGGAGCTTTATAAATCAATAAAATTATATAAATATTAGAACAGTCTACACGAACTAATCTGCGTTTCGATGTTAGTATATCTCTATGGGTCTATTTCACAGCCCCGCAGATATGTCTTAACATCAAGACGCAGGTTAATTCACGTAGGCTGTTCTAATATATATATATATATATATATATATATATATATATATATATATATATATATATATATATATATATATACTTTATAATGAGGTAAAATATAGAAAGAAAAATTCACATACACATCGTAGTTGTCAGCACTATCATTTATTTCGACCTCCTGGCCTCTTCAAAATACTAACAAGACCACTGCATATTGGAAAATATGTTTCAACATGAATTTTTACATGGTATCACTGGCTGTTAAAACTCTTGAAGGAACGATAACCCAATATGTAATTGTCCTGTTAGCATTTTGAAGAGGCCAGGAGGTCGAAATAAATTATAGTGCTGACAACTACGATGTGTATGTGAATTTTTTCTTTCTATATTATATATATATATATATATATATATATATATAATGTGTCAGGTTATAGTGAAAAGAAATCATTAAAGTGCTCGATCGCAGAGGAGTGAGATCTAATATGATTTATTTGAAAACTATATGTTACATATTTCAGAAAAGTACCGCGGTTTCATCCAAATGGGCTGACTTTTTACATTAAAAAATCTCTATGTCCAGTGGAATCGTCGGCGTTCTGAATGAGATGAAACCATGATGAGAAATATATATATATATATATATATATATATATATATATATATATATATATATATGAATAAAGATAGGAATAAAATGTTCCAACGTAATGGAAAATGCAAAAGGAAAACCAAAAAATATTATTTATGTATTCATTAACGTTTCGTCTTTATTGTAAGACTTCGGCAGGATGATTTTTCTGAAGAAAAAATCATACAAGTATAAATTTGTTTTGCCCGCAGGCTCGGAGCAGCGGCCGATTTTGAGCAAGGAAATCAAATGTGAGGAAGCATGTGGATGGCGGTTGTAGTAGCAGTTAGAGTATAGAGTTGTTATGAGGGGGAGAGAAGAGCAACATGCTAGTTGAATAAATTTATTAATTTAGCCTTGAAAGAAACAAACCGCAGAGCCAAAAGGGTTGTCTGGGTTGTGTCAGGAGAGTGTTGGGGGGGGGGGGGGGAGGTGGGCGGAGCCCGAGTTAGAACGTGGGAAGGTGTCCATATTTTACATCCGTATACATATGTGTGAGCACAAACGCATATTCGCATTGATACAGCAGATAAATAAGCATTCACATATAAAAGAATCTTTATGAAACCAAAAAAGAATGAAAGAATCGAGGAAAAAGGAAAATATTATTTCTATATTAAATTGTATATCTGTATTCGAGTGAAAAGTTTTAAACCAAAAGTTATGAGCAAAATGAAAGTGTGGCTCTGTTCATATACAGGGTGGGCAAAAATAAGGGTCCTATTTTTAAAAATTCATAACTTTTTTATTTATTGATTTTTTTTTTTTTTTTTTTTAGAATAAGTAAAGGACCCCTTCCGAAGCAAGCATGAGCCGTATTAGCCCTAAGGAACGAACCCTCATTTAGAAAACATTATTTTTGCTTAAAAAACTCAAAGCAGTGTAAAAAACAATACTTTAGTTTTTGTAAGTTTTAAGAAGTGTTTTTCGGCTAAAATTTGTTTTGTTTATTTCAAAAAATCTCGGAAGGGTCAGTCTACACACACATAAAGTTAGGTGAGTTTAACTTTTATTTTGTGGAAGTTATTCAAATTCAAGTTATTCAAATTTAAAGATAGGACCCTTATTTTGGCCCACCCTGTATAAAGATGAGTCTTAATTGCCTGGTGGATGGAGAGTAAGACATTAAACGACAACAAAAAAGATAGATGGAAATATTATTAGTTTATTTATTTATGTGTGAATGTATTTATTTATTTCTCATTTATTTAATTATTTGTTTATTATTCATTAATTATTGATTATTAAATTATTTGTAAGCATATGAGCATATGCATATGCAATATGCATATATGTGTGTATATATAACATGTGTATAGGTGTATGCCTATACATCATGTGTGGAACAATACAATTACTTGATAATACAGTTAGAGAAATAGAACCATGAGGTGTTAAGAGAGAAAAGGGAAAGGGTAAATATATTTATCAAAAATATTTTACTGATAGTGTATCTATTATTATTTACTTATTTGCCCACACATGTGAGTGAACATATATATATATATATATATATATATATATATATATATATATATATATGTGTGTGTGTGTGTGTGTGTGTGTGTGTGTGTATGTACACATGTGCGAGCAAAAAAGACAGCATAATATATGAAAGTAATTTACTGAAAACATGATTTATATAGACATTGTGTGAGATGTATGTGAATAAATGTGGTATAGGGTGGCTAGTCTGGATCTGACTTTAATATTTGTTCGGACATAATGAGTTTGCAGATTACCGGAGATAAATTATAGAAACCATTACGTTGTTTGATGGTGTCGGAGTTTGTGATTAGTGTTGCTTCAAGGAGTCTGCGTCGAGATTTATTTGATATGAATTTAATGATTTTAGCCTGTTCAAAGTTAAGTGATAGGTCATGTTGTGCAGCGTGGGAGAAAAGCGAGTTGAGGGAGTTGCTATTTTTAATGTCTCTGTTGTGTTCACCGAGTCTTTTCCTTAGTTTCCGTTGAGTCTCCCCTACATATAGTTCATGACAATTATTACATGGGGCAGTGTATATACCAGCGTTAGATGTGGATTGTTTACGATAGTGTGTTTTGCAGAGTTTATTGTTTGTTCTATAGTTTGTGATGTGGTTCGTAGTGTAAGAATTCCTAGTTTATTAAGCGTGTTGCAAATTATTGTGTTATTGGGATGAGTGGGTAAAAGAAGATGTCTATTTACGAGAGAAGTATTCGGTGTTTGAGATTCTTGTTTATAAAGAATTTGTGATGTATTTGATCTCCTCATTTATATATTAAGGACTACAGATTTTGAGAGCACGTAGGAAAAAGCCAATTATCATATCTGTTTTGATCCTGTTGTTATGTGGTGTGAATAGACATGTATATAGTCTTTTTGTGGGTGGTTTTGTGGTGCACTTTGAAAGATAGTTTGTTATTGGATTTTATTATGAGCATGTCTAAAAAAAGGTATTGAGTTATTTATTTTTGTTTCATATGAAAATTTTACGGAGGGTTCAACTGTATTTAATTTGTTTTTGATGGCCTCAATTTATGTGTCGCCGGGAAGAAAAATTAGAATGTCATCAATATATCTGAAATACTTAGTGTTAGGAGGTAATCTAAATTTGAAAGGGACAGATTCAAGGCACTCTAGGAAAAGGCATGCAAGTACTCCACTTAGAGGGTTGTCCATGGGAAGTCCGAATTTTTGTTTATAGAATTTATTGTCAAATTCAAAATATGTCATGTTAGTAATAAATCTGATTATATTTATTCAAATCTTGGAGGGAAATGGTAATTTGATGTTGGTCTTTTCTAGGTACATTTGCAGTAAGTTTTAACATTTTCTAACTGCGACATTCGTGTATAGTGTAGTTACATTTAAGCTGTGTATACTTTTGTTTTTTATCTTGTTTAATAAGTCATCCGAGTTCTTGATGGGGTCCCACGTCCTAACTTGGGCTTAACCCTTTTCCCCATTATTAGTTAAAGAAAGTTAATTTAATTATATATATATATATATATATATATATATATATATATAATATTAAAAAAAACCTTCCCCCACGGGAAGCAATAAATCTAGCTGTAGCCTTCTTTACATAGAATCAGAGAAACAATTTTTATTTCAAATTTTGGTAATTTAGAAAAAAAGCAACAAAAAGATGATTGCCATTGTGTTATTTGATATATTCCAATGTTGAAGAAATTATCAGAACGCACTTGTATCCCAATTGATAATCTAAGGGAGATGTTGACCTTCTGTGTAGAAACCACATACTTTGTGATGGGATCGGATATATACCGACAGGAAGAATGTCTAGCTATGGGATCACCATTGTCCCCAGTACTAGCCAATGTATACATGGAATACTTCGAGGAAATGGCGTTAGGATCAACACAACTAAAGCCAACAATGTGGCTACGATATGTAGATGACACATTAATATTCTGGCCCCACCGGGAAGATGCTCAAACATTATTAAACAATGTGAACTCTATTCTCCATCTATACATTTCACGATGGAAAAAGAACATAACAAATTATCCTTCCTAGATGTGCTGATAACTCGCACTCGTCAATGTATATTGAAAGCCAACTTTCACTACACTAGTAACAGCAATGCATGTCAGAAAGAGGTGGATAGTTTGAGAGAAACCCTCCACCGAAACAACTATCCAGAGAGCATGACATATGCTCCAAGAAATCTAGACAAAACACCAAAGGACACCACCCAAAAGCTCATTACAGTTTGTAGACCATATATGAAGGGCTTGTCAGAAAAAAATCCAAAGAATATGTAATCCATATGACATCAGGAGCGACTCAACTCTCCGAAAGCATCTTGTGAGAGTCAAACCCCCTACGGAAAAATGTATGACTAAGAACTGTGTGTATGCGATTCTATGTAAGTGTGGGAAAATATACAAATATACATGTCGCCCACTAAAAGTAAGGCTAGAAGAACACTGGAAAGCCGTAATACATGGAGATATCGGAAAGTCGGGTATGGCTGACCACATATGGGATGAAGTAAAAATTATAGATAAAGAAGAACGGTGGAGAGTAAGACGACTCAAAGAAGCAGCGCATATGTTGGCCGACAATAACTTACTAAGCAGTACTAGTATAGAATTTAATACAATATGGGAAACATTAATTATAAATAATTGATAAGATTATAATATATATATATATATATATATATATATATATATATATATATATATACATATATATACACACAGTGATATGTAGTAATAAAAGTAGTGATATATAGTGATAAGTAGTTAGACTGCACATTAAAACAAAAACAAGAATAGTGTTAAGACTCTCAAAAGTCATACTAGAATTGTCTGCAAGGACCCGTGGCGCAGTGGATATAGTACTAAGTAAAATTCCGTTCTAAGTGACAGTCATTTGAAGGTGAAAGTTCAATCCTCAGTGCAGACGATGCGAAAAATTGCGAATTACTAACGAATCTCCCAGTCATGGCTGACGAAACGAGAGCATGCTACCTCCATGGATTAAATTCCGTCCAGATTCCCGAGTTTGACAGAAATATTCCCGAGTTCGAAAAGATACACCTGAAGAATGGTTGGAGGTTACAGCGGTGAGAATAACACCTAAGATGAGAACAGTAGTTCTCATCTCAAAAATTCAGAAAAAAAAACATTGAAAAGTACTCGCTCCTAAATATTCAAATATATTCTTTTGTAGTTTTCATATATACATATTTAGATATATGTCCTTGTTGGGTCTTATCTCTCGCACTCACGTAGGTGTAAACAAACATGAACAGATTTCGTCTCAGAGCAATTTTTATGACTTTCTGAATTGGAATCACTTCATTGGCGAAACGAGGGCGGACAAATACACTGACCACAATCTGCAGCATTGTGTGGGGGGGAAAAAAGGCTTTTTGCCTAAGGTCTTTTCAGACAACCAATATGATTCATATCCGTTATTTATCCTTTCTTCATCTACCAGATAACACGATGCTTTTCATCATCTTTTTTAAAATTATTTATTTGGTTAGCGTGAGGGTTCTGGTTAAGGAGATGAATTGCATGTTTTACCTTTAGAAAAATATCAGTATACACGCACATACAGAAAAACAATATATATATATATATATATATATATATATATATATATATATAGGTAGAAGGATGAAAAGGAATTAGAAAAGCGACGGAGACAGATCTTTTTTTCAATTCAGTTGCTCAATGCAAGGTATATTCCACAAAAAAGCAATTTATTCAATTAATTTTTTCCTTAAGCCAGGCTTTTCAAAGATCAAAATCTTATCATCAGAGGAAATTGCTGGGATAGATAAGTTGGCAAAGGCCAAGATTTTAAATTTGAAAAAGTAAAATAAAGATTGTGGGGGAAAAAAGAAGGCAAAACGCTGCCCGAATGCAAGTAAATGTCTGATTGCAAAAGATTCCGGTGTCAAAAAGTTCAGCGGAGAAAGTGATTTGTAGGTAGGTAGGTCGTTAGAAGGCACGAGAAATAAATTGAGAGGTTTCAAAGTTAAACTATCTATCTGCTCTATCAGGTATATTGAGCTGTATACTTTTCACAATAGGTGTTACCTTCCTAAAAGTTCGCTTTTAGTTCTCCACTTTATATATATATATATATATATATATATATATATATATATATATATATATATATATATATATATTGTTTGATAGATTCTCTGTACAGACGGAGTTTTCCTTTGGTGTTTATTATTTTTGACAAAGGTAAGTTTCTTTTTTTCCCGAAATATAAAATAAATGATTTTTAATAATCATCCGGACAGCTAACACCACACTTGCTGTTATGTAAGATTTTAAGAAAAAATAAATAGTAAGTCCCATTTCGATTTCCATTTGTTATTTTTGTTCCTTCCAGCTTACATCCTACCCGACACTTTGCATTTCCCTTAGCCTTTTTAAAAACATACTACTAATATATATATATATATATATATATATATATATATATATATATATATATATATATATATATATATATATATATAAATTTGAATTCATTATTTTTGTATGAAAAATGTAAAAAAATCTCATCGAAGTACTGAAATAAAGAAGTTGTTAAAACCAATGAAAATTATGGTTTGGGTTAATTTCCCATGGTCAATGGAATGCATATATATATATATATATATATATATATATATATATATATATATATATATATATATGCATTCCATATATAATGTCAAATTATGTGGACATATACTGCCAGTTGATATATATATATATATATATATATATATATATATATATATATATATATATATATATATATATATAATGAAAAAGGAAGAACCAAAATTATTTATACATTCATCAACGTTTCATCGTTATTTCAAGACTTTCTCCAGATTATTGATTTGAAGAAATAAACTACAAGTACTATATTTGGAAATATTTGGTGCGTTTGTGACGTGAACAGAATGTTGCTTCTTTTTTTTTTCAAGCGAAACAAGATTGTTAGAATTAAAATAATGTGGTACGATTATGACGTGAACAGAATGTTTTTGTTCTTTTTTCGAACGAACCATAGCTGTTAGAATTCAAAATGTGTGATACGTTTATGAAATGGAATGAGTATTTTTTCGGAGTGTTTTCTAACGACTATGTTTCGTTTGAAAAAAAAAAAAAAAACAAGCAAAAAAACATTTAGGAGTAACTTTTACTCTAACGCAAACAACTACTACCACTACCACCATCTAACACCGGGACATCTACTTCATAGGATAAATTCTTCAGTTGAGTCTGCCATTGTTTCATTTTCAATTCCGTGATATTGTCTTTCACCCATTACTACTTCTATAAGTAAATACGGATCTTTTCCTTGGCCTTATTCGTCCTACTTTTACGACGGTTTGATTGGCTGGCTACACTCTTATTCAGGAATAATAGAATATAATTGTCGAACACTAAAAAAAGAATTCAAATTAAAACATAGGGGTCATCAATTCCTCTATTCAGTAAAAATCCTTCATTTACAAAAAAGTTAATTCCCTTTTTAAAAACAATCTTTACTTTAGCAAACACTTTATTTCTTCATATGTAAACCATGTTCAATCATTGATATACGGAATGAACGCTCCCTGAATGTCACTGCAGTATTGTAACAGAGATAGGAATATCAGAATTATGTCGCTACGGCTAAAATTAAAGTTATTCTCATTCCGGAATTACAGTCTGCCATTCTACCATAATAGAACTGAAAAATAAGAAAAAACTGATTCATAATTTTAATTGAAAAAGTATCTACACCAAAAATTATGGAAAATTTTCGTGTAGAATTTTAATAAAAAACATAAATCAGTTTTATCATATTTTTCCGATTCTCATTATGACTTGACGAAATGATTGACTGACCTATCTCCCCTGTTTGACGTAAATCTTTAAAAGTATTTTTGCCTTTATCAATGGAAAATCGAAAAAATACGATAGAACTAATTTCATACTTAATCCGCCCCCTTCCTTACCAAAAGTCTGAAAAATCGAAAATAAAAAAAGTAAAATCCCCTCCTCCAAAGAAAGCCTGAATAACAAGAAGTACTACGTAGGTATGACCTCTCTGTATTTTAAAACTAGATATTACGACCACAACAGCACATTTAATAACAAAAAAAATGCCGAATAAAAACAGACCTAACACCACACAACTGGGAACACAACGAAAGCGGACGCTCGCCAATAATCGAATGGAAAATAGTACGACAGGCCAGTACATGTAGAAATTTAGACGATCCGTGTAGATTATGTCTGAATGAGAAATTTGAAATTTGAAATTCTAAACTTTAAAGACCCTCGAAACCTATTAAACTGTAGAAGTGAAATAGAAAACAACTGCTTACACAGAATAACATTTACTTTGGGCTAACAATACATAAGAAAAAATAATAATAATAAAAATTAAAAAAAACTAAACTAAACTAACAACTAAAAATAGAAATACAAGCACGCACGTGTTAAAATAAGGTCACCTATTAATTTGACACAACAAAAAAACATAGGGAT
The DNA here is from genome assembly GCA_963556195.1 of Sepiola atlantica. Taxonomy (NCBI): domain Eukaryota; kingdom Metazoa; phylum Mollusca; class Cephalopoda; order Sepiida; family Sepiolidae; genus Sepiola; species Sepiola atlantica. Next base: position 41,336,247 of record OY744525.1, read on the forward strand.
AAGTCACCCTTATAAACAAGAAAAGAATAGAAAGTGAAATCAACTGAACCTTTGTGATAAGCACTACCATTGGCCAATGGAAACATTAACCCATGCAGGAGAAGGGAATAACAAAGAATCTGATTGGTTAGCTAGCTAGACGAAACACCCCGTGTATATATAAAAACACCCGGTAACACAAATTCCATGCACTTTAGCCTGACGATTCCCTATGGGGAAGAAACGCGAAAGCCTCTCTGTAGTTAAATTGCAATAAATATATTTTCATAACTTACTATATGTATATATATATATATATATATATATATAGTTCAGTCGATAGTGCATCAGACTTTGAACACAATATGATTCTCGGAAAAGGATGAAACACATGTGTATGTAGATAAGCAAATATTGTTAAACATAGCAGAATTAACTGCTTGATTATACTTTTTTCTTTTCGATTTTCCTAATAATCTTTTTGTGTAAAATTTTTAAAAATAATGAGTGTTTCATAAGTATCTTCGTCGAATCATCTTCACGTGACAAAAACAAATGAACATGGCTGGAAAAAGAAGAGAATTAAAAAAAAAAACAGCCGAGAACGCCAAATGTGAAGCCGTAGACGTCAAAACAACAAACTGGTGGAGTTCCAGAAGAATGTTTACAATTCATATTCCGGGACTCCATGATTAGCGTCACAGGATAAATTTTATTTGCCTGAGACATTTTAAAATATTGTTACACGTTTCATACGCAATGTTATATTTATTGTAGGTTGCTGGGTTTTAAGAAAGTTACCTTCAAGTATTTAATTTTTTTAAAAATTAGTTTCAAAATGTAATATTTTCGTGTTGTTAACTAAAATGCTTTCTTTAATCGGGAGGGGGGGGAGTTATGTTTCATTAATATTTTTTTTATTTTGACAACAAAATTATTAGGAAAATCGAAAAATAAAATAAGTTATAGTCAAGCAAAAGAATTCTGTTATGTTTAACAATGTTTGCTTAAATGAAAAGAATGCGGCTTAAATACACGCACACACAATATATATATATATATATATATATATATATATATATATATATATATATATATATATATATATATATATATATATATATATATCTACGTACATAAATATGTTTTCTGATGTCGATCAGAATAATAGTGGCAAGGTATTTCTTTACATTAAAAAAAGTGGAAAACTGGAAGGACAATGGACCAGTGGGAGTGGAAGGGGTAATTCTGGCTGATTCAGATTTCTAAATAATTCTATAGACTCGTACATGCATCACGCAGTATGACACCAAATGTGGCATCGTGCAACTCCTGAAAAAACACAAAGAACGCATAGAAGACATTCAGCCTAAAAAAATGAAAGAAAATTCCACAAATCTTGCACAAAAACCCCCCGAAAGACCTTGAATAATTTGGATATTATTCTATTGAAACAGAATGTAGATTATCTCAGATATGTGTAATTACACAGCCACTAACAGGATAGGTTTTATATAAATATTATATATATATATATATATATATATATATATATATATATATATATATATATATATATATATATATATATATAAAGAAAGAGTAATGTCTATGCACACAAACACATTGTCCAGTTTTTCTATTTATATACAATGATCAATATATATATATATATATATATATATATATATATATATATATATATATATATATATATATATAATAATGGTAATAATCCAGGTAAAAAATATCCACAGGGTGGTAATCCAGAGAATTTTAACCGGGTTTATAAAAAGTGCTCAATATAGGGTCTCTCCAAATATGATCTGAAGTTAAGATCGGATTCTAACTATGCCTGATGAGATCTCAGTTTATAGTAACTGTTGATCGATAACATCGACATGCCAGTGTCGCAGATTTTGTACATGTCTGTGTAAATAAAATTATCATACTATCTATAAAGCGGTAGAAGATAGGTAAAGATTAAAATTGACATACCCAGGTACTGTACCATTACTGCTTCTTCTTCTTCTTCTTCTTTTTCTTCTTCTTCTTCTTCTTCTTCTTTTGTGTGAATCAGATGATTCTGGTGTTGGTATTAGTTTCCTCGATGTTTTTCTAGTTAAAAATCTTTCTGGAAAGACATTGGGTACTTACAGGAAGGACTACGAGAAGGTTGCCAATGTCTCTAAGTTAAAATGGTACTGTGGAACCGACTGAATTCGAACTTGGAACACCCAGGTCTTCAGTCTGTGTCGATATCCACTTAACCACCGTCACCTCCCACCATTACTGCTCAAGGCGCAGGAATAAACTGATAATAATAATAAACTGAAACTTCAATGGATTTTATAAACTGCACCCCCCCTTCCTCCAAGAAAAGGAAGGCATCAGCCTCGCCAGACACCACACAAAATAGTCATGAAGGGTCAAGGAGGATGGAAGAACCGAGGAGGGAGAGCACTAACCAGACCTCCACTGAAAGAATGCGGAGAGTACTGGTACCTTGGGGAGGCTTATTCCCACCTAAATCCATGAGAAGACCAATGGTCTTTGCCAGCGAGAAATCAATGGCAAGCGGCTTTTGCAATAACACAAAGTCATTTGCAATGGTTATCGAAAGAGGTGGAGAGTACTGTAAATCTTGGGAGACTTGTTGTCACTCAGACTCCAGGGAGCAATCACTGATGAAGACCTGTGTGAGAACTTCTAGTGAGTACATAATAATAATGATCATTATTTAAAAAAATAATTTTCAGGACTTTGTGAAAGTCCCAAAACATCCATTAAAGTAATTGCTGTCCATTGAAATTATTATTTTGTCTCATAAATAAGGAAACAGAAGAAGAAACGAAACGAAATATGAATTGAGTTTTGTTAGTGCAGTTTTAGTGAAGATGTCTTCTTCTAATTGTAATAAACATAACTTTTATTTTTGGGATGAATGTAAACAAATCACGAATCAACAGAAATAAACCCTAATTAACGGTTAAGATTAAAAATGCTTTATCTCGGATTAGAACATGGAGACAGTTTTGTAGCCTTCTTGGCATTTCTCATAGACTATTTTAAAAGAGGAATATGACAAACATGGAGTTGGCTTTATTCTTGGAAAGTGTTTTTGGACTTCAGATAATAGTGTATTCGTGATACTTTGTATTATTTAAATTATTCGGTCTACTGTTCTCATCTTGGATGTTATTCTCACAACGTTTCGGCCGATGTAACCTTCGACATTCTTCAGGTGCGTTCAATAAGAACTTCGGAATCTTTATGTCAAACTCGATAATCTGTACGGAATTTCAAATTTAAACCATTATTTAATCCGTTGAGGTAGATTGTTCTCATTCCATCAGTCATGATTGAGTAGAAGTCTCAAGTAATTCTGATCATATTCTTAGTATCACCTGTACTGAGGATTGAGCATTCAACCTCCAGAAAACTGTCACTTAAAACTGATTATTACTCAGCACTGTATCCGTTGTGCCACGGGCCCATGTGAACAATTTTAATATGAATTCTGGGAAGCTTAAACCTATTCTTGGTTTAAAACAAGATGTACTTGCAGAAGATCAGAGGTTACATTGGCCGAAACTTTGTGAGAATTATATTTAAGAAAAATCCTAATAATAAAAATTAGCAATCTTATATACAATGTTCGGGATTAATTAGACCGTTTTTAGAAAGGAAAGCAAAAACGTCATATCTTGGCTAATAATTGATGTATTCTCAAAATTCAAAGTGCATCTTTTTAGAAGGGCGTTTACCAAATACAGTGCAATTGAAGAAGGTGACCTGAGCCTCCACTACATCCTCCAAGTGGGACGTGAACCTTGAGCAAGCAGCCTTCACAAAGTCCTTCAAGAGATGCCTGAATATCAGTTTGATCCTGGCAAGCAGCTTGTCTTTCGTGTTACAAGCAGTACAGTTGGTGTCTTTTTCAACTGCGTTCCACACATAGTAGTCCATGCGGTTGAAATTAAGCTAGTTGAGGCGGGGGTGGGAGTGGGTCATATATACATGTATGTGTATATGCTTGTATATTAGTATGTACAGAAATTACTCCAAAAACTAATAAACCGATCATTATGAATTTGGGAACACAACTGCGAGGCGTAAGGGTAGGTACTATGGGCTATATTTAGTTTAATTTAGTTTTATGCAAAGCGGCAAAAATAGGGGTTGATTCCCTTTGTGAAAATTCAGATACCTCTGACTCGCATGAAATTTTAAGAATAGGTATTGTACATGAATTAATAAATATTCACCAAATTGCAGTTTCTTTGGAGTATATTAAAGTGGTTTTAGCGGGATATATTATAGATGCAACATCCCATTTCAAAATTCAAGTATTTCAGATTTTCATAAAATTTGATTGATATTAATTAGACACCAATAAAGCAAGATTCACTGAATTTTAATTCCTTAAGACCCCTTTAGCTTAAGCCTTAAATTTTAGACATTTTGTAGAATCAAAATCATGTAATGGATTTTGATAAGAATTAGAATAAGGATTCTAGAACATGGTTTAGTATCATTATATCTTGATTTTAATCGCATAAGGAGACATAAAAGTGATGCAAAACTGTTCTGTTGGAGGAATTGATTTTACCCGTCCTGGGACGGGTATCCTTCTAATATATATATATATATATATATATATATATATATATATATATATATATATATATATATATACACACACGTATTTTGACGATTTAAATCAGTTTTCAAATCAAGGATCAAACAAAAAGCATGCACAAACGTATTATAATTGTAACAGCTGTTTCAAGGCAGTGTTTATTTATTTTAAGTCATACAATGAACTATAAAAATTTTTTAAACACAAGATATCTTCAGAACAAAATTTTCGTATGTGTCCTACAGAAGACAACACAATCAATATCCATATCCTGACGGCTGCATGCTTTGAACCTCGGACTCCAGTCACCACTACTTTAACCAATGCAGCCGTCATGACAACCACATGAAAGGGGGAGAAATGAATCCTTTTCATCTTTTATAAACATATTAAGCATCAAAGATTGTTCTATATCCAAGGGAGAGAACTTCACATGATGGCTTTTCCATAATCCTTTCAAAATGCCCGCCCCGTTAAGGAAGCTTAATCCCTTTTTAAAACAATAAGACAGCAATAAAATGTAAACAGGGTCATTCACTTTTTTTTGGGTATTTTACAACCTTGTTAGCTTTTAAGGGATCACAAGTAGTTACTCTATGGGTCTCCATTTGGAACAACATGTTTCACTTTCAAGATACATAGTTTTAATAGAACGAACACTTGAAAATGTTCCATTCCATAAACTTTTAAAGGGGATTTTCCCAAGACTTATTTTTCCTAACAATGCTTAATAGTCTTTTCAATTGCAGATTACTATGAGAAATCACAAGAGTAACCTCTGCAAGTTTATACGGCAGAAATTTAACTTTGTTTATGTTTAATGTTTACTGCCAGAAAAGCTCCCGTAATCAGAAGTGAACGCCCAACAACAGAAATAAGTATATTTCGGAGAACAAATAAAGTACTTACCTAGTGACAGAAATTTAGATAGCCATTTGCAATTTTGCGTATTTGTAACAAACAGAAGTTATTGTTGTATGTCTCTATCTGTATGTTACTGAAAGGAATGCCGGGACGGGTATAGCATGTAATCAATGAAATTAATTGGAATGTTAAGCAAACAGCAGAGATTCTTGGTATTCTAAACCCTTGTTCACTTTTAGGGGACCACAAGTAGTTTCTCTGTAAGTCTCCATTCATAACAACTTTTAAAAGAGGCCTTTCCCAAACTTTTTTTTTTCCCTAACAACACTAAGCAGTATTTTCAATTGCAAATTACTTTGAGAAATCACTAGTGTAACTTCTGCAACAAGAACTACTATTTATACCAAAGAAACTTAACTTTGTTTATGTTTAATGGCAGAAAAGTTTCCTTAATCGGGAGTGAACGGCACACAATAGAAATAAATATATTTCAGAGAATGAATAAAGTATCTACCTAGTGATCAAAATCCTGGTAGCCATTTGCAATTTTGCATATTTGAAACAAACGGTGTATGTCTCGATTTTTATCTTACTAACGCAAATACCGGGCTGGATATAGTATGTAATCATTGAAATAGATTAGAATTTCAATTTTCAGTAGCAGAAAACAAAAGTTCGATAAATGACGTAATGTACTTGACAGTCAGAATCATATATTGACTTGTCAAGTGTATTGCTATTTAGGTCATCATGGAAAATCAAAAATCCGACAAGATAATGTTATATGTTATACATTACTTTTTAAAATAAAATAACATAGCAATAAAATGCAAACAGGATCATTTACTTTTCTTGGTATTCTAACCCTAACCCTAACCTTGTTACTTTTGTAGAAGTCAAAAGTATTTTATCTGTAGGTTTCCATTTGTGACAATAATCACAATCGGGATACATAGTTTTCATAGACAGAATACTTGAAAGTGTTCCATGTTTTATAAAAGACCTTACCAAAGATTTATTTTTCCCAATAAAATTAAACAGCCTCCCCAATTGCGCATTACTATGAAGAATTTCAGCGCTACTGTTTATACCAAAGAAACTTAACTTTGTTCCTTTTCAGTGTTTAGTGCCAGAAAATCTTCCTTAACAGTGAGATTTTCAAGAAAATAACGAGACCCTGAAGGTCTGCTACATTTTACATTGTACACAAATATGTTATTTACTCTTTCTGACTCCTCATTTCTTTCCATGCGTTAAATTGAGTAAATGTCCCCGTTAAAAGAAAAGCCATAAATTTTATAAATTTATTTCTGCATGGGCAGAGATTGTTTTCCTGTTCATTCTAATATCAAATATCAAAATGCCATTATTTTTGCAGGCCGGCTTAATGTATCGCAGCGCTATTTACGCCCCGGAATCGAAGCAACCACTTATTTTGTTTGCATCCATGCAGACAGCTTCAATGTATTTATGGAAAAATAACTGGATGAAAAGTAGATGAAACTGAATGAAAAAGAAACAGATAGTAAAACAAGAGGAAAGAAAGAAGAGAACAATTGGATAAGGAAGGTTAAAGATTAAGAGTGGGGTAAAGATGTTGATATTTCTTCTACTACTCATTCTCCATTCAATAATAAAAACCAATGTATATTTATTTGTATATTAATGAATATGAATCTGTAAAACGAGTAAAAAACGTACCTTTACCTCGCTCCCGGACGAAACCATTTCAAGTGGTGAGGGGAAGCGAGAAAGAAAATAGCAAGTCAGACAACCACCTGCTGTCTGAAATGAATTCGGAAAGAAAATACCCCACTCTAAATAAAATGTCAACGGTGTGAGTATTTTTTCTTTAGGTCATCAGAAATGATAATAATAATTTATATATGAAAAATTAAAATACTAATGTAATTCTATGGTTTTTATATGAATATTTGAGCGAACACTGGCAGAGCATAATTTTTTTTCTCTATCATTTTTTTCATCAAATTTCTCATAAAACATCCTTGAGATAGTGGTATGTGATACAATAGATCGACCGTAGTTGAGGGCGATCTGAAGACTCTCTTTTCATTGGCTAATACAGAGAGATAGATTGTTCCACTTCCCTTTGCTGCGCTTATAATGCTGAGCGTTTAGCAAAGGGGCATCAAGTACATTTTTTTGTGTCTTTGGTATGACTCAATCGAGGATAAAACCCTGGTGTTCTGGTCCATTAGCGAACACTCTAGTCATTATTACAATTTTTATACTTTTACTACTACAGGGCGTTTGAGGGAAATTTGATAAGTTTTTTATATTCTTTCATTTCAAAACCATTTGAAGTATTTAATTGGAGTAAAGTGCAACGGATAGCTGTTTTTGTGTACTATTGATGGGTTTGAGACCATGGAAAGTACCAGAATATTTAAAGAGAATGACCTGCATCGTGATGATTTGCACTGGATTTAAAAAATTTGGAACTCTTAGCTGCAGCACAGTGCTACCTGAATGCCGGGAATGCCAGTCAGATGTGAGCTGGATAGTTGCAAGATTTGATAGCAGTGGCTAGCAGGAAAGATCATAGCAGGCGTTCTAATTGAATTAAATTCGCCGAGAAGTTGCATAAAAGGCACGGCAAGATGAAGGTGAGTAAATGTGGACCTTGGGTATAGAGATAGCCGTCAGAGAGGCAGAATTGGCTTATGAAAGCCAAAAAACTTCTCAACAAGATCAAACACCAGTTGAGTCAGTGATACTCTGCTTCTTATAAGGACAATGTGTTGAACGACGGGTGCTAGCCTCTAGCCTACAGTCCACACGAAATCCACACATCATGAAGATCCAGTTCCTTTAAACTATGATAACCTTTGGATGTCTTTCCAGCGAAGACCACGTCATGGGCCCTCGTCCACGGTAACTGACTAGCTACACACATGGCAGATCTTGGCCTTTTGGCTAAGATCAAAGTGTAGTATCTGTTCCGATGATACTGCACCCCATAGACTGGTATTGTCTTGGCCTCCGGGGCTTGATTTACGCCGGTCTATGGGATTGTCCTGTGCAGTTCTAGGAGGTCCACCCTCCCAGGCTTCGCCTCCCCTCTTTGGGGAGGAGTAAGTTTATTGCTTACTGTCTGAGGCGCCCCTACCGGGGAATGCCGACGGGGCTGCCCAGGCAATTTTTAAAATGGCCAGAGTGCTCACCTCTCGAGCGCTGGCTTTTAACCCCACTTTCTCGACCCAAGCTGTGGTCACATCTTACCTGTGGGAGTAAGATAAAACTGGCCTTGTGCCTAACTCCTGGGGAGGAGTAAATACCTACTGCACCCCATAGACGGGTATTGTCTTGGCCTTTGGGGCTTGATTTACGTCGGTCTATGGGTCTGTCCTGTGCAGTTCTTGGAGGTCCACCCTCCCAGGCTTCGCCTCCCCTCTTTGGGGAGGAGTAAGTTTATTGCTTACTGCCTGAGGCGCCCCTACCGGGGAATGCCGACGGGGCTGCCCAGGCAATTTTTAAACCCCACTTTCCCGACCCGACCTTGGGTCATATCTTACTTGTGGGAGTAAGATAAAAACTGGCCTTGTGCCTAACTCCTGGAGAGGAGTAAATCAATACACACATGGCAGATCTCACTCTACATTTTAAAGAAACTCTATTATGAGGGTCAACTGCAGAGAGCTTCCACGCTATGCAATCTCTCAGCAGCAGTTCTTTCCAAGGCAACTTAGGTTGGTCTCTCCCCTTCCTACCAGGAGCACCTCATGCATAGAATACCATGGGCTTATAAGATTGAAATGTATCCCAATCCTATACATATTAATTGACCAAAAATTGTGCAAAAACACACAAGCCACGGCAAAAATTATATCTTAAAAAAGAAGTTACATTTTCATACAAACATCGGCTCCCAGAGATACGTTTACGAAAAAGAAAAAATAGTCGTCATGCGACCCTGTATTCACTTATGTCCACCACATGTCGAAATCCTCTCTCACGCTCGAAATCAATTTTGGCGCCCAAAGTAAAAATCACTTTTTTCAGGCCGATTACTGAGTATTTAAGGACCAGAATTTTCAGCAGTCAAACAGTTTAGCCAACAAAACAGGACCGTCTGCTAACACAGAATTGCACTCTGCCTCTCTGCCCTGAGGGTCTAGGGAAAGCAAATATTCTCAACTCTAAACACTGTCACTGTCACACACATATGTGAACTGACAAAAGTAGCACACACACAATACCAACTAAAGTGATTCACACACACTGTCATACACATACATACAATGCCTAATTCTCACACACTGTCACATACATATATGCACTGACAGGAAAGAAACGTAGATACACATTCACTTCTAACATTCGTAACTTTTCTTACTCCAAACTTTTTATAATATGAGAAATCCACTTTTCAAATGAACATTTACTCATATGAAATAACTTTCAACCAATTGTTTATTTGTACATACGTAAATATACTGTGTTAAACATGTTTTATCTCTTTTATGCAATATTCATGTCTTTATCTGTTTTCACTCATTTGCCAACTTTTATTATATTTTAATAGCCAGCATGGATCTTAGCACCAAAATGTAACAAAAAGCAACACCTCATCTAAGCTACGGTCCATGCTGCTACAGGTGAAATTGACTTTGGACTGTTGATTCATTAGTTATCATATCGAATTCATTTGTGCGTTGTACGATTTAGATGTCAATTTTATTAGTATTTCTGTAGGGTGGGTGGGCAATAAAACAGATTTTCTCAAAGGTATATTGGCGCTTAATGGTAAACAAATTTGGTGTCAAGAGGGTTAATGTGGACTTTCATATAAAAAGATAGATTCCGATAGAATTTTGAATCAGTAGTTATTATGTCGAGATGCAAGCCGACAGACACAGGTTCGACCAGTATGTCTTATATGAATTTGCTAACAGACAAAGATCCAATCAGTTGTTCTTTATGTGAAGTTGCTAACAGACAAAGTTCCAATCAGTAATTTCGTGAAGTTGTTAATAGGAAAATATACAATTAGTAGTGAGACAAAATTGCTAACAGACAAAATAAGATCAGTAGTCAGTATGTGACGTTGCTAAAAGGAAAACACATTCAATTCAGACTACGGTCAGATCAGTAGTTTCGTGAAAATGCTAATAGAGGAATATACAATTAGCAGTTAACTAAAGTTGTTAACAGACAGACAAAGATAAAATCAGTAGTTCAGTAAACTGAAGACAAATATCCGATCTTTATGTCTTATGTGAAGTTGCTAACGGACAAAGATAAGATCAGTAGTTATTATGTGCAGTAGTTAAGTGAGGTTGCACACAAACAGATCAACAAAAGCTGAGATATGAATACGGAAAGAAATAGTTGTTCTGCTGCTGGTCAGAGATAAAGAAAACATTTCTGAGCCCCAAACAAAACTATGATCAGCATCCAAGCATATTCATCCATTGCTGGTAATAATGGACAGAGAAATCATAATTAGTGGAAAAATTGCTTCTTTCAAGTTGTGCCAAACGAATGGTTGCCAAGAATGCATCAAGAATACAGCCAAGACTCTTCAGGCAACTATGAACTAATGTGACAACACGTGACTTTATACTGAGTATTCGCACAGGAAAACATGGCCGATCCACACTGACCTTTTGATTATTTTCTGTCAAGAATAACTTCCTTCGACTGACTCTTTTCCGGCCTCCAGGCTGGGATCAAAATGTAGTATCTGACAAGATACTCACTTCCCACTTTTATTTTGACCTTGGTCTCCCCAATTGTTTCTTACCTTGGTAGAACACTATCCAGTCCAAAACTTCACCCCATTTCATTTCTCCCACTTATCTCCCATTCCCATTTAGAGATCGAATAACTTGTTTTCGGTTCTAAACAAACCGGAAAACAGTTGGAGGTCTATTCTTTAGAAAGGGTTGAGAAGGTCTTACTAGCCAGTTTTTTGTTGCCCTGCCCCCATTTTCAATGGATGTGTATATCTCTCTCTATATATATTTGTTAATAAAATTAAATTCAAACAGTTGGGTCATTTTAAGTAGAACGGCCCCTAGAGCAAATGTGGTATTGTGGTGACTGCTAATAAGCCTAGTAAATAGTAGGATAGACAGAGGATGACCACCGAAACCCTCACTCACTCGCAATTGATGGCCTCATTCTTACTTTGTTCAAATGTATTTTTATAATTTTGCAAAAAAATATTTCAGAGTGTAGTATCTGTTCGGTTCCCAGTTGGAGGAAGAAAAATTCTTTTTGATTGGGGCAATTTTAATCTTTGTCCCTTACAGAGTGTCCCTTGTTGGGGAGCTGGATATTTCCAGCATAAAAATCGACCTTGTGTTTAACTTTGCCCACGTGGGGAGGCAAGTAAATAGGGACTTCCTTCAGTTGAAACACCTGATGACCTCCATTTGAATTCACCTTCTACAACAGATACTTTTTTTTTCTTTATTAATGAATCATCACTTATCAAGGCTAAAAGCCACTCGAGGATAAAGGGTCAATGAGATGGATAAGTTGTCAGTTGGATGATGGATAATCTTATGAGAGGATTGAAAATAATGAATGGAATGAACAAAAATGTGATTACTTACGAGGACGCTTTATGACAAGTATTTGTCCATTCATTCATTTCGTATGAATGAGATAATTCCGTTGTTGGCATTGGTTTCCCCGATACATGTCTAGTTAGAATTCTTTCGAGAAAGACATTGAGTACTTACAGGAGGTACCACGTGAAGGTTGCCAACATCCTAAGTGAAGGTGTTTCTGTGGAACAAACTGGATTCGAACTTCGAACTTGACACACCCAGGCTGTCAGTCTGTGTCGTTAACCACTTAACCACCGTCACCTCCCAAGTATTTGTTGACATTGGATTTGAAGTCTACCATGTTGTAGCTTGCATGGTAGCAGTCCTGTGCTAATGTGTTCCACAGATGAGAAGTTTTTCAAAATTCTGTTTGGTGTTACATCAAGTGGCTTCATGCCTTGTCTCCATAAAAAAAAAAATATAAGTACAGAAAATCATTCTCTCTTTTGAATTCTATACAAAAAATAAAGTATCTTTTCTTTTCCCTTTTTTTTCTTATGCTGATATTGGATTTTTATCCTACAATCTGTAAAGTTACTTTAGGGTTAAATTTGATAATGAACAAAAAATGTAAGTAAAAATATCTTTACAGATCCACAGACTGCAACCCCGTTGCAAATATAAAGCGTGTTTCAGTCTGTAGTATAGTTTATTAATGAGTCACCACTTATCAAGGCTATGAGCCACTCGAGGATAAGGGTTAATGATATTGATAAATCGTTAGTCGGATGATGAAAAATATTATGAGAGGATTGAAAATACTAAATGGAATGGAAGAATGTGATTATTTATGAAGATGATTTTATGACAAGTATTTATTGACATTAGAATTTAAGATAGCCATGTTGTAGCCTACATGGAAGCAATCCAGTGGTAACATGTTCCAAGTTTGGAAGGTTTATGAAAGAAGCCCTGTTCTTGGAAATTCTGTTTGATGTTAGGCATACGAAGGAAGAAATGAAAGTTCTTTGCAGTTTTGGTAAAAAGACGAGTTCTTACTGTGAATGTTTTACAAGGGGAAACCAGAAGAGATTGGAGCTCAGTCGAGCAGCTTCCTTTGTATGATCATTGAACTCTGCGAGATCTTTTCATTAATCTGCACTCGTTGAATAGTAGAGGGAAGACAAGGCAGTGCTGCATCGGACGGTTCTTCCCTTCACATTCACAGATGGTTGGGTCGGTTTTATATTCCCATCTGGTCATAGCAGCTTCTGATCTCCCCACCTCTATTCTCAGGTGATTGAATGTCTTCCACTGGAGTCACGGTGCTTCTGAGTCAAGAGGAAGGATTTCAGGAGGAAACATTCCCATGTCAATAAGAGTGGGTCATTCTCTAGCTTTCTGGTTCATAGTTGTAGTCTGATTTCTTCCTGAGGTGTTGGTAGGTTTCGCTGACTTCAATTGTTGGGACAGGGTTTCACACTCACAAAGGAGATGACATTTATCACTGGTAATTTTTGTGATACTTGAACCTGAACAGGTACTAATCATCAGTGAAAATTAAAAAGGTTCTATCTTCACTTTTTGTAGTTTTGAGATATTTGACTTCAAATTTTTGTGCATCATAATTTGATCATGAATTGAGAATAACATGTCTTTAAAGTAAATATGGAATGTTTCTCTGAATAACTAAGGTTTACATGATGTTAAATTAAGAGCTCTAGTCGTACACTATTGAGCTACTACATAAACCCACCCTTTGTGTTAACTCAAAGAAATTTATATATATATACAGGGCGTTACGCGCTCCACTACTTTTGGAGCTGCTCCCGCTCCTGCTCCAACACCGAAAATTGGAGTTGGCTCCTCTCACGCTCCCCATTTTCAAAAAGGAGCCGCTCCTGCTCCAACTCCTATAAAAAATGAGCGGCTCTTTTTCAGCGCTCCATAATGAAAATGTACCTTCTTTCATAAACGTTCTATTCTGCCAATGAATGGTCGAAGGATAGGGGTGGGCGTCAAAGGATCTCATCGATATGTGTTGGGATATCACTTTAAGTGTAAGACCGTAAGATAATATTTAACAAAATGTCGCTAATATTTTGAGAGTTATAGGAGAACATGTCGGATAAAGTATAAGATTATACGTAAATTTTCGTTTCCTGAGGTATAAAATAGAAATAGAAACATCCCTGAAGCATTTTATAACAATTTTAATTTTTATTACATTAACAACCTACTTTTTCAGGAAAGGAAAATTTGACCCAATATTTTGTCTTTTGTTTTAAGCAAATAAAGTTTTACTTTTAAACATTATTAGTGATTATTTTCTTTTTAAAGAAAACATTTCTCTGGAAAAGGAGAGACAGCCAGGGCAACATTATTCGTCATGTTGTTGTTTAATATTTGTTTGTTTTATGAACGTAACTATATCGTATAATGTATATTATTATTTATAACAGAGAAACGCGCAAGTTCTTTCAAACAAATCGATTCATCCATTTTTTTCTATAGTACAATTTGGGGCGAGAAAAAACCAATGAAGTTTATTTTTTAAGGTTTGAATAAAAAAAATATTTTTCATAAGTTGCCCCAAAAATATCAATAAATTGTCAATAAACAATTCAGAGATCCATTTAATGTCTTAAAATTTCATACAAAATATCTGGCCTAAACCTTGGGAGTTGAACAAATATCGGGTCAAATCCCCCCCCCCCCCCACCAAAAAAAAAAATTAACTGGAGCAAGTTTTCCTAGGTCGGGCAAAACATTTATTAAAATGAAAAATTAAAAAAAAAAGGTGAAACGTCTATATTTGAAATCTCTAACAAAAGCAAACTGTTTACAATTTTAATATTTGATTATAGATTTTTTTAAGATAAAGAAAGATATCTAATCTACTTTCGGTTCTAAAAAAACACAAAATTTGTCAGAAAATCTAATTATTTGCTTTTTAAAATTAAAATTTAAGATATTTTCTTTAATTTAATTAAGTTTAAACATCGGTTTAATTGTAGAATAGGAACCGCTGTTTTCTTTCGCCCATTTTGCTTGGTTTTCGCCCAAATTTAGGATGAAACTGATTGCTGGTATTAATTGTATTTTGGGTCCTGAAATAAAATTCTCATTTACTTTTTAAAATGTTGAGAATCTAACTTTAATTCCAGGTTTTAATCGCTGGCGGCCATGTTGGTTTTTATTGTTTTTTTTCCTTGGACTAAATATATTTTTTCCTTGGACTAAAGATATTTTTACTGCTTTCACATTTTATTACACACACAAAAAAAAACTTTGAACATTCGATTTATGAAGCAAGTTTTAACGGAATTTAACGAATTTAAAAGCAAACATAAAAAGAACATCAACAACGGGTAAAAATGCGGCATAACAATTCAATTTGATATATGCTAAAAAATAAATTAGAATTTTTTGTCAGGACAAAATGTACCATTTCACTCCAAAAATCGATTTTATCGAATATTTGGGTGAATACCGAGCGAAATGGGCAAGAAAATCCAACGGCCCCTATAGTATAATTGAACCTAAAATTCTTTATTTAAAAACATGAATTAAAAGAAAAATTGGCTTATTTATTCAATCACAATAAAACGCGTTGTCATAAATAAAAAAATTCAAATCTATAAGAAAATAACTTTAAAGACGTCTATAGACTAACTGGCGCCTTCAAAGATATTTGGTGACAAATTGTCTGTCTTCTGCCTTAAGAAAATGTCCCATCAAAAATGTAACACATAGATGTAAAAATCTGAGAACTTCAAATGTTCTCCTTTCTCCCTGTCTCTCCCTCCCTCTCCCTCTCCCTATCTTATATACATTTACCAGATATAATTTTTTTTAAATAACACAGAGTAAACTCTGAGACATTTTTTTCTTTTCCTTTATATTGCTGAATAAAAAACTAATGTTTAAAAGAAAAAATATCAAATAATTTTGGAGCGAGGAGCGCGGAGCGCTAAAATCACCGCTCCTTAGTCCCAAATGGAGTTGCTCCCGCTCCACTCCCGCTGAATATAAAATGAGCCCTCCTCTCCTTCGCTCCAGCAAAAAGGAGCGTGCTCCTGGAGCTCGCTCCTTTTTGGAGGGCTCCGTAACGCCCTGTATATATATATATATATATATATATATAGAGAGAGAGATAGATAGATAGATAGATAGATAGATAGATAGATAGATGAAAGAAGAGAAATAAAAAAAATGTAAAAATGACAAATCTATTTCATCTTCAGTTGTTCAATGCAAGGTGTATTCAATAAAAGCATGTTTATTTTCTTTTTCCTTAAGCCAGTCTTTTCAAAGAATGGTATCTTATCATCAGAGGAATTACATGGATAGATAAGTTTGTCATTCTTACATTTTTTTATTTCTCTTCTTTCATTTATCTATATAATTGCTCTATCCCGTATATTGAGCTTTAATCACTTCACTAGCGGGACCCGTGTAAATTACACGAAATGATGTTTTCAATACTAATTATCTTGTTCCTAACCTATAAAAAATTTCAGAGGATGTTGTCTAATAAATAAAAGCGGTTTCGTGTCCGTCCGTCAGACTTTTTTCTCGATTTGATCGAGCGACTAATTCCGATTTCGACGACTAAATCTTACTTTGTAAATGCTTTAGATTAAATTAAATTTGGCTCCAATTCATGAGTAGCATACAAAGATTCGGAAGGTTGTTGTTTTTTATGTAAGCGTGCACACAAAATAACACACACACAATCGTATTAATATGTGTCTTCCTGGTCGTCCTCTCCGTACCCCCCCTTCGATGTAGAAAAAAAAATGTTAGAGATTGGTTAGGATCTAACTATAAACCAGTCGAGCCGATGTCAAAAATCAACGTCAAAATCATACGTCGCTAACCGTTGCGCCAAAAAGAAATACTTGAAAATATTACGAAAATTAGGTGACTAGAAGCTTTTCCAAATCTAGGTGCAACACGCATGCGCAGAGCTTTTGATGTAAGCGTGGCACACGAACACACACGCTATTGTATTATTCACTTCATGATAGGTTCAAATTTCTAAAAGTATACATTCTACTTTTAGTTTCCTACCTTACACCTTATATATATATATATATATATATATATATAAGTCAGGTTCATTTTATATTCCAATAACCATGATTTTTTTTTCACATTTCAAAAAAACATAACATTTCTGTGAGATATATTTTTTAGGGTCTGTTTCTTTTGCCGTGAGCAAAACAACATTTTTATGTCAGTATCGTCTCTGCAACACTACAAAATCATCAGAAAAATCCACAAAGAATAAAAAGTTCTTGGATTGAAATGTTTTTTAAAAAAACTACACTATACAATAGGTCGTTGTTTGGCGAAAACAAAGAAAAAAAACAAAGAAAAGAGCAAACTCACATGTGGGGAACACCTCACTTTGAAGTTTTGAGTTCAGGGCTAGAACATACTAAAAGTTGTGTGGACATTTATAAATTTTAATTCAGTAATATTCCTTAAAATAGTAAATAAACTCTATTATTCGAATTAACTTAAGGGTAATTTTTTACTAGCCTAAACTTACATCAATTTGCTTGCAAATGCCTATTAAGGTCAATAGAATACGAAACTAAGTACAGAGCTGATCTCTTTTAACTTCAACGGCTGGGAGCTAGCTATATATATAGTCAGCCATTCATTCAAGCCTTATTAAGATTGTTATACTTCGGTGTTTTGGTGGAAGATGTTTAGTATTTATTTATAAACCATTTAAATTAACACTAAGATAAGATTAATTGCCCAGATTACTTCACTTAAGTAGTAAGTTTCTATTTAATGAGAAACTAAGAGGAGAGTTATTCCCTTTCAAACGAAAACAGTTTAAGTTATCCAGACTTGATCAAACTTCCGAAAGGAGCTATTATATATTTATTATTTTCTATTAAATGGTGATAATTAACTCATTATAAAGTATATATATATATATATATATATATATATATATATATATATATATATATATATATATATATATATATTTATATATATATATATATATGCAGGGTGGGCCAAAATAAGGGTCCTATCTTTAAATTTGAATAACTTGAATTTGAATAACTTCCACAAAATAAAAGTTAAACTGACCAAACTTTATGTGTGTGTAGACTGACCCTTCCGAGATTTTTTTAAATAAACAAAACAAATTTTAGCCGAAAAACACTTCTTAAAACTTACAAAAACTAAAGTATTGTTTTGAGTTTTTTAAGCAAAAATAATGTTTTCTAAATGAGGGTACGTTCCTTAGGGCTAATACGGCTCATGCTTGCTTCGGAAGGGGTCCTTTACTTATTCTAAAAAAAAAAAATCAATAAATAAAAAAGTTATGAATTTTTAAAAATAGGACCCTTATTTTTGCCCACCCTATATATATATATATATATATATATATATATATATATATATATATATATATATATTGCAGGTGGAGGCTTAGAGAAAATTAATTAAAAATATAATTAAGTTTATATTTTTTTATATCGAATTTTAAAAATTTATTTCATTTTTCCCTTATTTTATTTTTTATTTCAATAAATATTCGATCAATAGTAAATACAAAGCTGTGCATTTACTGATAAAAATGTTATTTCAAAAATGTGACAGACTGAAAAAATACTATTTCAAACTTAAGCGTGACAGACTAATGAAAATACTATTTCACTCTTTTGTGTAACAGACAAACGAAAATGTTATTTCAAACATAAGCGTGACAGACTGACGAAAAGGTTATTAGAAACTTAAGCATGACACACGAACAAAAAACCCAACAGACAGAGCCTCATATAGAAATTCATGGACACATAAATAAATATGTTGCATCCAAATCAATGTGTCATTTAGCAATGAAAACGCTATCTTAAACTGAAACCTATCAACAGACATGATAACTTATAAAAATACAAGGATGATTCTGCTATTAAGAGAATATCTATAAAATTTTTAAAAGATTTGTGGTCAATACAATATCACAACAATATTCAGAAGTTGTTCAACTCCCTGAATGCGTTGTAAACATGGCAGCAGCCATGATGATGATGATGATGATGATGATGATGATGATGATGATGATGATGATGATGATGATGATGATGATGATGATGATGATTACAGTTTAAACATGTTAATAAACATGTTTGAAAACATTACTTATTCAATCGCATACAACTGTGGAAAGGAATGCAAATGAGAAATTGGTTGATCTCTGAAAATAAGGATGGAAGAACACACAAAAGCTCTAATTGGCGGTAATAAAGAGGTTAGATGTCGTTTATCACATACGAAATGACGAGGTGGTTAGTGACAAGCCGATGTAGAGTAAAATATCAATCATTGATAGAGGGCCACAGTGAATAACTAGGCGTTTTAAAGAGTCCACCCATATACTAGGTTGTCCAAACATTATTAATCAACCTAGTATAATTGGAATATAGGTATCGAATTTTTAAAATGAAAATATACAATAAAGTGACAGTCAATGACAAACTACCAGTTTTAGTAACATCTGGTGTACCAAAAAGTTACAATGCATGGTCTAGTCCGTTTGTTTTATTATGATGTTTGATATTGGTAAACACATTAAAGTCATCGACCATAGTCGAAGGTGACCCAAAGGAGACCCGGAAGCGACCCGAAGGCTCTCTTTTCATTGGATATTACACCTAGGTGAAGGGAAGGGCGACACTCCTTTACTCAAGTTACCTTTGATTGTCACCTTATAATGCTGAGTGCTTAGCAAGGGAGCATCAAGTACCAATTTTAGGTCTTTGGTATGACTCGACTGAAGATTGAACCCTGGTCTCCCATCCCATTAGCTAACACTGTTGGTAATAATGCTTGAATACTAGTATGTACCTTAATAATAAGAGAATAATAATAAAAAGAAACTAACATAATGAGGAAGATCTGAAGCAGTAAAAATATACCAATTGTGCAGCGAACATAATATGAAAATGCATTAAAAATAATATGAAAATGCATTGAAAATAATATGAAAATGCATTAAAAATAATATGAAAATGCATTAAAAATATAATGAAAATGCATTAAGAATAATATGAAGATACATTAAAAATAATATGCAGATGCATTGAAAATAATATGAAAATGCATTAAAAATATGATGAAAATCCATCAAAAGTAATATGAAAATCCATCAAAAATAATATGAAAATGCATTAAAAATAATATGAAAATACCGTAAAAATAATATGAAAATCCATCAAAAATAATATGAAAATGCATTAAAAATGAAATGAAAATACCGTAAAAATAATATGAAAATGCATTAAAAATAATATGAAAATACCGTAAAAATAATATGAAAATCCATCAAAAATAATATGAAAATGCATTAAAAATGAAATGAAAATACCGTAAAAATAATATGAAAATGCATTAAAAATAATATGAAAATACCGTAAAAATAATATAAAAATCCATCAAAAACAATATGAAAATGCATTAAAAATAATATGAAAATCCATCAAAAATAATATCAAAATACCGTAAAAATAATATGAAAATTCATCAAAAATAATATGAAAATACCGTAAAAATAATATGAAAATCCATCAAAAATAATATGAAAATGCATTAAAAATAATATGAAAATACCGTAAAAATAATATGAATATGCATTAAAAATAATATGAAAATACCGTAAAAATAATATGAAAATCCATCAAAAACAATATGAAAATGCATTACAAATAATATGAAAATACCGTAAAAATAATATAAAAATCCATCAAAAACAATATGAAAATGCATTAAAAATAATATGAAAATCCATCAAAAATAATATCAAAATACCGTAAAAATAATATGAAAATTCATCAAAAATAATATGAAAATACCGTAAAAATAATATGAAAATCCATCAAAAATAATATGAAAATGCATTAAAAATAATATGAAAATACCGTAAAAATAATATGAATATGCATTAAAAATAATATGAAAATACCGTAAAAATAATATGAAAATCCATCAAAAACAATATGAAAATGCATTACAAATAATATGAAAATACCGTAAAAATAATATGAAAATCCATCAAAAACAATATGAAAATGCATTAAAAATAAAATGAAAATACCGTAAAAATAATATGAAAATCCATCAAAAACAATATGAAAATGCATTAAAAATAAAATGAAAATACCGTAAAAATAATATGAAAATGCATTAAAAATAATATGAAAATACCGTAAAAATAATATGAAAATCCATCAAATATAATATGAAAATGCATTAAAAACAATATGAAAATGCATTAAAAATAATATGAAAATACTTTTAAAATAATATGAAAATCCATTGAAAATAAGATGCAAATACATAAAAAATATGAAAATGCATTAAAAATAATGTGAACATGCATTAAAAATAATATGAATATGCATTGAAAATAATATAAAAATGCATTAAAAACAATATAGAAAGACATTAAAAACAATATGAAAATGCATTAAAAATAATATGAAAATCCATTAAAAATAATATGAAAATCAATTAAAAATAATATGCAAATGCATAAAAAATATGAAAATGCATAATAAATAATATGAATATGCATTGAAAATAATATAAAAATGCATTAAAAACAATATAGAAAGGCATTAAAAACAATATGAAAATCCATTAAAAATAATATGAAAATCCATTAAAAATATGAAAATCAATTAAAAATAATATGTAAATGCATAAAAAATATGAAAATGCATAAAAAATAATATGAACATGCATTAAAAAAATATGCAAATGCATAAAAAATATGAAAATGCATAAAAAATAATATGAAATTAAATAGTGATAAATACCAATTCATAACATGTACAGAAATGAATAATCCTAAAAGTTTCAATCCAATCCATGCGGCTACTCCTGAAAGATTCGCTACACACTTGAGAACAAAATTCTACCTACGACTTGATTGTTTTGCTGTGCCATCACATGTGTGGATTAGCAGATTATTCTGAAGCACTTACTAAAGGTGTCTTAAGTGTTGGATAAGTCTACGGTTTGCCAAACCTGTACAATTTATACTTTACAGTTCTTTGCTCACTTGAGCAGTGCACCTTCCTGTTGTTAGCAAGAATGGCGATGTTTTCTCTGCCAAATCATTCGTTTGTCAATGGGTGACATAGGAACTACAACTTCCTGTAAAGAATAGGGGGATTTTTTGTTCAGGTTTACTCTACTACCATCGTATTGTCTAAGAATAATGTCTGACTCACCTCGTTTTGCAGGAATGGAAAAAGTAGCCTCTCAACTTCAATAGTAGATCAAGTTATTCATACTAAAGAAGCATTTCTTTCTTTGTAAGTATTAATTCCTAATCTACCAAAGCGTAAAGGTCAAAGCAGCACTTCTCCTTGTTCCACAGACCGAAAACTCAGGGTTTTTTATCATACATACATACATACATACATACATACATACATACATACATACATACATACATACATACATACATACATACATACATACATACATACATATGAGGATAAAATACACGATAGTTCATAAAAGGAAATGTCATGGAGACAGAATGTATGAAAAATACAGAAAGGAAAAACAATTAAACACAGGAAGAAAACATAAAACGAGCGATTTCGTTTAGATCAACGACCGTCTTAAAAAAAAATGAAGATTTTAAACTTATTTTTAAAAAAATCGGCAAAACATAGATAAGAAGACACAAAACGGGATGTTTTTGGCACATGTGTAACTATTTGAAAAATATTTGGTGCATGCGAAAAAGACGGTAATTGGGAAAAGGGAAAGGAAAGAAAAAAAGGAAAGCAAAAAATGGAAATATGGATGAAATGCGATAAAAATAACCGGGATCGGAGTTTATTATGCAGTGGCGAGATATATTGCATTGTTTGAGTGCGATTTTTACCAGATGATTGGTTAAAGAGTAAGAGCCGGGCCTAAGGTTTATGTTAGATGATGATGAGAGAAGGTTAAAGCACTTTCGATGCACGTGTGGCGAGAGAGAGAGAGGATTCAGTCTTGAGGAAAGTGAAGTTTGTACGGTCAAAATTGTGGGTAAAAATGTTTCTGTGTATGACTAGTACGTTAGTGCGTTTCAAACACAACACTCCCACTAACGCACTAGATTTTAGACATTTGTTAGGATCAAACTCATATAATGGATTTTGATTATAATTAGCATAAGGATTCTAGACATAAGGTTTAGTTTCATTGCATGTTGATTTTAATCTTTGTAAAGGGATATAAAAGTGGTGTAAAACTGTTCTGGGGAACTAATGTTACCCATCCTGGGACGTGTACTCATCTAGTATATGTATATTTTGTATATATATATATATATATATATATATATATATATATATATATATATATATATATATATAATAATAATAATAATAATAATAATAATAATAATAATACATAATAATAATAATAATACATACATAGATAATAAACAAACCAAATATTTATTATTTGTAGCCCCTAGAAAACCCTCTAGATGGGCACTGTAAGTGTAGTATTAACACAACATGACGTTGCTAGCTATATATGCATCGTTCCTTTCATTAAGTAGAACGCTCTCTTGACGTCAAAGCCGTCGAATAAAGTGTTAAAATTATCACTGTTTATTTAGCTATTCAGCGGTGGCCGAGTGGTTCTAGATGTCAAGATTTGAGTTGTAAAATACTCGAAGCCCAGGGTTTTGAATCGCGCGACCAGTAGTGAATAGTTATATCTCTATGCTGATGAGTCCCGATTATAAAGGACGAAACATATGCATACATAGATAATAAACAAACCAAATATTATATATATATATATATATATATATATATATATATATATATATTTCATGTGGGAAGCGTTTATTAAACATAACAGCGAAGGATTAAAAAAAGAAATCTAAATGCAAGGATTTATGAAACTGTTCATGTTACACTCCATGCAGTCACTTATTACTTATGTCATGCTATTCAGAAGTAGTCTTTAATTAAAAAAAATATGTTAAAATCATCAATTGTAATAAATCTAAATCCTATCCATTCACTGTGGAGGTCCCCAGATGTCGGAGAGCTTTCTACTCAAATAGCTTCTTTCCTTGTACTGCTGACCTTTGGAACTCCCTCCCTGCCCCCTGTTTCCCCGACGGTACTGACATGCAGAAATTTAAAACTAATGTAAACAGACATCTCGCTGCGCAGATCCCAATTTAGGTTGATCTCCCCCCCTCCCCAACCTTCTCCCTTTTCTTTCTTCTCAGTAGCCCCTTACGTCTATAGTGGCGGCCTGCCTTGTCTCGGGTGAACTATGTTTAAAAAAAAAACAACAAAAAAAACATATATCATATTTAAACACAGAAAAGGTTTTAAAAATTGGACCTAAATAGCATTTAAGCTGACAAATCAAACTTTCTATTCTGACTAACCAATTTTCATTGTTATTGTTGTACTGTGTTATTGGCAATAAACTAACATATTTCACTACAATTGATGTAAAAAATATACGTAATCTTGTCCGACAGTTTGTTGATATGGAAATATTCTTAAATCATCACCTAAAAAGAAAATCATCTAAGGGGAATAAATCTTATTCTTTTAGTAAGACATAGCGTTCCTTGATTGTTTTTATTTAAGAAAAGGCATTGTTATAAAACATAAAAATAATTACAAAACAAATTTGAAGATAATGGATCTCGAGCGATATAATATATGTGAAGACTCATCGTCCAAAATGTAGTATAAATATTGATATGAACAATCGTCCAAAGAAAAACAATGTAAATAATTGAAGCTTACCTTCATTATCTGTTGTCCGAATAGTGTCGTCTTTTTGTTGTTTTACTATTAACAACGATTCATCTGTCGCATCCTTGGGCCATCATATGGCAGTCATTGGAACTGGAGATCTCAAACTTACCGACAAATAAATTTACGGAAGTAGAAAATTATTGTTTGCGGTCCAATGTGCAATAAAAAATTTGGGATTCTGTGCATGATACTAATTTTCATGGACACCTTGAGTAAAGACAAAAATACAAAATCACCCAAAACAAATAACACATATGGAATCGTTAATAAAATTCACAATCCTTTTTGTTATCCAATCATATTTGGTACAAATAAATTTCAGTCTATGAGTTGTCCACCAAGTTTCAGTCAAGAATGTCCAACAGTTTTTGTTTTATCACTGTTCAATGATATACACCAAATATGCACCTCTGTGATGCAAGCACACCTTGATACGGCGTGCAATATTGCCAATAACTCTGACACACTCTCTTGCCCCAACGTTTTGAAACCACTGTTCATCCTTCACAACACACTTTCGTCTGCCGAAACGTTGGCAAAAATATATTAACAACCACTAGGTAGCGCTCAGTATTGGCCGTTCATTCTCACCTTCAAACCACTAAAGAGCAATGATCCCGTGTCTTGATATTGCGAACCATACACTGCACTTAATGGAGTGCAGTGGCCTCTGCAGACAATCTGCTGGTGGAGTTGCAACTCCCCACACTGTCAATAACTCATTAGAATGGCTGCGGGGACACTTTAGTGATCTTCTCGTCAGTAGGAAGCATGATCTTGAATGGGCTTGAAACATTTGGAGCATATAATTGAACAGTGATAAAACAAAGACTGTTGAACATTCATGACTAAACCATGATGGACAAGTCAGGCATAGAGTTTATTTGTCCAACATATGATTGGATTGTAGAATGGATTGTGAATTTTACTGAGGGTTGCATGGGTGGAATTTTATTTTTTTTGAAGGGAGGGACAGCCTATATTTTGGAAATTAATCTTTCAAAATGTTGGTTACACATATCTTATTTCGTTGCTGTTTTTGTTCATCACGCTCAGACACTTTCTACCTTATTGTCTGTTTGCTGAACATGATAAAACTAAAGAAATAACTAATTTAATATTATTTTCGGTGCTTTTTTACATTAGGACTCGCGCTAAAAGTGCCTCGGCATCCGTACTTTCCGGATGTTTACGTAAAACGCCGGACAGTGCCGAATAAAAAATCCGTTGACTTATCTGCATCCAAAAAAGCACAAACAAGGCATGATTTACAAGCGGCAAAAAAACAAGCAAAAATTTACAGCAAAAAATTTTGTATGAAATAAATATTTATTTTTTTAACAAAGAAATAACAGTGATTCAAATAAGTGTTTACATTAAAAAGTTAATCAAGTAAGTGTTTTTAAAAAAATTTTACGAAAATTATTTGTTTTTTTTTCGTTTTTTTACTGATTATTATTGTTGCTTTCGTTAGGGTTTGGGCAGTGTTAGGAATTAGGGTTAGGGCGGGATTAGGTTTTGGGAAGGGTTAGAAATTAGAGTTAGGGTATGGGCAGACTCGTTTTCAAACGTCAAAAATTCAGTTATCAAGTTTAGATGTCGTCTGCTTGTATTCAATTCAATCAGTTATTCATTTCATTCAGTTATTTATTTTCTCGCAGTTTCATTGACTAACTGCTTTGGGGCTTGCCAGCGTTTTACATAAAACGTCGGAAAGCATTGACGCCAAGGGACTTTTAGTGTGGGTCTCGATCTAACAAAATACCTAATTTTCTCCTTCTGTAAATTTATTTGTGTGTAAGCTTGAGATCTCCAGTTCCAATGGCTGCTATATGATGGCCCAAGTGTTCAACAGATGAAGCGTTATTAATAGTGAAACAACAAAAAGACGCTACTATTCGGACAACAGATGATGAAGATAAGCTTCAATTATTTACATTATTTTTCTTTGGACAATTGTTCACATCAATATTTATACTACATTTCGGACGATGAGGCATCCGGCCTTCTTTATTATATTATTCACTAACTGTACTAACCCAACGTTGCTCAGGATCCGTTACATTCAAATTTGTTTTGCAAATATTTCTATAACCACACCTTTTTTTTTTTTTTAAATAAATAACTCTAAATCTTACTAAAAGAGTAAGAGTTATTCCCCTTAGCTGATTTTATTTTTAGGTGACCATTTAAAAATGATTTCATATTAGTAAACTGTCGAACCAGATTAAGGATTTTTAAAAAATAAATTGTAACAAAGTATGTTATTTTATTACCAATAACATGGTAAAATAAAAACAAATTAAAATTGGCTAGTCAGAATGAAAGTTTGATTTTTCAGTTTAAATGCTATTTACATACAACTTTTAAAATCCGGCTGAAATTATTTTATATATCATTTATCTATGGGTATATTTTTTTGTCTTTAAATCTGATGTATATTGATGTTTCTGACATACGTAAAATTTATGATTTTTAACATTTATTTTTAACATTTATTTTGATATCAGCGTAACCGCGCTTATAGACATGACTTGATTTTTCTTTCATCCCAGAAGTCTTCATTCTATCTCGGACAATATGAAAAGAAATTGTAATTTTCGAAAGCTTTGATTAAAATAAATTTTATTTATTTTAAAATCTGGGCTGGTGCACCATTCACTAGTCTACCACTCTTAGACAGAGTCCCCCCAAAAGTCTCTAATCTAATAGGTCCTTCACTATTAACAAAGCTCCAGCCCTGTCCCATCGCCGCAATGTTGTATCCTTGTGCTTGTTTTACAAGTACTTCAATGGAATGTGCTTTGATGAACTTGCTGTCTCAACGTAAGTACACCCAACCAACGTGGCAATCAGTTTAATACCATCCATTTGCTGTGGAGGTCCCCAGATGCCGGAGAGCTTTCTACTCTAATAGCTTTTTTACTAGAGCTGCTAGCCTTTGGAACACCCTCCCTGCTCCCTGTTTCCCTAACTGTACGGACATGCAGAAATTTAAATGTAATGTAAACACACTCCTCACGTAAGATTCCCACTTAAATTTATGGCCCCTAATAGTAGTGCTCTCTCTCTCTCTCTCTTACGTCTCAGTAGCAATATACATTGTCTGGCGTGAATTCAAGTAAAAAAACCCACATTGTTATGGTTTTCCAAATTAAATAAAAGATATATACTTACGGAAGCAATGTTTTGAAACATATGTACACACCTTTACTGATTTATTTTTCAATTAAAGAACACTTATGTAAAACATGACATAAGTAATAAGTAATTACATAAAGTGTAACATAAACTTTCTCAGAAATCGTATTTAGAATTTTTTTTATCCATCGGTGTTACTTTTTTGGGGGGTTGGAACTCTTCATTACAAAAATATTATAGTTCAATATATTAGGCTTGGTGCCTGAAGCTAATTAAGTGATTAAAACCATGCCAAACTAGTTAAGCATCATTATTAAATGAGTTAATTAAAATTAAAATTTGTTATTTATATTTTTATTTTATTGAAAACTTGTAGGATCTGAATTTCTGTAACTTACGTAGATTACAGAAAAAAAGGTAATACTAAACAATCTGTCTAATATCGTAATTTGAAATTTTAAAGTTTATTTGGAACAGTAAGCGGTAGGTCTTCATGTGAGTCTTATTCTAGTTGTTTCATGTAGGTTCTGTGCGGTCTCCCCACTGAGCCACATCCCTGTTTTGCCCTCCACAAAAGAACATCGCTGATGATTTCATCTTTCGCCCCCCCCCCATTTATTTGTGTGTAAGCTTGAGATCTCCAGTTACAATGGCTGCCATATGATGGCCCAAGTGAAACAACAAAAAGAGGACACTATTCGAACAACAGATGATGAAGTTAAGCTTCAATTATTTACATTGTTTTTCTTTGGACAATTATTCACATGAATATTTATACTACATTTCACTAATTGTACTAACCCAACGTTGCTCGGGATCCGTTACATTCAAATTTGTTTTGCAAATATTTCTACATTCTATAACCACGCCTTTTCTTTTTTTAAATAAATAACGCTAAATCTTACTAAAAGAGTAAGAGTTATTCCCCTTAGCTGATTTTATTTTTAGGTGACCATTTAAAAATGATTCCATATTAGTAAACTGTCGAACCAAATCTTGTTCTACTCTCTCTGATCAAGGCTTAGATCTGAGGAAGGTGTCCATAGAGTTACTCTCTCATGGAGTGCTGCCTCCAAGAGATGTTAAGAGCAACTGTTAGCATTCTGGTATACACGCCGTCAAGTTTTTTCTCCAATATTTTGGTGAAAGTCCAGGTGTTACTTTCATATGCAAGAACTGGTATAACAATTGCTTCAAATAAGTCATGTTTTATTTTGGTAGGAAAATTTGACTTCCAGATCGCTTTCATCTTGTCCAGCCCAGCTCAGGCCTTGCTGACTCGCACCTTTAGTTCACATTCTGCGGAATTTTGCTTTGCAACAAAGATTAAAAAATAAAAAAAAATGGCCGAATCAATTATTGCAAATAGCGAGTGATAGGTGATACTGATTCTACTAACGTATGGACAAGGATAGTATTATGTTTTAGAAATAACCTTATTTATTAAACATTTTTTTTCTCACATAAATTAAAACTTTTGAATCACGGTATTTAAGTAAAGAGGATTTATTTTAAAACGTTAATGCTAATGACAATTTAATGCTTTATCCTTTTTAGGGGATTATCATCTTGAAATAAATTGTCTGTTCATTTCACTTTTATTTAATTTTTAATTTTTAATTTTTTATTTTGAAGATTATTATTCAAATATTTCGGTTATTTAAAACATGATAATTAATACAGAAGAGACGTTACAAGTCTCCGGTTATTTCTTGTATAACTTCTTTTTCTTTTTTTTATTTTTATTTATTTTTATTTTTTTTACTTCAATTCGCCTCAAACAAGGCACACTGCCACCGAGACATAAGGGGTTAATGTGAATTAGGGGTCAAATTTATAGGGGCATGCTAAGTGGGAAGTTGTGGAGTGCGACGCTTGTTCACATTACAGTTAAATTCCTGCATGTTGGTACAGTCGTGGAAACAAGGAGCAGGGAAGGAATTCCAAAGGCGAACAGTTTATGGAAAAAAACTATTAGAGTGGAAAACCTTCCGGCATTCTGGAGACCTCTACAGTGAAGGGGTGTGATTTTGCTGCTTGTCAGGTTTGTCAGGGTATTTACGTAGAGAGGGCACAAGTGTTGTCTCCAGGAGATGTAGCTCTTAGCATTCTGGTGCACACACCATCAGTTGTCTTCTCCAATCTTTTAATTGTATATATTAAATACAAGCTAGAGTATCTCTCCCTGCCAGGTTTCTCAAAATGTCCTCGTCTACATGTTCTGAATGTTTTTGGTTTAAATTATGATAAAAACAATTAAAGTTTTCTTTTTACATCGGTAAATGTATTCAAATAAAAGAAAATGACAGATTACTGTTCGTCGCTAATCAAATAAGATTAATGGATAATTAAAGTGTTTTGTAAGACACACACAGCAAAAATGTCATCCGACAACTGCAAATAACTTTCGGGAGATCAAAAGTTGCTATGACCATATGGGGCTACAAAACCGACCCAACCATCTGTGAATGTGGAGGAGAGGACCATATGATGTGACACTTCCATCTACTACCAAACCAGTGCACCGGTTCAATCATACTGCAAAGGAGTGTGTAAAGAAATTAGAAATTGATCGACTGAGCTATAATCTCTGGTTCTCCCTTGTAAAACATTCACAGCAAGAACTCGTCTTTTTACCACAACTGCAAAGAACTTTCCTTTCTTAATTCGTGTGCCTAACATCAAACAGAATTTCCATGACTTTGGGACACGTTTCCACTGGATTGCTTCCCTGTAGGTTACAACATGGCTATCTTAACTCCTAATGTCAATAAATACTTGTCATAAACCATCCCCATTCCAATTTTGACCAAAATCCATTACATTATTTTAATTCTAGAAAATTTGTAAAATGTCTTAAGCTTAAGGGATCTTAAGGAGAAATTGAAATTGAGGGAATTAGTGTCTAATGATTATGGATCAAATTCAATGTAAATCTGAAATATTTGAATTTTCAAATGAGAAGTTAAGCCCATATTATGCTTCATAAAAACCTTTAAAATACCGCAAAGAAACTGACATTTCAAGCATATTTATTAATTGATACTAAACATCTATTGTTAAAATTTTCACGAAGCCCCCCCCCCTTTTACTCCTTTTGCATAAAACTAAATTAAACTAAATATAGCCCACATAACGACCCCTTACGCCCAGTAGCTGTGTTCCAATATTCATAATGATCAATTAATTAGTTTAGGACTGGATTCTGTACATAAAAATATATAAACATATACACATATCTAACTTTATATAAATATAAACTCTTGCTGCCCCCTATTTTGTTCTTTTAGTTCTCACATTCCATTAGCAATGTTTCTGACAAAGGGGTAAGAATTGCGGTTTTCTGGGTCGGTTGTTGTTTTGAGTGTGGGGGAGTACGTGGAGATTTTCAATCCTCTAATAGTATTCATAATCATTCAGCTGTCAATCTATCAATTGTATTAACACTTATCCTCTAGTGTTTTTAGCCTTGATAAGTGGTGACTTATTAGTAAAAAAATAAAAATAGTTACTTTGGAAATAAGTTGAAGCTTGTGGCGGATGCTGTCGTCCATATTGAAATTTAAATAAATAACACCCCATGCTATACACTTTCTTGTTGGTCCCCCGATTTATAAAATCGGGGGACTTATGTTTTGAGGCATGTCCGTCCGTACGTCCGTCCGTCCGGATTTTTCTCCGCAAGCATCCATTGAATTTCTCTGAAATTTTGCATGAAGTTGTAACTTTGGTCAGGTTAGAAAGTGACATTCTCTGATTTTTGAAAAAATTCTGGTTAGCCCCCCAGGGGGTCAAAAGGCCCCGAAATGGTAAAAAATGACATTTTTTGTCCCATAACTTTTCATCCATCCATTCAATTTATCTGAAACTTGGCCAAAATGTGGAGGCAATTGTTCCTAATAGAAAATAAGTATCGCTAACCTTGGGAAAAATCTGGTTCACGCCCCCAGGGGGTCAAAAGCCCCCCAAATGGCAAAAAATGATCCTTTTCTCCCTATAACGTTTGATCCATCCATTCAATTTTTCTGAAACTTGGCCAAAATGTAGAGGCAATTGTTCTGGATATAAAATGACCATTCTTGACCTCAGAAAAATTCTGGTTCGTGCCCCCAGGGGTTCAAAGGGGAGTCAAAAATGCTTCAAATTGCCCAAATTTATTGCATTTTACACTCGCCACATCGAGTCACATACAGATGGGGACCACGCACGCACGGCTTGTTATATTCATTTCGTGTAATAATTATATGTCAGTAATAAATTACAAGTCCTTTATAATACCTCGAGACGGTTCTTCAGGTCATACATGCGATGGAAGTCCTGGAAGTGACTCGCAGAATAGAAAAGAAGGTCAAGCTAATAACCAGATCACGTTTACCGATGTAAAATGATGGACTTCTACAGTGTATAATCTCTATGAACGATCTGTTTTGGACATTGAAATAATTCATTTGTTCTGAAGAACTTTCTAAAAGTATACAGGGTGGCCCAAAAGTAGGTTTATACTTGTTAAACTATAATTTATGAAGATTCAACTAAACCAATCTGACGTTACAGTCATCATCATCAAGGAAAGGTGTTATTGTACCTGTTTTTTTTTTAATGGAACTGTAAATAGGGAGAACTACCTGAAGTTCGTGAAGTTTCTTCTTCTCTACACCCTCTCTCTCACAGACATGATGTTGCTAGTCTCAGTCTTTTTTATAAATACTATTATGGCATGTGTTCTTCAGAATTATCTGATCTATTCCCCGCTTCTTTTGTTTCAGCTCATTTGACTCGTTGGTCTAGTGGTCTCCATGAATTCGCTGTTTTGATACGTCATTGTAATACAGCTTCCTATTCCAGTAGTTTCTTTCCAAGAACCGCAGGCTTGTGGAACTCTCTTCCTGCTGACTGTTTTCCTCCTACCTATAATCTTGGTCTTTTCAAGACCAAGGTCAATAGGCATCTCCTGTCTTTGTGATAATCATATTTCATTCCATCAAGTGGCTTCATGCCTTGTCTGGAGCGATTTTCATAAATAAAAATAATAATAATAAAAAATAATGCCACCACTCCAAACCAAACCTAACCTTTCTCTCATCAAGATGGAGCACCATCACATTACGTGTTGAGAGTAAGGAACTACCTTAACCAAGCTTTACTAGAGAAGAAGGGTTGGCATCGAATGGCCACCATGTTCACCTTACCTGACACCAATAGACTTTTTTTTGGGGGGGGGGGGGCAGTAAAAGACAAGGTTTATGAAAAGCAATCCAAAACAGTAAATGAATTAAAAGATTGACGCATTCAAAGAAATTGATGATCATAATTTGTACTGTGTTGTGTGTTGGAGTGTCCTGAAAAGATTTGAAGAATGTTACAATGATGAAGGAGGGCATTTTGAACATCTGAGAGATTAAATAGTTTCTGTTTAATGCTTGAAATATGCTTAAATTTTAAAATAAATAGCCGACGTCATAATTGTAAACCTACTTTTGGGCCACCCTCTATATATAATGGAAAATCCACTATTATAATCCTTCATTTAGATGAAACAATTGTAAAAACAAATAAAATGATGCGATTTCGATTGGTTTCGTATTTTGCTTTAGTGAATTGGTTATTAAATATGTTTATCTTTATAAACTTAGGTATGTTTATATGTCTATATGGAAACAACAAACTTATTTTTCACTGATGACCAAAGATTGGCGATCAGAGAAAATTTGATAGAAACTGAAATTAAGGAAACAAATCGGATACAAAAATTTAATCATCGACAATGATTACATGAACAATAAAATAAAATAATATTCATACAATTCTTCTTTGGAAATAAGTTCCATCAGATTAGAAAATTTCTAATTTATTTATAACTTATTCTCGTTTTGCAGAGATTAGTGCATTGCAAGAGTTTATTATGTATACATATATACAAGGTGGGTTTGGAAAATGTATGCCATACCTTATGTATACATATATACAAGGTGGGTTTGGAAAATGGATGCCATACCTTATGTATACATATATACAAGGTGGGTTTGGAAAATGTATGCCATACCTTATGTATACATATATACAAGGGGGTTTTGAAAATGTATGCCATACCTTATGTATACATATATACAAGGGGGTTTTGAAAATGTATGCCATACCTTATGTATACATATATACAAGGGGGGGTTTGGAAAATGTATGCCATACCTTATGTATACATATATACAAGGGGGTTTGGAAAATGTATGCCATACCTTATGTATACATATATACAAGGGGGTTTGGAAAATGTATGCCATACCTTATGTATACATATATACAAGGTGGGTTTGGAAAATGTATGCCATACCTTATGTATACATATATACAAGGTGGGTTTGGAAAATGGATGCCATACCTTATGTATACATATATACAAGGGGGGGTTTGGAAAATGTATGCCATACCTTATGTATACATATATACAAGGGGGTGTTTGGAAAATGTATGCCATACCTTATGTATACATATATACAAGGGGGTGTTTGGAAAATGTATGCCATACCTTATGTATACATATATACAAGGGGGTGTTTGGAAAATGTATGCCATACCTTATGTATACATATATACAAGGGGGTGTTTGGAAAATGTATGCCATACCTTATGTATACATATATACAAGGGGGTGTTTGGAAAATGTATGCCATACCTTATGTATACATATATACAAGGGGGTGTTTGGAAAATGTATGCCATACCTTCAGGATTATCTCTATGTTCATAAAGTTAGGTAGGTTTATATTTGTATGTACAAGATTCACTCCTAAACTAATAAACCAATCGTATATAAATATATACAAGGGGGAGGGGGGGTGTTTGGAAAATGGATGCCATACCTTCCGAATTATCTCTATCTTTATAAAGTTAGGTAGGTTTATATTTGTATGTTTCTGAATTTTTGAGATGAGGATTGATAATTTGGATTATTTGGATTATTCGGACTACTTTTCTCATCTTGAGTGTTATCTTCACAACGTTTCGGCCGCTGTAACCTCCGGCCTTCTTCAGGTCTATCTTTACGAACTTGGGAATATTTCTGTATAACTTACGAATCTGGACGGGATTTCGCACGGAACCCTTTATTTAATCCACGGGGGCAGCATGCTCTCATTCTGTTAGCCATGACTGGGAGAAGTCTTCGGTAATTCGCAATTCTTTAAATCGCCTGCACCGAGGATTGAACCTTCAACCTTCAAGGACGCATGGTGCAGTGGATATAGTACTAAGTAAAATTCAGTTCCAAGTGATAGTCATCTGAAGTTTGAAGGTTTAACAGCGGCCGAAACGTTGTGAAGATAACACTCAAGATGAGAAATGTAGTTTGAATAGTCCAAATAATTCAAAGTTAGGTATGTTTATATGTTTATATGTACAAGATTCACTCCTAAACTAATAAACTACCGGTTCGTTTTATGAATTTTGGAACACAGCTGCTAGGCATAAGGGAACCAAATGTTGGCTATATTTAGTTTAATTTAGTTTCCTTCAAAGGGGGTAAAAAGGGAGTAAAAAGGGGGGTGGAAGCCCTTCGTGAAAATTCAGATACCATTCAATCTGTTTGAAGCTTTAAGAAATCAATTACACTGGCCAGCAAAAAAAAAATTGTGCTCTGCTGGTTACCATTTGAGGTGAGTTTTATTAATTGAAGTGAATGCCGATACCGAAAATAACAACCATTTTGCTTCATCATGTCAACTTTTTCTGATTTTATGATAAAGTTTAAGATCGAGAAATTGAGACTTAGAAACTTTTAAATTAGTAATAACTTATTAAAATGACTGTTTTACATCCACTAAGTACGATTCATACAATATTTGGAGGACCAGCTTACTTTATTGCATGGATATATTGAGCCGTTTATGAACATATGAAAATGTAAGTCATGCAACTTTGCAAAGCTACAACAATATGACAAGGAAAGAGAATTTGAAATAGTGTTTTTTTCTTTTTTTCTGGACAATAGCAGACTTTCTGGACCATTTTGATGCATAAAAATAACTAAAAATAGACGAATGCAACTATCTTTTCCTTTTTTCAACACATGAGAAATATACAAACACAAGAAAACAACACTATTGGTTTTTTGGCTTCGTTAAGGCAACAATTTCCGTTGATGTCAGGTTTTATTCCACAAAAGAACTCTTCCGGTACAGGATCTTGTTCAAGAGATGCAGCTGAAATGGGAATATTAAGTAACTCTTTAAAAACTGGCATTGGATTTTCGTCAATATGAGGAATTGGTTGTGTAGCTGAAGGAATAGCTGGATGAATAATGTTCCTTTGTTTTTTTCTGTTGAACCCAACTACGTTCGTCATGCAGAAATAGTAATCATCAAAATGATTGGCTATTTCACACCAAATCATGAGAATTCCAAATTTAAGAGTTGTTCGATTGCCTGTCGTACAGAGTCGTAGTCTTTCTTTGCATGACTTGCAGACAATGTCAGGTACCCATGTCTTAGCTTAATCGCTTAGTTTGATTTTGAAGTAGAACTCGTCAATTGTATTTTTGTTCTCTTTGAAGACCAACCTACCACAGGTGTAGCAGAAATAATCTTTGTCATTTTTGCACTTTCTTCAGATCTTGACATTTTATTGTATTCTATAATAACAATATTTAGAAATTATTCATAAAATCAACCTGAAATACTCAAAATAAGTCCTTTTGGCTAAGATCAAAGTGTAGTATCTGTTCCGATGGATACTTCACCCCATAGACTGGTATTGTCTTGGCCTTCGGGGCTTGATTTATGCCGGTCTATGGGTCTGTCCTGTGTAGTTCTAGGAGGTCCACCCTCCCAGGCTTCGCCTCCCTTCTTTGGGGAGGAGTAAGTTTATTGCTTACTGCCTGAGGCGCCCCTACCGGGGAATGCCGACGGGGCTGCCTAGGCAATTTTTAAACCCCACTTTCCCGACCCGACCTTTGGTCACATCTTTCTTGTGGGAGTAAGATAAAAACTGGCCTTGTGCCTAACTCCTGGAGAGGAGTAAATCAATACTCAAAATAAATTAGACACATTTCATAGATCCATTTCAAGAAGCACACATTATTTCACATCATATATTTCATAGATATCTTAACCGTTAACTGATTTCACAGATCAAACATATAAAAGAAAGAAAGAAAATGCTTGAGCTTCCTGGCATGCAGGTGATGGAGGAGAGAGGAACAGATTAAATTGACCTGACAAGGAAAGGAATGAATCTTTATGGTTTCTATTCATGACATCATGAGAAAAGTAATTTATGATTTTAGACTTGTGTTTCAATGTTCATTCAAGTGAAAAAAAAGCGTCCCTCTGTGGGTCTGATTTTTTTTTTTAATTTCCAAATGAGTCAAATGCTGTGAAAGGTAAATAAAAGTTCATTTTAAAGAAAAAAATTATCGTTTTTTGCTTTTAAATTTTTAAATTTATTCTGATACGAAACGATATTCTAAAAAGTGTCAACGTATTATTTCTTAACTCATCACGTAGTTCACGTGCGACACCAATAAAGATTTTCACATCGTCCGACTAAGATCTGAACGGACTACTATAACCAAGAGGGATTTTATCTCCGAAGGACAAAAAAAAAAAAAAATGAGTTATAAAAAGAAAAATCGCTTGAGAAAGATCTATTGAGATCGAAAGCTTGCTCATATCTTTAAGGTAAATAAAAGTTTATTTTAAAGAAAAATAAATGATCGTTTTTGGCGTAAATTTTTTTTTTGATATATATATATATATGATCTAAGGTTAAGATCGGATTTTAACTCAGCCTTATAACAGCTATGGATTGATAACATCGACATGCCAGTGTCACAGATTTTGTACATGTTTATCTAAATAAAAATAATCATATATAAAAGCTTTATTTGATATTGAGCACTTTTTATAAGCCCGGTATTTCAACCGATAGTAATCTTTGGATTACTATCTTGTGGATGTTTAGCTTGCCCGGATTATATATATATATATATATATATATATATATATACTATAAATATTTTAAAAATATTAAAGTGTTTTTTACCTACAGACGACGTCATTTCGGGCTTTCTACTCTTATCAGTACAGGAGTGGCAGTTGAAGACGGTCACACGGTTCGTAGATTCAGCCTAGATCACGTATATTTCAGCCTAGATCACGTATATATATATATATATATATATATATATATATATATATATATATATATATATATATATATATATATATATATATATCCATATATATATATATATATATATATATATATATATATATATATATATATATATATATATATATATCCATATATATATATATATATATATATATATATATATCCATATATATATATATATATATATATATATATATATATATATGTATACCCATATATATATATATATATATATATATATATATATATATATATCCATATATATATATATATGTATACCCATATATATATATATATATATATATATATATATATCCATATATATATATATATATATATATATATATATATGTATATCCATATATATCCATATATATATATATATCCATATATATATATATATATATATATATATATATATATATATATATATATATATATATATATATATATATGTATATCCATATATATATATATATATATATGTATATCCATATATATATATATATATATATATATATGTATATCCATATATATATATATATATATATATATATATATATATATATATATGTATATCCATATATATATATATATATATATATATATATATATATACATACATACATACATACATACATACATATATGTGTGTGATCTGAACTATATAGCATAATTGTTTTTTTATATTATCACAAGATAATATAAAAAAAAACAATTATGTTATATAGTTCAGATCGATTCCTATGTGAATCACATTCCATGGCAAAATGGAGCTCAATATTCAAAGCTTTAAATAGTTATTTCAAAATTTGTAATATAAATAAATAAAATTACAGATCAAAGTTATGTCATATTGTGATTTATTGTCAGTTTTGAAGCAAAAAAAAGCTAACACGTGTTTCTAAGAGAATCCATCTTGGAGAATCAAACAATACTTGAACAAATTCAAGCAGTAAACAAAAACCTTCCAACGTTTATATATTACATGATATAATCTTAGTTCATTAAAAAAATTATCTACAAACAATTGTTTCTGCCCATTTCGTAAATATGCACAGTTTATGGTATAAAAAATTTACCAAACATTCACAAAGAGGCTTCATCAATACATAACAACCACAGTCAGGCTGAAAAAAAACCCCAAAATGTGTCCAATATTTATTTAATTAATACATATTTAATTTCTGTATTCATTTTTTTCCTCTTCTTTTAAGCATTCCAGTCAAAGGGAAACGTTCTTTCGTCTCTGTTTTCTGTATTTAAGAGTTCATAATACATTTGTCCATCACACTTTCTTTTATCTCTTTCAATTAAAATGTTCATATTTGATTTACAAAAAAAAAGAAAAAAGAAAACACTTGGTAAAATTCATGCATAAGAGAATAATGAATTCACACCAACAGTTATTTAAAAAAAATTCCTCTTCTCTCTCTTCATTTTCACTTTTTTTTTTCCTTTTTATCTTTCTCTTAAGGAGTACAGCTCTATCATATCGCCATCCATAGTTATGGGGAAAAAATGAAATGATGAAAACAATACAAAAATTAAAATATTTTATTATATTAACATTTTGGAATGATGGTAAAAGAAATTTGGATTGATTTTAGTAATTCTAGTAAACATGGAATTAGAGAAATCGTTCTAATAGGGAAAAAATTAAGAATGTTTAAAATATATTGACTAAACTTCTGATTCACAAAAATAAAGCAAAGGAAAAAAGAATCTTTTTTGTGATGTGTAAATGGTTTTAGAAAATCTGAAGTTTAGAAAAACAATCAGAAGATTCGGAAAATGCAGAGATATAGCATCGGGAGGAGAGGATGTCTGAGTCGGGGCGACGTGACTAGAATTGGTGACACTTTCTTTCTCTCTCTTTTGCATGCAACTACAGCAAAAGAAATAAGCTACGCTTAATTGCATATTGCAGTCTTTATTTGGTTAATGAGAAAGAGACTATTTCGTTGGCTGACAGTTTCTCTAATTAGAAGATGTCAACCCAAACCTCCCTTAATGTAGCTCAACTCTCATGCAGCTTCAGCAGGTTTATCCTTTTGCAACTCAAAATAACTCGAACCCTAACCCTAAACCTAACCCTAAACCTAACCCTAAACCTAACCCTAACCCTAAACCTAACCAATACTAACAATATACTTTCATAAGAACATTTTAT
>OY744525.1:41381575-41419075 GCA_963556195.1 Sepiola atlantica
ACATTTGTTAAATAAATCAGTCTATATTATTGATCTGTAGTCCTGAGGAAGCAGTCTTGTGGCAACGTGTTTCGCAGATAAAAAGTTCTTGGAAAGAAACTTTGTTCATGGAAATTCCGTTTGATGTTAGGCATACGGAGGAAGAAACGAAAGTTGTTTGCAGTTGTGGTAGGAAGACGAGTCCTTGCTGAAAACAAACTTGCTTCGACGAACTTGCTGCACTTGTGCCCCTCTCAATATAAATACCCTGACAAACCCGAAAAGCAGCAAAATCACACTCCTTCACTGTAGAGGTCCCCACATGCCGGAAGTCTTTCTACTCTAATTTATTTTTGGAGCGTTTATGTTTAATATTAAATCCAGTTGATTACTAATCCTGCACCTTATCCTTTTTATAGGGCTTACGCTGGTATGTTGTTCCTAATTTCCTTTCTATAGGTTTATAAACAGGTTTGGACA
Source organism: Sepiola atlantica (assembly GCA_963556195.1). NCBI lineage: Eukaryota > Metazoa > Mollusca > Cephalopoda > Sepiida > Sepiolidae > Sepiola > Sepiola atlantica. The sequence goes on from OY744525.1 coordinate 41,382,035, forward strand.
GCACGGCATCTAGCTCCATTTATTAATCTAATTAGATAACTAAACAGACAGATAATAAGAATGGAAGTAAAGTCAGCTGCTGCCTATGCCAGAACAGGAATGGATGTTTATGAAGTCAGGTTAAATATGGGGCGTTTCATGTTCTCTTATTTCTTGTGTATTTAACTAATGTTAGAATATTCAGTAGTTATCCCCATTGAAACATACTAGCACAAGGTAAAAATGCACTATCTATTCTAAAAACCAAAAATATAATTCCACTCCACGTCGGGTATTTAGAAACCAGATTCAGCCGCCATCTTAGTATGATGTTCACAACTTTGACACTGTTTCCCATCAGAGGCTTTTTACATTATGATTACTGTCATCTTGAGACTCCTTATACAAGTCGCAGATACATGTTCCAAGATATCAACAAATTTGTCACGTTTACTTGTACATTATTCATCGCATACTTCTTTATTTGTTTACCCTGACAATACATGCATTTTGATTGTGCTTTAACATACATCGCCCATGTATGTCTCTTTCTATTTGTTTACCCTGACAATACATGCATTTCGATTGTGCTTTAACATACATCGCCCATGCATATCTCTTTCTATTTGTTTATCCTGACAATACATGCATTTTGATTGTGCTTTAACATACATCGCCCATGTATGTCTCTTTCTATTTGTTTACCCTGACAATACATGCATTTTGATTGTGCTTTAACATACATCGCCCATGCATGTCTCTTTCTATTTGTTTACCCTGACAATACATGCATTTTGATTGTGCTTTAACATATATCGCCCATGCATGTCTCTTTCTATTTGTTTACCCTGACAATACATGCATTTTGATTGTGCTTTAACATACATCGCCCATGCATGTCTCTTTCTATTTGTTTACCCTGACAATACATGCATTTTGATTGTGCTTTAACATACATCGCCCATGCATATCTCTTTCTATTTGTTTATCCTGACAATACATGCATTTCGATTGTGCTTTAACATACATCGCCCATGCATGTCTCTTTCTATTTGTTTACCCTGACAATACATGCATTTTGATTGTGCTTTAACATACATCGCCCATGCATATCTCTTTCTATTTGTTTATCCTGACAATACATGCATTTCGATTGTGCTTTAACATACATCGCCCATGCATGTCTCTTTCTATTTGTTTACCCTGACAATACATGCATTTTGATTGTGCTTTAACATACATCGCCCATGCATATCTCTTTCTATTTGTTTATCCTGACAATACATGCATTTCGATTGTGCTTTAACATACATCGCCCATGCATGTCTCTTTCTATTTGTTTACCCTGACAATACATGCATTTTGATTGTGCTTTAACATACATCGCTCATGTATATCTCTTTCTATTTGTTCACCCTGACAATACATGAATTTCGATTGTGCTTTACCGTGGCCTTTCCTACGTCTCTGATTTTCGCCCCTTTTATGCATCATGTTTCGTATACCCCTTTTACATTTGTTTTTACATTTGTTTCTCTATGAGAATATCTATAAATTCAACCGTTTTTATCATTGTCTTTCCCCTTTATATTCTCGGGCATCAATAAAGTAAGTCATGTTACTTGTACATTATTCAGTGTGTATCTCTCTATTTGCTAATCCTAGCAACACATGCTTTTTTGATTGTATTTAGGACAATTAAAGTAGTCTTTTATCGTAGCCTTTCTGTTAATAATTACGTCTGTAATTCTCACCCCATTTTATATATCATGTTTCTTATGTCCCTCTTATGTTTGTCTTTAACAAACCGTCTGCAAATTCAAGCGTTTTTTTATCATTGTCTTTTCCCCTTTAATGTCCGACCTCGTGTATAGTCAAGAAAATACTACACAAAACATGGTGTCCACCTGTCCTGGAAATAAACCAACACATGTGGTCGCTACAAAAAAGTAAAAACAGAATATCACATTTTTTTCTTTTTCAATAACATTAAGGAGAGATATCTCTGCAAGGCTATACACTCGAACTACTCCCCTTAAACCATTATGAAGATATTAGTTAGAAGCAACTCTTGGTCAAGGAAGATGGATCTATAAATAAATAAAATATATAATCAAGTTTGCATTGTCGTCTCCATATCTGTGTGATATTTGTGATGCATAGCATAATCATTTGCTTACAAAACGTCATTTATAATTACTCATACTTCAATCAACTCAAAATCATACTGTTAGCTAGGAAAGGCCGTTTTTTTATGGAAGATGTGACCTGAAAGCGGAAGTCGATGGAACCACGAGGTTCTGTCTCTTTTTTGGCTGACAACTTAAGCAAGCGGATGCAAATGTGGCCATTCGCCGAGGAGCCCCAGATAGGGTGGAGGTAGTCGCATACAGTGTAGCTAGGTGTAACGAGACAAGTGATCTATCTATCTATCTATCTATCTATCTATCTATCTATCTATCTATCTATCTATCTATCTGTCTGCCTTTTCTCTTTCTCTCATGCATGCACAGGTGTGCTGTCGCGCTGATGCTTTATGTGACTGTTTCCCCTTTTAAATAAACCTTCCTTATAAACTTATATCAGCTTCTGAGTGCTTTATCTACACACGATCAAGGAACTGGGTTCACAGCGGCGACGCTGGTGTATTTATACACCCATCGGTAAATGAAAATATAATAATACCTTGTCTTCTCACCAAGGTCAGCGTCATGCATGTGGTTGCTATCCTGCCAGACCAATGACATTCTTCGTAACTGTAATAGAAGCCATAATTAATTCAACAATTAATTTTAGAAGTTGAATGATTTATTCATATCGGCTGCACTTGATCGTTAAGAGAGCTGCAAGGTCAAAAAAGGAGAAAGAAAAGACCGAAACAGAGAGAGAGAGAGAGAGAGAGAGAGAGAGAGAGAGAGAGAGAGAGTCAATTATGTATTTTAAGCACACGGTTGAATCATTATGGTTTTGTTAGACTATTTTAAAAAACGCATCTTGTTTCATCCAAACTTCCATCGAGACTCCCAATTGGCAATTCTCTTTCTCTTTCTCTCTCTCTCTCTCTCTCTCTCTCTCTCTCACTGTCGTATGTCTGACGTCATTACCGCTTAATTTTTATGGATTCCTACCTCACGAATACTCACTTATTTCCAGACAGGGTAACTCCCGTGACCTCTTGTGATCATTGTCTATAACATATCCTGTTTACAACATATATATGACCAAATGTATTTAGTTAATACTTATACTAACAAACGTACCCGCCAATATGTAATATTTGTTCCAGCGATACAACACGAAGCAAGCAAAGGACTGGATAATGATTATAAGCTTATTTTGCAACATAAGGGCCACTTAAAATGATGGTCCATCAAACTAATGTATAAGTGAACGTGAAAAATCTGATTGGATTTGAACTTGGTTTTTCGATTACACAGTCAGTCGCTATTATGCCACTTTCATTTTTCCTCGTCCTATAAGTAAGAAGATTAAAACAAAAGCTGAAAATAAAAATAAAAATGGCGGGAGAAAGTAAAATGGCGGGAAAAAGTAAGACAAAAAAGCTGAAGTAAAAAATAAATTTGAAGCTGTGCACGATGATGAAAGTTGCAAGGTAAGGGAGGATGGCAGAGTATAGGGACAATCTGAGGATTTTTCCAAACAATTACAACCTCTGACTTCAATGACCACTAAAATGAATTCGCCTGCAGGGGGCGTGCTTGGTGTTGATGTATAGTTGACACAAAGATGATTAAATTTTTATACTTTTTTTTGTGCTGTTTGCTTCAATTTAAACAAAAGTTTCTATCAAGTTCCAAATAAGACCGAGACATTCTGCGAACAGCTTTAAATCCTGTGAGATTTTGCTGTTTGTTATTTATGGATTGCTGTGTTTTGATTTTTTGATTTTCACTCTGTTTTTTTAAATATTTTTAATTTTCCCAGTGACACCTCAATCCACTTCCTAAAATAAAAACTAATTTGTATTCAAGTCATTAAAGATGAAAAAAAAGTAAATACCATGGAATACGAAGAAAAAATGATTAAAGATGAAGAAGAGAGGAAGGAAGAAAAATAGAAGGAAATAAAAAAGAAATAAATAACGAAAGAATGAAATTTATTAAATTAAAGAAGAAACATTAGGAACAAATGAATAGTATAGAAACAATACAAGAAAGGAAAAAAAATTGAATAAATAATTTTTTTTAAAAGAAGAACAAAGAGGAATTAAGAAATGGAGAATACGGAAAAAGTTTAAAATAGAGAAAAAAGTTAACAAGAATTCTAAGAAATGTAAAAACAATGAATAATAGAAAATGAAGGAAAACGAAGGAAAATGAAGGAGACAATAGAAGAAAAAAATTTAAAGAATGAAAAAACAATCACAGATAAGAAAGTAGATATTAAAGAATTTAAAAAATGTTTGAAAACGGAAGAAGAAGGAAAAATTAAAGTAAATGAATGAAAAAGGGAAAGAATGAAAGAAACATTGGAATAAAACAAAATTCAAAAATAAACAATAAAAGAAAATACAAAAAATTGAAAATAGAGAAAAAAAACGTGGAACAACAGAAGTAAATATAGAAAACAAAGAAAAATTGATTAGAGATAGAAGATGAAGAAGAAAGGAAAGAAAAATGATAAGAAAGAAATTAATCAAAGGGAAGAATTAAATAAACTGAATTAAAGAAGAAACATTGGGATAAAACAAATGAATAATTTAGAATAAAAAAGAATTTAGAAAAAAGGAAATACTGAAAATGTATAATGGGGGAAAAAAGTGAAGCATGTATTAAAAAAATTGCTTAACAATATCATAGAAATATGAAGAACAATTCATTAAAAATGGAAGACGGAGAAGAAAGGGAGTAAAAATGGAAAGAAAGAAATGAAAACAGGAAAGAGTTAGATAAATTGAATAAAACAAATGAATAATGGAGAAACAAATGAAAGAAAGCAAAGAAAAATCTGAATAAAATTTTAAAAAATGAATAAAAAATAAAATTAAGGAATAGAGAATGCCAGAAAAGAAAGCAAAAAGATTGAGCATGGATTTTTAAAAATGTAAAAAAGAATAAAGTAATTAAAAAATAAATAATAATAGAAAATGAATGAGAAAAAGAGACAATGAAAAAAATAAGCAACAGAATAAAAACAATTTCAGATAAAAGGGAAATATCAGGAAATAATTAAAGATTGAAGGAAGAAAAGAAAAGGAAAAATGAAAGGAAATAAATAAAAAAGAAAATAATGAAATAAACGGAATTAATGAAGAAACATCGGATCATCATCATCATCATCATCATCATCGGTTTAATATCCGTTTTACATGCTTGTATGTTGGACAGCTTTAAGAAATTTACGTCTAAGGTAACCTATTTCTGACCAGGTTTTTATTTATCCCTCTTTCCTTCAAATCCATTTTAATCACTTCCTCCCATGTTTTCCTTGGCCTTTCCCTGTGAACTGAACCTGCTACCTCAACTATTCTACATCTACTAACTCAAGAACTCCTCCTGTTTATTCTTTCAACGTGGTCATAACATCAAAGTCTATTCTTCTGTACACATCTCCCTATACTCTTCAAATTTAATCTTCCTCTGAAGTCATCAGATCTAAGCCTGTCTTTAAGACTCATGAAATAAAACCAAATGTAAAAAGAATAAAATAAATGAAAATAAATAAATAAGGAATACAAATAATTTTTAAAGGAAAAAAAATGAAACAAAAGTTTAAAAAAGAATGAAAAAATAAGGAAATACTGAAAATGTATAATGGAGAAAGAAAAAGTGAAGCATGTATTAAAAAAATGCTTAACAATGAAATAAATATCATAGAAATATGAAAAACAATTGATTAAAGATGGAGCATGAAAAAGAAAGCAAGGAAAATGGAAAGAAAGAAACGAAAACAGGGAAGAATTAGATAAATTGAATAAAACTAATGAATAATGGGGAACCAAATGAATAAAAGTAAAGAAAATTAAAGGAAATATATTAAAAAAGAAAGAACAGAATAAACGGAATTAAAGAAGAAACATTGGAATAAAACAAAATTGAATCTTCCTCTGAAGCAATGAAGTAAATATCGAACAATTGATTAAATATGAAAGATGAAGAACAAAGGAAGGGAAAAAATGGAAAGAAAGAAATGAAAAAAAGAGAAAAATTAAATGAATTGAATCAAAGAAAAAACATTGGTATAAAATAAATGAATAATGTTGAAACAAAATAAGAAAATAAAGAAAAAGTGAATAAAAGAAATGGAAGATGAAGAAAAATGCCACTATAGATAAAGTATCCTAAAAATAATAACAAAAACGTTAATAAGGGAAAGGAATTAAACAAATAGTAATGGTGGAAAATAAATGAGAGACGAAAGAAGAAATAATGAATGAAAAAATTAACAAGAGATAATATGGCAACTAACAGTAGAGAAGGAAAAGAAAATAACCCCAAGTAAAGATAACAAAATTAGAATAACTGGATAAAAAGAAGAAAACCTTGGACAGAGTGATGATGAGAATTAAAACTTCCTTTATTCAGTGATCACCTTCATGACAACAATGAAAAAGAAACAGGATACAAAGGAAGAAAACTAACAGAAATACAAAGGAAATAGAAATAAACAAAAACAAAGGAGAAGAATATGTAGCAGCTTACATGAATGGACTATTTTCTGTCGATCTGTGTTAGTTGTGATTCGGCTTGGCGTTTATGTTATCATCGCCTCTTCACGGGGTGCGCGTCTGCATGTAACGAGATTCATGCGCGATCGCTAAGGCCGGATCACGTGATCAGCAGAGCACCCTCAGTTCGAGATTGTTTCCAAACCAGACAAGATGTGATCCTGCGATTCTCTGCTATCGGCCCAGCAGAGAATCTATGATCTCCAGGGAATGATTATTTCGCCTTGTAAACACATATTCAACCCTATGTATTATCTTTTATTTTGTTCCCGTGTTTCTCCTACATAAAACTGTTGTTCAATTGTATTGCATCCCAAAGAAAAGTAACACAAACCAATGCACATATCCTTGTTCCTTTGTTCCCGTCTTTATCACATCTAAAAATTGGCTTTCAAACAGCTAAAAATATGAAGAAAGAAGAAAACACACAATGAAGAAAAAGAAGACAAACAAAGAAGAAAAAGAAGAAGACAAAGAAGGCAAAGAAAGAAGATTTTAGAAAGAAAAAGACAAACGAGGAAAAAAGACATAGAAAGAACGAAATGCAAAGAAAGAAAAGAAAGATGATGAAGAAGAAAACAATGAAAAAAAGAGGAAGATGAATAAGTAGAAAACAGAAGAAAAAGATGGATAAAGAAAGATAGAGAATAAGAAGAAGATAGACAAAAATAACAGAGAAGGAGAAGGGAAAGAAAGATGGACAAAGAAAGAAAAGAAGATGAAGAAAGTAAAAGAAATAATGAAGAGCTCGGATGCAAAACGCGATAAATCCAATTTGTTTTAATTGGCAATAAAAGGGCGAATATATTAAATCTAAACTTCGACTAAAAGCTTATTAATATCATGTAAAACATAATTTAACGGTGTGATCGAGTGTTGAAATACAACGCTTTTTGTAGTTATAACTTCGTAATTTTGAAAATGGCGTTTATCGTGTTTTGCATTTAAATGTCCAGCAAGAACTTAAAAATGGATGAAAATAGGAATGAAGTAATGGAAATTACAAAGAACACAAAGAAAGAAAGAAAGAAAGAAAGAAGAAAAGAAAGAAGAAAAGAAAGAAGACGAATGAATGAAAGAGTAGAAGAAAGATGAAGAATATAACCTGGGACGATGATGAGTAAGCAATATAATGCGAAGAAACAAGACTTTCTCCATTCAGTCATCACCTTCCTATATGTGCTCACACTACTTCATCATATAATTCTTTCAGTCCTGCCCATTCCTCTTTTCGTTCGCGGGCTACCCTCCCATCCCTGTGACATCACATTGATTTCCAATAGCGGAGGCTTAAGGAATACCGGATCACAAGGCATCTGCTTAGTTTCAATAAAAGAGGCTGGACTTTAGATTGAACAGGTTTGGTGAAAACGAAATAAGACCTGTCAATTTCGGATACTTTGTGAGGGGTGTTATATATTGGCCTCCTTCTGTCTTAAGAGACAAGGGACACTCTCTGGAAGATAGCCTATGTGCTGAGGAGTTGATAATTGCGCAATCTCTAACCGCATTTCTCATGGGCCGCTTCAATCCAAGATGACCGGGGTAAGAGGAGAAGGACCTTATGTCTAATAATAATTTTCCTTTCTGTCTCTGTGTACCTAAAACTAAACGGAACTTCCATGAGCAAAGTTTATTTCCAGGAACTATCCATCTGTGGAAAACAATTACCACAGAGTTGCTTCCCAGCTGACTACAACATGGTCGTTTTCAAATTTAATGTTAACAGATTCTTGTTAAGCCATCCTCATAAAGTAGCAAATTCTGCCCAGTTTCAACAATCGTTATCAATCCTAACGATGTTGTTGTTTCACTGTTTACCTAACAAACTCATTAACCCTTATCCTCAAGTGGCCTTTCGACCTTGATAAACGGTGACTCGTTGGTACATAAAAATGATCTGTCCTCGGTCAGTGAAGGTGAAATCTTTCTTGACTGAGGTAATTAAAATTTTTATTCCAATCCAGAGTTTCCCTTTTTACTCACATTAAAAACCGACCCTGTGTTTAACTCTGCCCTCGTGGGGAGGCAAGTAAATAAAGACGGGTGTTATTTTCAGTGATAATATTATACCGAGGCGATTTTATTTCGTAGAAAAAAATGTATTTACCAAAGTAAAAAAGGTCAACTTTTCCTTATTTCTAAGGCAGATGCTTATTCGTAGTCTTCTGTAGTGAAAAGTGTTGCGGTACCTTAAACGGAAAATGACCTTCAATTTGTGTTCATATTGCCGTTTGATGATCGAAAAGGTTGTCCATACCTGATCACGATCATTAATTTTTCAAAGATAAATCTATAAAAATATGAGAGATGTATTCGTGTCTTTATATTTGCTGATAACGTTTTGGCAATTAAACTAAGAACTATGAAATTTGGTATAGATTGTTGGTAAAATTACATTTTAGTACCCAATGTGACGTCATCATTTTGACGCCAATGTTAATCTAAAACAAAATCACATAGTTTTCAAAACAAAAATTACTATTCGCCGGCCTATTTAGTAAATTGTTTTCTTTTTTTATTTTGGTTAAAAATAATATATTAGAAAATTGTTCTCTTTTTCATTTTTATTGTGAAAATAAAATCAGTGTTGGCTGTTTTTCAAATTCTAAAGCGGTGTAACAGGATCGTATTTCCTTGTGAAATAAGCTCTAAGCAGTGTTTGAGGGGACTTACAAGTATAAAATGTGAGCGAGAATTTAATGTGTTACCTTCTTTTTGTAGTACCTAGTTGAGAGAGTTATTTGTTGGGGATAAATAATAGGAATTAATGTTATATTCAAAAAATATGTTTAAGTGGCTAGGAACACAGTCTAGGTAGATGGGCGTATGAAGTGGTTCTTTTCGGAGCGTTTGATGCATTAGTTTTCTTACCTACTCAAACTGATTTGGAAGGGTAAAAATCAAGGCCACTTTATATAGTAGATTTACAATTTAACAAACAATAAAAGTTTTTTTTCCAAATATTTCAAATAAAAAAATCTTTGTTTTTATCAACAGTATTTTTTTTTTCAGATTAAAAATTTACAATTTAACAAACTATGAACTTTTTTTTTCAAATTTTTCAAATAATAAAATCAGTGTTTTTATAAACAGTCATTTTTGGGTTGTTCAGAAAACAAATTTATAATTTAATAGTCAATATATTTTTTTTTAATTCATAGTATTCAATAGAGTATACTAATGAAGAATTTGTTTTTTTATATATTGATGTTTTTTTATATATTGATATTTTTGACAAATACAGTGATTGCCAATTAACCGATGTCTTGTCAACCATCTCAAGGTTGTAATTGCATCTGCAGTTTTGACTGATAATTTTCTTGATGAAATATTTATAAAATAAAGCATGAAGATCAGTAAAACTTCTTCCGATATGTAATGCATTTTATTGATTATGATACAAAAAAATCCACCAACATCGAACGGTGTAAATTAACAGATAAAACCTAGGGGACTTTTTAACATTAATACCGGCGGCAAAGTGCAGACAACACATTGACGTCACATTCTGCCGCCATCTTGAAAAATTAAATTTTACCAGATTGTCTTATGGAGGCCATATTTATCTCTTCTCGTTTCATAAAATTATCCCAAAAATTAAGCATGGTTGGTAAATTTTTAAAAGTAAAAATCGATTAATTAATTAATAATTTATTTATTTAAAATAGGTAATTAAAAATAAAATTTTCGAAATCCTATTTAAAAATAATGGAAAAACACGTTTTAGTTTCTTACGTTTATAAATTTAACAGTTTAAACAAACTCAAAAGTAGTTATGGGATTTACATTTCAACATTTTGTAAGATACTTAATCGATTGTATTGCAAAACCGATTCATTATCTTTCCAATTATTAATTTTCAAAATATCTATAAAAAAAAAATTAAATAAATTAAACTTTTCATATTATATTCCTGGAGGGAAATGTTATCGTAAAATTAATGTTTCCCTGGTTTAGAAGCACAATGGAACCATATATTTGAGTTTTGCCGTTAATTCAAATCAGAAATTATTTTCCTTCCATCAGTTTAAAAGGTTCAAAAATAGTAGTTAAACTGTTGTTTTACTGTAATGATGCAAGCGGCAGTAATTACAAATGTCTGAGCTCTGAATAAGTACTTTTTTAGTTCTCCATAAAAACAATTTTTATACCTATAAACCATGTTTACATGCTGATTATTTTTCTGAAGTACTTTCATCATAACATTGGTAACAATAGTAATAATGTAAACATTTATTTCTTTTATGTTGATTTTTCAATTTACATTTTATTTCTTGCTATAATAGGAAATTAGGACTCTGCTCAACTATAGTGGGGACTGCGTTATTGCCAGAATTCCATTATCAGCAACGTTTTATTTGATTTGAATTATAACTTGCATATTATTATTTTCAGAAAATCCTAATACTCACACATCTCATATATATATATATATATATATATATATATATATATATATATATATCACATATACAGGAGTTGGACAAAATAATGGAAACACCTTAAAATTCTGATGGCAGCGCTCCCATGAAATCCAGCTTTGTGGAGCTCTCGGCGAACAGTTTTTGTTGAAACGGGATTATCTAGATGATTGTTAAGCTCTGCTGTAATTTTGTGTTTTTGTGCTCTTTCTTGATAATCCTTACAAGGGTTCTACGATATCTTTCAGACAGGTACGGTTTTCTTCCAGAATTTTGTTTAGAAGAGGATGTTTTCCCTTCTTTTTTCGTAGGCTGTCATCACCATCGAGACAGTTCCTCTCGATATGGCCACCATCTGAGTCACTTCCATTACAGTAGTACCTGCTATATGGGCACCAACAATCTGCCCGCTTTGGAAATATGATAGATCTGTCATTTAATTTTTTCTTATTAATATGCATTATCTGAAAAAAAAAAAAAAAATTTAATCAATTAATTCAGGACAACAATAACCATAAATAAAAAAAATGAAACCAACATTTCGGCAATTTTTTTCAATTTTTAGAGGTGTTTTAAAATTGATGCAAAATTCACAAGGTGTTTCCATTATTTTGATCAGCCTCTCTCTATATATATGTATAAAGATACATATCACACACCCCCCACACACATATATATATATATATATATACATATATTTAAATGTTGAATTAAATTAAAGATAATTGAATTATCGTTTAATAGTAATCTATCGTGATAATATAAAGCTCAATATATTGAATAGAGCAATCAATTCTAGAGATGAAAGATGAGAATAAAACATTGTAAAGATACAATATTTATTAGAACATCAGAAGTTCAAAGCAATATGTTGTATCTTTACAATTTTTTATTCTCATCTTTCATCTCTAGAATATATATATATATATATATATATATATATATATATATATATATATATATATATATATATATGAGAAATGGAAGGATGAAGGTAAGTCGACGTGATGGAAAATGAAAAAAGAAAAACCAAAAAGGATGTTTTTTTATATATTCATCAACGCTTCGTCATTATTTTTAAGAATTCTTCAGGATGATAATATTAAGAAAAATGTCATGCAAGTACGTGAAAATATTGGGTTTACATGATGGGTTGATGGGAAGAAGTAGTAGCCACTGCTGTGAGCAGTAGGACCGGGGTCCGGGCTTAGTGAAGTCAGTAGCATGGAATGAAATAAATGTGGATGTTTCTGAGTGAAAAAAGTGGAAGGGTGGGGTGAGCGGGAATAATGCGGATGGCAGTGAGTGAAGAGGTAGAGAGATGGGGAAAGAGGAGGGGGGAGGCTCTGTAATTTTGGTGAGTGGGTAATGTTATGGTGTTAGAAAAGATTTGAAAAAATGAGGTGGTTTGAGAGTAGGAGGGATGGGTGGGTAAGAGTGTGAGAGAAATCGTCGAGAGGATGAAATGGGCGAGGGGGGAGAGGGGAGAATTTGTTTTAGTAGGTGTGAAATATATACTTTAATTATTATATACTTACTATTTTGATAGAAGTCAGATTGGGGGGCAATCTTGGCCAGGAGCTGGGCAGAAAGATGTTTCTTAACATTACATTTAAATTTCTGCATGTTTCCAAAGGCAAGTGTCCGAGGAAAGAAGCTATTAGAGTAAGAAATCTTTCGGCATATATGGACCTCTGCAGCGAAGGGGTGGGATTTTGCTGCTAGTCGGGTGGGTCAAGGGTATTAACGTTGATGGGGATACAAGTGCAGTAAGTTCATTGGAGCACATTCCGTGGAAGTACTTGTAAACCAAGCATAGGGATGCAACTTTGCAACGATGCGACATGGGCTGGATCTTGGCAGACAGTGCAAGATCTATTAGGTTAGAAATTCGTTTTTGCGCCCTGTCCAAGAGGAAGGAGCTAGTGGTTGGTGCACCAGCCCAGATGTGGCAACAATACTCCATGAATGAGCGAATGGTGGCTTTGTAGAGATATATGATACTGGCAGATGTAAAAAGCTTTTTAGCTTGATAGCAAATTTGACAACATCATCTATATACTTATTCCAACTCATGTTGCTTGAGAATGTCATATATATATATATATATATATATATATATATATATATATATATATATATATATTTGATTTTTGAATGTGAGATGATATATATAATTATTTCCACAATCAGACAAGGCCGCAGCCCACAACCTATGAAAGAAAGAAACCGGAAGTCCTAGACTCGAGTTTCGCCCTCCTTTGGGCTCATCAGTAGAACAAAGTGGCAGAATACTCGCCTAACATGCAAGTGACTTGGGTTTCGAATCCTGAGTTCATATATTCTACTGATGAGCCCAAACGAGAGCAAAACTTGAGTCTAGGACTTCCGGTTTCTTTCTTTCATAGGTTGTGGGCTGCAGCATTGTCTGATTGTGGAAATAATTATATATATCATCTTGCATTCAAAAATCTAATATATATATATATATATATATATATATATATATATATATATATATATATATATTATATATATATATATATATATATATATATATATATATATATATATATATATATATATATATATTGAAATAGGTTTTTTCATCTTGATTTTTTCGATCTGTATTAATTAGGTGAGAAATGGTAAATAGTAAGTAAGATATCCCTTTGGTAGGAGTATAAACTAATTAACACTAGTATCATCTTAAATATTATGCGAAATAAATGTCCAATAGATAAATGAAGAAATAAAATAAATAAATAAATAGATAAATAAATAATGTGTATATATATATATATGTATATATATGGTGTATGCATGTGTATGTTTGTTTATTCGGATATGTACATATATATTGTGTGTGTATGTATCTATGTGTGCATATATATGTATGTCGGAGGTTTGGATGTTGAGCATAATAGTTCCGATTCACTTATATTGAAACCTTAAGCAATGGAAAGGTACAAACATATTATAACTGAACTTCGATGTTAAGTTTTCTTTTTATAGGAAACGATTTTGATATCATATTACTTAACACAAAAATTTAGAGGCTTGTAATCTGTTGAAATACAATCATTTCTGTAGTGGTTGTTTGTGGAGTTTTTGTAGATGTTGATTGTACGTTTTTATTTGCGTTCGGATCTCTTACTGTATGTATGCAGGTAGGCATGTTGATAGATAAGTGTAAGAGTAGGTACAACCTAATATTAGATTTAAAAAAAAAAAAAAGCTTCATCGTAGAAAAGTAAACAGGAATTATCTAATTCCTATTTTAGTCACGTTAATTGTTTAGAGTGAATTGGGTTTTTTGACATTATTTTAAGCCTATTTGCACTTAATTTTTTAGTTTTAGAAGTAAAAATTACTTGTTTTCTATCGTACATATACTGAAGAAATATTTCGATATGTGTGTGAGCGTATGTGTAGGTGTATACATACATGTATGTGTGTGTATGTATATATATATATATATATATATATATATGTGTGTATATGTATGTATATATATACTTATGTTGTGTGTGTATATATGTGTGGTTGGTATGAATTTATTGATGTATACTAAGCATATTTGTGAATGTATATTAATAAGCATAATGATACTTAAAAGAAAAACGACTAAATAATAGATGGAAATATTAATGTAAGACTCTAATTGTTTACATTCGTATATTTGTCTTAGCAATTCACTTGATAGTACGATTTAGAAATAAAACATAGTAAAAATTAATGTTTAAGGTACAGACCCCCGTAATAACTACTTTTTAATCCTTAGAACACTTTAAGAAATTAAATAAATAAATAAATATATAATGCCCATTCTATATTTCGAAATCGTAATCTGGCTAAATATGGAGGATATATTTCGCCGTGAATATAACCCCCTTAGTTTCGCATTTTAACTAGTGGCTTACTACTTGAGTGATGAATTTCTGGGAAGGTAAGCTTGTCTCAATATTGTTAGAAAGGGTTTACTAATAAATACTATATAAATTCCATATAAACACTTATGTAGAAGAAACTTTTTTAATAGTTGATTGAATGGACGGTTTGACACAATGAGACTAGCTCTATAATGATCTGCTTAAATGAGTTTCGCACCATAAACATTCAGGTAACTTTAATAAAAAAAAAAATTAAAAAAATTATCTTCAAATAAACTGGAACTTTATAAATAAATTATACTACATATTAAATATTTTAGCAAATATTACCGAATTAAAGTTTTTTAAACTGATCGCACAAATATTTTTGGGAGATATTAGCTTTGAACGAAAAAATCAAAATGGCTGATTAGTTTGATCGCACACGTGTGAGTGTTTGCTCTAAAAAAATTGTTTGTTCTTTTGTTTATTTTCACCTTAAAATGAAACTGATGTATGATGTGGGTGTTTTTCAAGACACTCTAATCTAAGAACTCTTATTATTTGTGAACTTTTTCTGATGATTTTGTAGTGTTGCAGAGACGATATTGACATACAAATGTTGTTTGGCACAAAACAAATGAAACGGACCGTTAAATATATCTCACAGAAATTTGGAATTTTTGGAAATGTGAAAAAAAATAAAATTAAAAATAAAAATAAAAAATAAAAAAAAAAATAAAAGTAATAAAACAAACCATGGTTATTGGAATATAATAAAAAACTGTTCTATATATATATATATATATATATATATATATATATATATATATATATATATATATATATATATTATATATATATATATATATGAAAAGATGACAGACGAAAAACACTTTGACTTGTTTTCCGTCTGTCATCTTTTCACACATTTTGTCCATCACGACACTTCATTTTCATGAATTATCGTGTACCTTACCCCATATATATATATATATATATATATATATATATATATATATATATATATATATATATATATATAACATATCTTTATATAAAGACAAATAATATATGTATACAAGTACACACATATATATATATATATATATATATATATATATATATATATATATATATATATATATATAAAGTTAGGTATGAGTATATGTAAAATACTCGTCACAGGACGGGTATCAGTAATAAATATAGTTTTAAATTTGAATGTTTTTTTTCTTTATTTAGAGGATGTGGTATGGTTCTGGTGGCAGCTCCCTAAATGATAACGTTTACAAAAAAAAAAAATAATGTGCCCACGTTGCTCACCCTGTTTCCTAGAATACACTTTCCATAATTTATAATGATAAGTTCAATAGTTTAGGATTTTACAAAGCACATACATATTATTGACACTCACACACGTTGTTTGATGTAGAACACTTCTTTACTATATAATATTTTTTGTATCGAATTATTTTAAAAGTTTTAAAAGTTTTTTTAGAGGAGCTGCAAGTTTGGGTGTGTCGCACCTCCTAAACGTTAACATTTACAAAAAATAATAATGTGCCCATGTTACTGTATTTTTTAGAAAATATATTCCAAAATTCATAATGATCCGTTCATTAGTTTAGGAGATTAAAAGTCTTGGAGGGGGGGGGGGGTAGGTGAGCGCCCCCCCCCCCTAAATGGTAAAGTTTACAAAAAATAATGTGCCCATGTTAATCACCGTGTTGCCGAAAATATATATCCAAAATTCATAATGATCGGTTCAAAAAAGTAAAATAAAAAATAAATAAAAACAAAAACTTTATATATATGCACCTCCTAATGACCTGTTGATTAGTGTAGGAGATTATCCGATGCTTGATAACCGTAGGACCGAAAAAAAAAAATTTCATCCTTCATTTTAGGAGAATCAAATAAGGGGAAGATAACTCTAGTTTCCAGTTAAACGAATGTGGAATGAGGCGAAGAAAAGGAACAAAGTTGAATGTGGCACCCCGCACGCAAATGGTGGAATCGTACCGAGCTGAATTCATGTGGAAACAAAAATTCCGAAAGGACACTTCACTGGGACCTATTTTCAAACAAATTGTTGAATTTTACCCAATGTAAAACTGCCATTTATTTCAAAAACTTTATTTCCCTTTTTTCATGTTCTTTCTTCTTCCATTTACGTATTTTTCTATTTTTTTCCTTCTACGACAATTTATTTTAATAAATCATTTTATTTTTCCTTGATGATAAATGCATTGTAATTGTTTTTTTCCTAAATTATCCTTTTACGTATACATTGTTTTAACTTTATTTTACATTAATTACAATAGTAAAATCCATCCAACTAGAGTTGTCTCCTCCTTATTTGACTCTCCTGAAATTAAAGATTAATTTTTTTTTCGGCCCTACAGTAAACAAGCACTGATTATCCTGTACATAGATATATGCATATAGGTCCTATTTACCAAAACATGTATCAAACATGTGCTGCCTTAATATTCTTTGAATATATATATATATATATATATATATATATATATATATATATATATATATATATATATATATATATAGATAGATAGATAGATATGGGGAGAGAGATAGAGGGAGAGGGAGATTTGTCCATTGGTCATTGTAACTAAGAAATGTTCATGTTCCTTTGAACCGTGTTTTCAAGAACTTTCATTTTTTATGTTTTTTTCCGCCTACAAACGCTTTGTATTTATATTTGATTCTTCAATCGAGATCACTTGCTTCTCTGTCCATTTATTTTCGTGCGTGTCAGATCTCTCAGAATCTCTAAGATTTGATGAAAGCTTTTCGTTTACGTTTTTTTATTATTGGATTATTGTCTTTGATGACAATTCAGAGTCATAACAAAATATCGGAGGCTTTTTATTCTGTTTGCTTTTCTGATCCGTTTGGTCTCATCTATTCTAGAACTGAGCAATGTTTGTCTGTTTGTTTGTCTGTCTGTCTGCTTATATGATTTGTCTGTTTGACGGCATATTAACGGTTTTGGGGTGATTTAATGCCGAAACACATTACCAATTAATTCGGGGAGGGGGTCAAGCAGATGGTACACATGTATGAGTACTAATGGGAATTTCCACAGTTTAGTTTATGGTAATACCCCCCCCCCCTACTAAAGTGTAGTATCTGTTCCGATGGATACTACACCCCATAAACTGGTATTGTCTTGGCCTTCGGGGCTTGATTTACGCCGGTCTATGGGTTGGTCCTGTGCAGTTCTAGGAGGTCCACCCTCCCAGGCTTTGCCTCCCCTCTTTGGGGAGGAGTAAGTTTATTGCTTACTGCCTAAGGCGCCCATACCGGGGAATGCCGACGGGGCTGTCCAGGCAATTTTTAATGGCCAGAGTTCTCAATTTCTCAGAAGCTGGCTTTTCAAGTCCCACTTTCCCGACCCGACCTTGGGTCACATCTTACTTGTGGGAGTAATAATAAAACTGGCCTTGTGCCTAACCTCCTGGAGAGGAGATAAATAAATACTCTCTCTCTCTCTCTCTCTCTCTCTCTTGTCCTAATTTTCATTCTTAGTGAGTTCTTTCGGATAAAATGATGAAAAACAAAGGAATAACAAGGCATCAATTAACAAAGAAAAATAGCAAAATTGAACTGAGATGAAAACAATGCACAGAATAGGGAAATGATAAATTTGTACATAAACCTTTAGTGACAAACAATGATTTCAAATAAAATGATAGTTATAATCAACATACACATTCACTTAAAAATGTACACATTCACTCAAAAATGTACACATTCACTTAACAATGTACACATTCACTCAAAAATGTACACATTCACTCAAAAATGTACACATTCACTCAAAAATGTACACATTCACTTAACAATGTACACATTCACTTAAAAATGTACACATTCACCTAAAAATGTACACATTCACTTAACAATGTACACATTCACTCAAAAATGTACACATTCACTCAAAAATGTACACATTCACTTAAAAATGTACACATTCACTCAAAAATGTACACCTTCACTTAAAAATATACACATTCCCTCAAAAAGTTACACACACACTCAAAAATGTACACCCTCACTTAAAAATGTACACATTCACTTAAAAATGCACACATTCCCTTCAAAAATCTACACATTCACTTAAAAATGTACACATTCACTCAAAAATGTACACATTCACTTAAAAATGTACACATTCACTCAAAAATGTACACATTCACTCAAAGATGTACACCGTCACTTAAAAATGTACACATTCACTTAAAAATGTACACATTCACTTAAAAATGTACACATTCACTCAAAAATGTAAACATTCATTTAAAAATGTATACATTCACTCAACAATGTACACATTCACTTACAAATGTACACATTCACTCAAAACTGTATACATTCCCTTAAAAATGTACACATTCACTCAAAAATGTACACATTCACTTAAAAATGTACACATTTACTCTAAAATGTACACATTCGCTTAAAAATGTACACATTCACTCTAAAATGTACACATTTACTTTAAAAAGTACACATTCACTTAAAAATGTACACATTCACTCAAAAATGTACACATTCACTTAACAATGCACACATTCACTTTAAAATGTACACATTCACTCAAAAATGTACACATTCACTCAAAAATGTACACAAAATCCTTAAAATATCAAAATTAATCTCTTCCATATATCTCAATACGAATGTGAAATAACAATTCCCCATAAATGCAAATAAGTACAATTACATTTCTTGTCACAACTTTATTACATTTGAAAGCTTTATCAAAATTGAGATAACAAAAATAATTTTGCAAAACTTAAAATTATTGCTGTGGAAATATTCACTTGTATGCTAATTAATCTTAATTATTAATTAACAGATAATTGAATACTGCCACAGTAATAGTTTTACCAAGTGGAAATAAAAAAGATAAAGGATTCACCACTTTTCTCAATGGTATTATACATTTTTTAATGCAAAAGTCTGCAAAATGCTAAAGTGATTTGGAAAATACACACATATTTTAGACAAATTAAAAATTCTAACAGTAACTTCTTTAATAGTTATGAAGTTCATTTCACAAAAAAATATATACATATTTCTGCTCTTCTAACTTTGCTTAAAATATAAAATTACTCAACAAAACAATAATAAATACACTTGGAGATGGAAGGTGCTCATAACGACTGTTATGCGAAGGACACTGTTTTAGTTAAGTACACTTCATCATTAGAATATGGAGCTGGTGTTGCTTCATTTTTGTGACTGATGTTATAATGAGATTCACCGTTATAGCTCGATGCATACAAATTACATATAAGAAACACAATTATTTTTTTAGTACATGGATTCTTTTTTATTGCCTTGGTAGGAATAACTTTGGTAGTTTGGTAGTTTTGTTTTACGGCATATCAACCCTTTTTGGGTTATTTAATGCCGAATCTGGTCTTGTTTTCTTCTCTTTTTTGTTTCTTTCCCCTTTTAATATCTGTTTCTATTTAACCCATAGTTGGGACCCTAACAGGTACTACCACTCCGGGTCAGGGTGGACCTGGGAGCAATGGTAATTAAGAGGAAGCTCCACATTCCCCAAAGTCCGTAAGCCGGATCTCACCATCGGATGTAGTTTAAGGTCATATCCAGGACCGGGAGTAGGGTAGGAAAAATAAAAATAAAAAAGGGGAGGGAGAAAGGGAGAGGGGCTGTTGTTTTTGTTTTTGGTTTTGTAGAACATAATTAAGTTTTACAAACAAAAAAACAAAACAAAAAACGTCAATGTAGGTGAATTTCGTCTCAGGGAGCCACAGGGCAGCCTGATCTGGTATCACCAGGGAATAACTTTGTATGGATAAAAGTATCGGCATTGACTTTGGGGTGAATAATATTTCTCACTACTTTTGTGAGATGTTTGATTCAGAGATATTATACACCCATCTCCTCCACAGAATCTACATATCCGTTCTCTTGCAGCATTTATTTCCCCACAAACACCGTGAAATGCAATATGAAGACGCATTTGAGAAAGCAGTATCTTTTTCTTGCAGATTTTACATGCTACTTTTTCTCCATCATCAGTTGAAAGTAATATATGATTCCCAATAGCACAAAACAACTCCTTACGAAAGAAATAGCGAGACCGATTTTCTGGAGGAATTTATGGATATTTGGGGTCCTATAGTAAGGCAACAGGAGATCCTATGAAAGTTATATCCCAAAATCAAGAATCATCAAATTCTTTTACTTGAAGAATTTGGACATTGATCGTTACATGTGGTTGCTTTAATTGCTCTTGTGTGGAAATTGTATTTTATTTTCGCCGTTATTTATTTTACAAATGTTTCCCACTCTGGGTGCATTATTGTGATTAATAACGGTCAGATGATCAAAAGAGATAATATTGTCTAAAGCCACATTACTATCATTGCCCTGCTAGGCTTCTCCTTCTTCTTCTTCTTCTTCTTCTTCTTCTTCTTCTTCTTCTTCTTCTTCTTCTTCCAAATTATTTTTTGCTAAGCTTACATACACCAGCATTCGATTGGGATACTTCAGAGTCATTTTTGATTTTTCTGGGTGCATTGATTTCAAAATCAGCATCAATCTCGCCCACAGCTCTCTGAAATTTTAGTAGTCCAATATTCCAATCCTTTACCAAATTCACATTGCCGACAACAAGATCACCAGTCCAATCTTTGATGTTTAAATAGTCAAGTGCAGATGAACATCCAAGACGTTTGGATTTTCATCCTTTCTTAACCCATTCAGGATGTCGGATTAGCATATTGTCACATTTGCAAATGGCATTCGAACAATCGATCAAGTACATCAAAGGTACTATGCTTATACATTAAGCAACAATTACCAAAAACATCGCTCAACTGTATCTATTCAATTAAGGACAAGATATACACAGAATCGGGCATTTTATTTTAAGCTTGGCTATACAAAACGATGAATTGATAAATATAGATTGCTTATCATGATATAATTGAAATAGAAAAATATTTGAGTTTGGAAGTTGAAATAAGAATAACAGCGAATATGCAGCTTTGGAAATCATTTGAATTTGTTTGGAAAGGGAGAATTCTACATGTGAATACAAACAAAGAAGTCCTTCATACACTTCAACATGAAGCTTTAAGTTGTCTTTGATTTGATAAAGTGTGTATGAGACGAGATTTATTTTGTCTGTTGTATTCGCATCCACAAATTTCAATAAACATGAAGTTACACTGAGTACATTTTTTTTTGTCCTTTGAATAAATGATATTTTCTACACCATGAGAATCTATTGTTGAAACCTGAAGTAGTTTCTTTACATCCGCTTTTAGCAATGTTACTTCCTGAATTTTCATAGTACGTTTTAATAATGTTGGTCCAACATTTTAAAACTAAATGTATAACATCAAAATTTTATGTTTCATTCAATTTTTTCACTATTAAATCTACTAATGGTAGCATTCGAATTAGTTCTACTAAAGAAGATTTCAAATTCAATAAAACAATTCATAAAAGTGTTGATTGTCTGTCTTCTTGCCTCATCACCATCAGTGCAAGAGTTAGAGTTCCATTTTTATCCATCAAACCTTGAGAAATATCACCTTATAAAGAAACGAGGTGGGAAGTTGACTCTGATGTCTTAATAGTTTTTATAGATTAAGTGTATGCGATTAGTTCGACACAAGTCAAATATTCTATCTGCGAGGGGAAATTTATACATCCCCCCTCAGTATTAGTGCATATTTGAACAGAATAGACCAATAGAATTTGAATGCTGATTTGAACTGAGTCTTCTTGATAATTTTTACATATGTGTTTTATCCAATGAAAATCGCTGCTGATGCTAATGCTCAGATTACGTTCACAAGAAAACTTATTGATATTAGTGCTGTGGAGGGAGTATGTGGAAACTGGATTTTTCCCTCTCAAAATGCATGGTGGTACACTTGCCCACAGCTAGTTTAAACATTGATTTTTTTTTGGAAGTACCACTACAATAAATATATGTTTAATTTGATCAAATATTTACATTTCTATTCCCGTGAACGATTGTATGGGTAGGAGTCGCAGTGCACAGCTTTTCATAGACACTGATAATGCCGTTAAGAGCACACTAATGGTTTCCCGCCTTTTGTTTCCACTTTATATAGTTTTAGATAAACATTTGCTTGCACCGTCTGCTTGTTTTACTGGTACTTCCACGGAATGTGATTTGATGACCTTACAGCACTTGTACCCCCTTAACAAAAAACACCTCCAACTCATCTGACTAGTAGCCAAACTACCCCTCCCTTCACTGTAAAGGTCCCTAGATCTAAAAAAAAAAATTCTTACTCTAATAGTTTCTTTCCTCAGACCATTTGCCTTTGGAATTACCTCCCTGCTCCCGGTTTTCCTGACAGTACCAAAAAAGCAGAAATTTAAATGTAACGTAAACAAGCATCTTACTGCCCAACTCCTCACTTAGGTTACCTTCCTATAAATCTGGCCCCTATCACAGTAACTCTTTATGTTTCAGTGGCAATATGCCTTAGTTGGGGTGAATAAAAGTATTTTTTAAATGGATTTATATCCAATGGAATTCCCAGCCATTTTCTTATTTTCCTGGAAAATCGGTGACCATAATCAATAAAGAATATTAAACTGATTATTAAAGAGGCAATAGAAAGTAATAAATACAATATGGACGCCATACTCATCAGAAAATAACATCAAGGAAAAATTGAATCTATAAAATTCAGACATTTTACAATTTGTTGACTTTATGCTCGATATCAAAAAGCCAATATTGAGTCTATTAATCATTTTGGAAATTTATTAAACAATAAAGATGGCTCTTTTTATATAGTTGCTAGGCAACAAATATATGGATTATATATATATATATATATATATATATATATATATATATATATATATAATTATTATTTCATGTATCCACATAAAATGTTATAAGGAGATATACTCTTTTATATATCAATTTTCAGTATTTCTTTGAAGAGTGCTCAATACGTGAGTACAGCTAGGTAGTAAGTTATGAAAATTTATTTATGGCAATTAAGCTATACAGAGGCTTCCGCGTTTTATCCCCATAGGGAATCATCAGACTAAAATGCATTTTAGCCTGACGATTCCCTACGGGGATGAATCACAGAAGCCTCTGTGTAGCTTAATTGCCATAAATATATTTTCATAACTTACTATATATATATATATATATATATATATATATATATATATATATATATTAAGTGTTACATTGCGTTTTTTATGGCCACTCGTGTTTGCATAGGTAATACTATTAAATAAACAGGTAGTTTAGTCTATGGAGCTGGGAATAAACAAGGAAAACTACAAAGTGAAACTGACTTATACAGGGTTCGAACAAGTATATTCTTTATTATCTCAGAAGGTTGTTTTCAATAATATTGTTCTTTTGGTTTGAGAACAGCTCGTTGTTTTCTTTTTTATATTTGTTTGTAATGCCCATTTTGTTTTTGCATGCTCGACCAGGAGACGAAACCGGAAGTTGTTCAAATGAAAGAATCCTATTTATGATTTCTCTATTTAGCAAGCGTCCACTTTAGTCTATATACAGAACACGCTGACGTAATTGTAGATATCTGGTCAATTTAAAAAAAAAAGATTTGTATGAAGAAAATGTGTAAAATAATTCGAGTTCTATTGAATGAATTAAGGTAACATTTGTTTTATTTAAAAACTCTATATAAAATCTATAACTGAAAATATTATTTCAATGAGCTATTTCTAAGATACTTACATTTTATGTTTCTTATTTTCATGTATAAATATAAAATTAATTTTCAATGCTAGGCTGATATAGCTTGAAGTATACTACTAATACTAACAAATCGCTATTTGACTCTGATTATCCAATTTTTCGTTTTTATTCTTCCACCATGTTATTTGATATAGAAAACTGTTTCTTGATTGAGTTTCTTTAAAAATTTATTTTATCCGACTAGGACTATTTTTAGATGGATACCATTCACATCATCATCAGCAAATTAAAATGGACACCATATTTGTAATCAGCGGCAAATTTAAATACAAGTAGAAAATCTATAAACTAATACATTTATTCATTTTTACCGTTATTTACATATTATTACATTATTAAATTTAAATATTGTTACATGTTTTTCATAAAGAAAAAAGATGCAAATGATTCGGCAATCTCTTCAGTTTTTAAATTTCAATGTCGCATCCAGTGATATAATTTCACTTGAGTATTTTCTGTTTAAAAAGAAATAACTCATGTATTGTTTTTTGTGTTAAATCACATCTATGCTTGTATTATTTGGATTATTCAGACTGCTGATTTCATCTTGGATGTTATTCACATGTTTCGGCCGATGTAACTTCCGACCTTCTTCAGGTGCATTTTATGAAACTCAGGAATTTGTACAGACATAATCTGCACAAATTATCAATCCTCATCTTAAAATTTCCAAGATGTCTATGCTTTTCACTTAGCTTGACTTCCGTATTTATACTATTTTTTATGTAACATTTAACTCCCGTTTGTTTTATGTAAGATTTAACTCCCCTGTTTGTTTTCTCTATTTCTTTTTGTAATATTTATCTTGATTAGTTTTTTCCGGTTTTTACAGTAAGATTCAGCTCACATGTGACAACAGTAAGAAATCAATTGTTATTAATAAAAATAAATTATAAAACTTATCTCATCCCCGGGCAACGCCGGGCAGCCCTGCTAGTATATGCATAAACTTAAGTATAGATTATCTAAAAATTTACAGAATTAATGCTTTATTTTATTTACCTCTCAAGGATGTTAGATGCAAGGTCAGGTGTTATGTTGAAAAATCAGTGCACTAGAATTAATGTACTCTAGCCCTAAAAAATGCATGAGCAGACCTATTAGCATTCCCCGGTAATGGCACGTCAGGCAATTAGCGATTAACTAATTTATTTTTAAAGAGAAGGTAATGCCTGGGAGGGTGAACTTCCTAGGACTGAACAGAACCACACCTCAGCCCGACAGCAACAAAGTCCTTGTTGAACTGATTGTCAAGAACGTATCTTTGACGAGTCTGATTTTATATATATTTATTAACAAGCGTTTTTTTCTTGTTTCTAATTAAAAATAATTTTAGGCCTTTATGTAGTATAGTTAACAGCCGAGAAATCGGAAACAAACAAAATATACAACATTTAACTTCTATCAAACGTAAGAAAATTTAATTTTCTTCCGACCTGTATGATTTTAAAGTGTGGAAACGGACTGAAAGACTTATTATCTCTGAATTTGTTATCGTCACTTTTATTTAGCCAACCACGAGTAAATAAAAAATGGCGGTCGATTTTGTTTGGAGATATCTGCTAATTTCAGGCTTAAAAGATAGCGAAAAAAAACAGACTTACCCTACAACTAACCCTATCTGGGGGTGCCAATCGGACTTAGGGTTAGTGGTAAGATAAGTCATTTTTAAAAACCATTTTTTAAGGAATGAAACACCACCAACGTTCATATCATTTCTCTACGCAACACAAATCCTCAATACTCCCTCACTGGCCAGTTTTCACTTCCATGCATCATTACACTGCGTGCAAATGCCTGATAGACTCTTCCCTTGGTCGACAGTGATAACGCTCTGCTGATTAGTAATGCCAGAATTTCCATGAACTTCCTCCATTCACTCTTAATTCTTGCAATCACACAATCACTTGCTCCACTTTGTGCTCTAATGATATTACCAAGGTAACAAAACTTCTCGGCAACCTTGAGAGCTTCACAATCCAGATATACTTTCTCTATTAAATATTTGAAAATATTAAAAACTTGTACCCAAATAACTGGATTCGGAATTAAATAACCCCAAAAGGGTTGATATGTCGTAAAACAAAACAAGCACTGATTGCTAATCAACACCTTTAACCATTGCGCCATGGGTCCACTAAGAATAACATAACAGTTAACACTTCGACCCTGACAAACCCGACTAACACCCCTCCCCCCTCTTCACTGTAAAAATCCGGAAAACTTTCTACCGTAATATCTTCTTTCCTTGGACCGCTTGCCTTTGGCATTTCCTTCCTGCTCCCTGTTTTCCTGACTGTACCAACATGCAGAAATTTAAATGTAATGTGAACAAACATCTTGCTGTACTGTTCCTCATTTATAATGTTTCCTATAAATCTGCCGTCTAATGACAGCAGCCTCATACATCTCAGTGGTAATATGTCTTGTTTGGGGTGAATAAAAGTTTTAAAAAACTTTTTATTTTATTTTTTTAAATAAAACAGAAACCACCACTTTATCAAGGCCGAAGCCACCCGTGGACAAGTGTTAATGTGATTTCTATTTATCCCCCCTCCAGGAGATTAGACACAAGTGTCATGTGGGTTTGATGGAAGCGTTTTCAGTGGAATGACTTGGATTTGAACCTGGCACACCCAGGTTCTCAGTTTGCGTCGATACCAACTAAGCCACTGTGCCATTAATAAAACTGATGGCTGATAGACCGAGAACAATCTACCCCCATTTATTAAATAAAGGGTTCAGTTCGAAATTTCGTATAAGTTACCAAGTTCAACATAAAGATTCCTAAGTTCGAAAAGATGCACCTGAAGAAGGCCGGAAAATGAGTATAGTAGTCCAAATTCTCCAAATTATAAAAAAACACGACACATTTTTTAACTTTGTTTTAAGCAAAAGATGGTAGACTATCAAGAGGTGGCCATGTTTCTAAACGAAATCTTCTATACTTGCGCGTTTCTTCTGCCGCCACGATTATTCTGCTGCCCCCCCCCCCCCGTCTTCTTTCCCAACCCCTGACTAAAATCTCTGAGTGGGTTGTGACACGCCTGATTGAAATGTTTTAGCCCAGTGCAATGGTTTATCTATTTGCTATTTTCTATTTTTTTGTATTGAATTTTTTTTTTTTTTCATTTTGGTGTGATTGTTTTTCCCACCATCTTTCTTTTTATTTCAAATATTTTTCTGCATTTTAATTTTATTAAAAAAAAAAAAAAACGCAAAAGAAAGAAATTTTAAATTAAAAAAAAAAAGCAAGAGAGATGCCGAATTCATATTGTCTTTATAATAGGAATTCACTGAACAAAACATGTCTACATGAACAGTGATTGAGAGAGTACAATGAAGTCATGATTGGCATCAGTAAGCAAGCGATCATCAGAACAATAAAAATGTTAGGTTGTCAGGTGGTGGATGCTG
This sequence comes from Sepiola atlantica, assembly GCA_963556195.1. Classification (NCBI taxonomy): domain Eukaryota; kingdom Metazoa; phylum Mollusca; class Cephalopoda; order Sepiida; family Sepiolidae; genus Sepiola; species Sepiola atlantica. The sequence continues at coordinate 41,410,223 of OY744525.1, forward strand.
CGGAGGGCGGGATGTGGTGGTGGTGGTGGTGGTAATGATGATGGTTAGAATAAGAACAGGGAGTTCCCTGTCACTTGAGTTGGGGCGAGGGCGTGAAGGAAGGGCATTGTAGAGTGCCAGAGTTAGAATGAAAGAATGGTGCACGTCTGCGAGGAGTTGGCATTGCTGAATAGTGCCAACAAAGTGCGTGAAAGAATAGAGTCTCCCTTCTTTCCTCTGAACGCTCATAAGTGAATGCTTACATATAAAAGTAAAAGAAAAGAAAAAGGGAGACTTGAACAAGAACAAAAATAAAATGGCAATGAGAAGTTGGAGAATCAAATTAAAGTAGATGAAGACATTGAACGTGAACGTAGAAGAAAATAGTAAGCATCTATTGATATGTGCATTTATTTATGTGTTCGTTTTCAATTCGATTTCTTAGTTGTTGTTTATTTATTTTTTTATTTGAAAACTTTATCGCAAATTCTTATACTTTCTTATTTTCTGTGTTGATTTCTTCCCAAAGAAACTCCGCTCAACTTTTACCGTTTTTTTTTTCGTTTTTTTTCTTCTCTTCTCCATTTCAAGACAATGGAAAGGGATTCTATGTACATCTTTTGTTCGTTTCTTTTTTTTCTTCTATTTATTTAAATATTTGTCACGGCATCTGGAAGAGAGTTGTTCTGTAATTAAATTACTTTGTCGACCGTATTATTTATAAAAAAATTGTTTTTCTTCATTTTACACATTATTTTTTATCATTTTCTTTTTAATATATATTTTTTTATTTGTTTTTATTTGTTTTCTTTAGGGAGGGGGGGGGGTTCTACTCCAATTCATCTCTGCAATAATTTCTGGTTTAATAGAAACAAGAAGCTCAATTTTGATCCAAGTGCTGAGATTATTTGAATGATATTCGAGTGGAAGAAACAGGTTCAATGTTTTAAGAATCAACCAAGTGTTGCTTTGTTTTGTCACCACAATTCATTCATCCATCTTTTTTTTCTTGAGAATCATGATTCATTCTATTTTTAGTTTTTATTTATCAACATTTTTCTCCATTCCTTATTCTGCTCTTTTACTTTTTGGCTTATTTTTACTTCCTCCATTTTTCATCTATTTTCCCTTTTTCAGTTGAATCCTGCTTTTCTTTATTCTTTCCTTATTTCTTCTTCATTTATTTCTGCCTCCTTTTTTTTCTTCTTTTTTATTTCCTTTATTTTCATTTATTACTTCTTTTTTTGTTGAATATTATTGTTTTCTTCAAATAATTTGCCGATTCCTTTTCTTTTTCAATTTTTTTCTTCGTTCATTCTTCCTTTTTTCCCTTTATTGTTCATTTATTTGTTACTTTTTGGTTGAATACTATTTTTTCCTTCAATAAATTTGCTTATCCTTTTTGTCTTTTTCAATTTTCTTCTCCATTCACTTAGTTGTCCTTGCTTCTTCATTTCTTTTTATTTTATTTTCCTTACATTCTTTTTTATATTTTTTTTCTTTCTCAATTTTCTGTCATTTTTATCTTTTCTTTTTTTCTCTTCTTTCCTCTTTTGTTCAATAGTATTTTTCTCCTCACTATATCTTTCAGCTTTCTCAATTATCTTCCATATTCATTCATGAAATCTCTCTTTCTTTTACTTATTCATTTTTTTATTCCTTTCTCCTGCCGTTAATCTTTTCATTTCTCCTATGAGTATCTTTTCATTCATTCATTCATTTATTCATTCATTCATTCATTCATTCATTCATTTATTCATTCATTCATTCATTCATTTATTCATTCATTCATTCATTTATTCTCTGTTTTTTCTTCTCAATTGTCATCTCTATTTATTCCTCTAACCTGTTCTTTCCCCTTTCCCTTTTTAAAATTTCCTTCTCTATCTGTTCATTTGTTTTCATTATTTTCCTTTTTATTTTAATCTCCTTCATTCATTCCCTTTTCATTCATATTTTCATGAATATCATATTTTTCTTTCTTATTTCTTTGGTGAATATTAGACAAAGGTGCATTATAATTAACAACAAAAAAGAGATGAAAAACAAAGCAAATTTACAAAAAATAACTTTTACCAAATTGAATCTTCTATTGACCTTCATAGTTTTTCAGTTTCGGAACTTTTTTTTATAGAAAATCAAAAGTTTTTCTTACTGAAATGTGCTCTGTGCAAAACCAGGTCGCACCAGCCGAGATTATTCGAATCTATTTATTTACATTTTACATCCAATCAGATTCCTTCTTTTAATAAACGATGTCTTTAATTCAATTAGCGTTTCCCTCCATAAAATTCCAACGCCCCAAACTAAAATATTGTAATATTCCTTCCAAAATTACATATATAAAAGTAGCATATATATTTTAGAACGAATGAAAATCTTATTTCGGAGACTTGTAAAAACAACATAGACCACCACGTGATGCCAGAAAGGTTCGGTATAGTGCAAAGTATTTTGAAATAAAGAAGAACTTAAAAAGAATTGGAGTAAGTTAAAAATATACAGATCGGTCAAAAATGTAATTTCTAACCGATTGGTGATAGTTATTAGTTGTATTTTTGTTTAATTTTCGAGTTTTCAGTTGTCAAACATACGACATCAAACCTTCATATCAAATAAAGTAACGGCAACCATCTTGAATGACAGCAATGGAAGGCTGCGATACGAATTCTGAAATTAGAAACACTTAAAAAAAGTTCCAAAAATGAAAAGCTATGCAGGTCGATAGAAGATCAAATTTTCTTGCGTTTGGTAAAAGTTATTTATTGTAAATGTGTTGTTTTTTTTACTCCTTTTTTATTGTTAACTATAATGCACCATTGCCAAATATTATTCCTTCTTCATTCATTAACGGTCTTGGGTATGATCTTAAAAGTACATCTGATGGTGCACTCTCAATTTGGGAGCTTTGGAGAGTGTGGAGTACCCCTTAGTTACAGTTACTCCCGGGTCCACTCTGACCAGGAGTGGCAGTACCTGTCAGGATTCCATCTATGGGTAGAATAGAATTTCTCCCAGACATGACACTAAACTGCCTCAGAAACTGTCGGGCAAGGTGTTCACCTCTACCCCACACCCCAACCTCGAAATCCATCTCTCTCAGCCCTTTCTACCTTTTATTCTGCCTACCCTATTTCCCAACCCTACCAATAACTCAACCTACCCCCTCCACCGCCCTGTGTATAACACGAAACTGCATCCAGTGGTAAAGCCCCAATTTGGGAGCTTTAGAAAGTATGGAATCAACCCTTAGTTACCACTACTCCCAGGTCCACTCTAACCAGGATTAGTAGTACGTCTAAGGGTCCCATCTATGGGTTAAATAAAATCGATCGTTTACAGACTGTTTACAAGATACGTACGTCTAGAAAACAAATTAATCTACAAACTAATCGTATACAAAATATATGTATGGTTTATTCTTCCGGTTTTGCTTTTCGATTCCTGCCAGTAAAAGACACTTCTGATTATTGGTGAAACTTCAGTAAAGTGTTAAGAACATTTTATTATTTCATTATCGATATAGCTCTATTCTATAGGAGATAGAGCCCTTTATTTGTTAAAGATCTGCTATCTTAATTCGGTTCTGTTCCGATTTGGAGAGGTTTGTTTCTTGATTATATACATATACGTATATATATATATATATATATATATATATATATATATATATATATATATATAGCATGTCTCACAAGTTAGTTGAAAAAAAACCCCACAAGAAAACGCCCGATCATAGGTTATGCAAGAGCTTATATACAGTATTTTATCTAAAAACTATACATTACAGCGCCTGCTGAGTGTACCCGGGTTTCATCTACCTGGTCATGTAGGATCTGGGATAGAAACCGGCTGGTGGGAGCAGATCGACTCTTCAGTAGGTGACGACTCAGAGAAAAACTATATATATATATATATATATATATATATATATATATATATATATATATATATATATATATATATATATATAGTGCGTCGGAGTATGTAGAAAAGAAATTAATAAAGTGCTGTTTAGAAAAGGTCCTCATGATTCATCCCAAATCCTCGGCGACTCAAAAATGTAATCAGTTCAAAAAATGGAAACTAACGGTCACCAGTTTCAGCGTCTGGTGAATTTGCCCAAGAGACCATTTTGGGGAAAGTACCGAGTTAATAGAGGAGGTCTATATGGCTGTATGCGTGCTAATCGTAACTTAGTATTATTTCGAAATACTTTAATTGTTGATTATGAATGCTGTATGTTTGTCTGTTTCTTTGGTGTATTTATATTTAAGGGTGATGGTGTGCAGTGTAATCCATTGATCGGTACGTGCGTTAAATTCTGGTGTAGCTGACTGTTATTAATTTCATGGGAGGGTGTGTATTACTGTTATTAAAGGGTTTATATGTCATATTTATATTTATTTTTTTTTAGTATAAAACTGTTATTTTAATTGTAGTTTATTAGCTAAGGGAGGGCTTCGTGTTTAATGAAGGTTATCCTTATCAGTGAAAAATGCTGTCCTAAGGGGTATCAAATAAAGTGGATCACCATAATATATATGGTGGTATCTTTATGGGATTATGTGGGGTCCTTGTATTTTAATTCTGTTAACTTTTGCTTAATGACGGTTAGGTTTACATCTTGGTCATATATATATATCTTTTTATTTTGTTTAAGGGTATTCGATGAATATATTTCTAGGTATTTAACTAGTAAGATTGTTTAATATATTTAAAAACCAAAAAAGAATAATATGATGAGGTATATATTAATTTATGTTATTTGTAGGGGTTATGGGGATGTGAGTGTAGGTTATATTTGGGTTGGTAGGCGAGATGTGGAGGTGATATGTATGATATATCTGGGGGAAGGGAGAGGGTTGTTATATCTAATCTTCTTCTATTTCTATTCTTTCTAATCTTCTTCTAATATATCTAATATATAAAGTAGAGACGATTTTTCCCCTGTACCTTCTCGGAGTATAGGAAAATAACCACATGCATCACAGGCTACTAAACTCACCACTATACTACACTTATTCACTCGAGCGTGTTTTAGTAAATTTGTTATTATTTTTTTCTACCTAACACTAAATATTACATTTGGCCCACCATCCACGTCTCTCCGAAAAACCAACTCCATATAGGTGGTAGCAAAAACTTTTCTACCTAACAATTCTCTACTATCACTCTACTCATCGACACCGGGAACTAGTACACACAGTTTCATTTTCACAAAACACCGGTTGTTATTTATTATTTGCCTGGTATTAATTTAACACGCATGCCAATAATAACGCTTAAATTAATTTGTCTACTTTCACATATATGTTTAACCCGGAAGCGTGGCGCAGACGGCAAGAAAGTAGGTTTCATTATCGTCACTTTTAGCGTTCGATCCCATTCCACTCTACCACTTTTTTTCTTTTTTTTTTTTTAATTTAAAACATTTGCCAACACGGTAGACGGAGCAGAAAAAACAATAGGCCGTTTCTTTTTTATTCGACGTCATGCAATAGGTAGTACTTTCTCCCGTGCAACGCCGGGCGACGGGTTCCACTAGTTGTATATGAATAATTCATTTTGATAATAAGGGAGGTATAATTGGAAAGATCGTAGGAAGAGTGGATAGGTCTTGTATTTTTATATATTATGTGGTGTTTTTTTAGACTTATATACGAAAATATTAGAAAAAGGAATAATTTACAAATATAAAGTAAGAATATAAAGATAAAGTGATAATAATAATGATAAAAAGACATTATAAACATTATCAAAATTATAAAGATAAAATGAACATAATAATAATAATAATAATAATAATAATAATAATAATAATAATAATAATAATAATAATAATAATAATAATAATAATAATAATAATAATAATAATAATAATAATAATAATAATAATAATAATAATAATAATAATATATATATATATTCCCTCTTTTCTGATTTCTACTCTTACTAAAATCTTCTGTTCATGTATTCCTTCATTTAATATTTATCATCTATGAGCCTGCCAACTCGCAGACAGGTGTCAACCTCTGCTCCTGACCCCAACCATATTCTTAGATAGAATCGCTAGTAAGTGTCAACGCTCTATAAAAGTCTTATTCTTACCTAACTTTAATTTTAAGTCAGAGTGGCACCGCCATTCAAGACAGCCGAGAAGCGTATGCAATGGATGGGTGAATGGAGGCAGAGAGGGCGAGTTTTTTTTTCCCTCCCGAGAGGCGGGTGCCAGTAGGTCCTCATTATGTCATCGTCATTTACCGCCCTTCTCCACTACCACACACTTTATACAAAGAAATAATAAATAAATGAAGTAAATGAACGAATAAACAAAAAAAACAAAAAATGCTTTGACAACTGAACAGAATTAAACGAATGAACGTAGATAAAATAAAACAAAATAGAAAGGCGAAGAAGAAATTAACTTACACCAGATTTGATGAAGAAACAAGATGTCCGCCAACAGACTGACAGAATGGTGAATTGAAGTGTCATAGGCTTGGTTGTTTATTTATATTTAAAAAAATCTTTTTAGGAATGAGAAAGAGAGGCAGACGGTAAAAACAAACAAACAAACAAATAAACAAAGTGCAACAATTTGTGCATAGTTTTGATAACACGAGGCCGCTGCACACTATCATTATAAAGGATGGAAAAGTCTCAGATGGATGGTATACTTAGATGCTTATAAAATTCTCTGACCCAGGATGAAAACTTCATGATACTTTAATATACATATACATATATACATACACTTGGATTTAACAGATAGTTCATCTCTCTCTCTCTCTCTCTCTCTCTCTCTCTATATATATATATATATATATATATATATATATATATATATATATATGGTAAATGAAAAAAGGAAAACCAAAAATATTATTTACGTATTCATCAACGTTTCGTCTATATTTGAAGACTTCCTCGGGATGACTGATTTGAAGAAATAACCCATAAGTACATATATTTTAAAAAGTCTGGTTCGTTTGTGACGTGAAAAGAAAAAAAACACTCATTCTATTTCATAGACGCAGTACACATATTAAATTCTAACGCATATGTTTCGTTCCAAAAACAAAACAAGAACATTCTTTTCATGTCAAAAACAAACCAAACTTTTTCAATTATTTGTACTTGTGCGTTATTTTTTCAAATCAATCATCCCGAAGAAGTCTTGAAATAAAGACGAAACGTTGATCAATACATAAATACAATTTTTGGGTTGCCTTTTTTCATTTTCCATTACGTTGGAATATTATTTCCATTTTTTCTTATCATAGAAATATAAATATATATATATATATATATATATATTCTTTTATTCATAAAAACATTAGCTCTACTTGTTATTCAGCACTATTGTATAAACACTGGAGTTTCATTGGATTAACATCTAGGAAACAACAATACAATGACTATATATATATATATATATATATATATATATATATATATACATATATATATTAAATGCTATACATTACCAGTGGCTGTTGGGGTTACCCGGGTTTCATCAACCTAGTCATCTGTGATTTAGGATAAAATCGTGGTGGTCATTGCAGAAAGATTCGTCAGTCCCTCTTGGTATCAAAGGTTCCAAAACAAGATTGACGAAACCCGGGTATCCACAACAGACAATGCTATGTATAGTATTTGAATAAGATAATTTATATTATCTCTTGTAGAACCTAAGATCGAGCACTTTTTTTCAACTAACGGTTGATTTATTAGTATAGTAGTTCATTGACCCTAAAAATCACACGACCTAATGATTGGACGACGTCCAGACATGAATTTCTTATAGAAATGGATTGTACATTGTGGAGAACAAGACCAACTCTCTTCACCAGGCAAGTAACGATTCTGCAGGTATCAAATGACAGGGAACTACCTGATTGTATCTGTTATTTTGAAGTTTTTTTCTTCTTCTATACTAGTTACTTGAGTCTTGTTTATCTTACTATTTCATTCATAATTCTCAAGGCTATTAGTTAAAATGACGTAAAAGGAACTTAAACACAGTATGCTGAACATAACGTCTCCACCGGTAACCATTATATCATCTTCATTTATATATATATACTTTTGCCTGACGATTCCGTACGGGAATGAAACGCGGAAGCCTTTGTGTAGCTTAATTGCCATACATATATTTTCATAACTTACTATATATATATATATATATATATATATATATATATATATAAATGAAATTTTACAAATTAACAAGATTTTAACTCATTTTTCATGAAAGGATATGGCCGTAAAATACCTTTCTAATGTGTTTCACGGCCATACCTATTTAAGCCGGCTGATGGAAAAATATGTGGTTCCATGTTGACAGGTTTTGTCTCCAGTATGTTCTGAATATATTATATGTTTTTTTTTCAGATAGTACTGGAACTTGATGTTTTATTGAGGGTCTTCTATATGTGGTGTTATGATGAGCGCTGACGAAGTGACTATTTAGAGTCTCCAGAACATTAAGACTGAATAAAATATTTCCGAATTGTCTTGGAAACGATCATATACCATGTAATTCGTTGGTTTTGAATTCTTAGAACAATGTTCAAATTTTGTAGATCTCAACTTACCTTTTATATATATATATATATATATATATATATATATATATATATATATATATATATATATATAATCCAGGTAAAACATCAACAGGGTAGTAATCCAAAGAATTTCAACCGGGTTTATAAAAAGTGCTCAATATCAAATAGAGCTTTTATATATGATTATTTTTATTTACACAGACATGTACAAAATCTGCGACACTGGCATGTCAATGTTATACATATATATATATATATATATATATATATATGTATATATGTATGTACATATATATATATA
>OY744525.1:41421575-41604075 GCA_963556195.1 Sepiola atlantica
TCCGGTCAATGATTTCCCCAAATCTCAAAATGTGTTTGTTTTCATGTTGACATTTTCTTCAATAGTTTGTGTCTCTTGTTGAATGATGTTATTACTAATTTTTCATCAAGTCATCAGGTACATCTTATTAAGAGTTTTCATCTATCATTATGCTAAACGTGAGTTGATCAACGTTTGTTTCCCTAAGACTCTTTTCCTATATATTTTAATAACACAAAATACATGCTAAAATATTCATTAGTTCTGGGATTGAGAATTCTGTTTTGATTGTTTTAATTTGCCGCAATTTATAATTAACTGAATAAGTCGCGCATCTCTCTAGCAGTTATCTACGCCCCTCCTAACTCTATGTTGATTGAACCACTCTTCAATATTTATTAATGTCTCTGTGAACATTTATAGAACGAGTGGTTCTCGTTTTTAAGCGCCACTATTTAATTTACATACGTGTTTCTGTATACACCATAAACACGTATGTAAATTTGATGGCAAAATAATAAGTCTCTTTACTTTTAGATGAGAATTATTTTTCTCATTCTGTAATACTTTATGTGGTATTCACCTTAGACGGGAATATCAAATTCACATGCGGTCTCCAGCAGCATGTACATCCCAGTGACGGGAGATTATATACAGTGCGTAGTATTCCCAAATGGTCACCCATTCGGTACTGGTCAAGCTCAATGTCATTAAACTTCGGTGATCTAACGAGAACCACTGTGTCAACATGATTATATTGTATATAATAATAATAACGATCATAATAATAATAATAATAATACCAGCGAGAAATCAATGGTAAGAGGCTGTTGCGATACCGCATCGTTATCGAAAAGAGGTGAAGAATACTGGAAGTCTGGGGAGACTTGTTGTCACTCATACTCCAGGAAATACCACTGGTTGTTGTCGGTGAGCAATCACTGACGATGATCTGTGTGAGAACTCCTAGTGAGTACAAATAATCAAACGTATGTGAAATTTGTTGTGTTATTTTTTTATGGAAACTATGCGGTAATTTGTTACCAAAAGAAATTCGTTAGTTGCAAGAAAAAAGAGTAGTAAATACATAACAGTTGCATAATTAAGTTCTATTTTCTTTTGCGCTGGCATGTTCTCACTTGCGGAGTGATTGATACGTTGTTCGGTAAGAACACACTAGCATGTTATCACTCGCAGAGTGATTGATACGTTATTCTGTTAGAACCTGTTTGCATGGTATGGGACCTCTGCCTAAACCTTTTCTCGCAATTTATAATGATAATAATAATAATAAGGAGAATAATAACAATAATTATAATGAGAATAAAAGTAGAGATTTATTATTTTTATTTATGCAAGAAGAATGTCACCATTTATGCATTTTCGAATTAAATCATAGTATAAATAGTTGCAGTCGTGGATACATCTAGTATATTATATTTTTAAACGTCATCTTATGATAATTGTATCGATATTTGAACTCATTGTTTGTAGAACCTATACGCATTTAGTATTTTACCTTTGTTTTGTATATTATATTCTTTTCATTACATAATTAGTTCATAGGACATTTACCTTTTTATTCTACAGTTAGATTATTTTCCTTTTATATTTTTCAGTGTTATTCATCATTTTATTATCATTTATTTATAATGTGTTCCATATTTTATGTACAACTATAACTAATTTTTAATTGTATACTTATTAAATATTTTGTGTAGCCTATTTGTTTTGGAGAAGTATTCTTCCATATAATAAGGTCTATGAATATTTTATCTCTTTGTTTTTGTACATTTTTGTTATAGGGTGGATTAAACCATATTATACTTATTTTACTTTTTTAGTTTTGTGTTTTTAGAGTATATTCCAGTTTAGTTTTGTATCCGGTATTTTAATACAGTTTCATATTGTTTCTTTCTTATCTTGTTATTTGATGAATTATTTGCTCACCTTCTAGTTATAGATTTAGGAATTTGTTTTAATAACTAGACGTAACCCGTGACCCGTTGGGTCATAACTACTACTATTATTTATTACACTTTGATTTCATTTAAAAATCCATAAACTGTGACATATCTGTAAAGACATTCTTCTTGCATTATAAGTCTTTTTACTTCTATATTATCCCTATACTTCTTCTTCTTCTTCTTCTTCTTCTTCTTCTCATTATTATTATTATTATTATTATTATTATTATTATTATTATTATTATTATTATTATTATTATTATTATTATTATTATTATATAGATAGAAGTAAAAGGACTTATTATTTTGAATTCTAATTTACATACATGTTTGCAGTGTGTACAGACACACGTATGTAAATTAGATGGCCACACTGAAAAAAAAGGGTCCCTCTTTCTCTAAATGCTCACTGAGGCATTAAGAAATACTAGAGAGTAGTTGAATCAACAAAGAGTTAGAGGTGGCGGGAGAAATACATAGATAGCTAAGAGAGAAATAAGTGAATTGTTTAGTTAATTATAAATTATGGGGAACTAGAACTATTAAAAGAGATTTTTTTCAAACATAAATCAATTCCAGAACTAAACTATATTTTATTATGTATTTTGTGTTATTAAAGTATATAGGGAAAAACTTTAGGGAAACAAAAGTTGATAAACTTACATCTATTATAATAAAGGATATATGCGAGAGTGATTGCATGTTGATAAATGGGTTGTCATTTTTTTGTATGGTTTAGAATTATTTTTCTCTAAATTTAAAGTTACATTTAAGAAATCTGCTTCTTTTGTTTTAGCAGTCATCTTATGACCTAAACGTTGTTGTCTATATTTTTACTTATCCACTGTATATTTGTTATCAAATAATATCGATATTTTGCTATGTTTATTTTCTTCTTCGATTATTTATTTAATATTTCTTATTATACATCGACACACACACACACACACACACACATACACACATATATATATATATATATATATATATATATATATATATATATGTATATAAATAATAAATACGAAAGTTTTTACTATGTATCATAACTATATTAACATAAAACAGGTTCTTGCTATTCAATTCAATAATACAAGACAAGATTATGTAATACCATATATATATATATATATATATATATATATATATTAGACTACAAATACCCACAAACACCCTTTAGTCTTCTTAATTTGCATATTTATTTTATAAAAAAGTTTTTAATAAATTAATAGTCTGTAATATACAGTTGTGATTTTGCATTGTCATATTTTCTTATTTATAGGCAATATTTTCGTCGATAGTAAAACGTTTGATGTCGCTGGATGCTGAGAACAGGTACTACAATTTGATCTTAGCTAAAAGGCCAAGGAACAAAAAAAATTGTTTTATAGCTAGGCATTTTTAAATAGATTTAAAAAAATGATTTAATCTATTATTGTATTATCTTTTAATGGGGTGGGTAGTGTATTGATTTACTCCTCTCCAGGAGTTAGGCACAAGGCCAGTTTTTATCTTACTCCCACAAGTAAGATGTGACCCAAGGTCGGGTCGAGAAAGTGGGGTTTAAAAATTGCCTGGGCAGCCCCGTCGGCATTCCCCGGTAGGGGCGCCTCAGGCAGTAAGCAATAAACTTACTCCTCCCTGAGAGGGGAAGCAAAGCCTGGGAGGGTGGACCTCCTAGAACTGCACAGGACAGACCCATAGACCGGCGTAAATCAAGCCCCGAAGGCCAAGACAATACCAGTCTATGGGGTGCAGTATCCATCGGAGCAGATACTACACTTTGATGGGGTGGGTAGTGTAGCATCGGTTCTGCTGTCATAAGACCGTCCTCCTAGGAATTACCTCCTCTCTTTTAAAGGAGTGGGGAAATCCTCCCAGGTATTACATCCTCTTTCGGGGAGGGGGTAATGTAGTATCTGTTCTATTGTCATGAGACAATCTTCCTAGAGACAACCATCTCCTTTTTTTTTGGGGGGGGAAGATTAATATAGTATCTATTCTGTTGTCATGAGACCATCTTCACAGGGACAACCATCTCTTTTTTGGGGGGAGGAGGGGGTAGTGGTGTAGTATCTGTTCTATTGCCATGATATCATACTAACAGGCATTACCATCTCCTTTTATGGGGCGTTCCTCCCAGGTACTACTCCCTTTTTTGGGGTGGGTGGGGGGGTGAAGCATAGTATATGCCCGTTCATGATACTATTCTTCCATGATTATCATCTCCGTTTAGGAGAATGGGTGTTAGTGTACTATCTGTTCTGCTGTTGTGATATCATCATCCCAAGAATTAACTCCTCCTTCTTTTTTTCGGGGGGGGGGCGTTCGTCATGATACCTTCCTCTCAGTCATTATCTCCTCCTTTAGGGGTCAGTGTAGTATATGTTTGTTGATCATAATATCATCTCTTAGGCTATATATATATATATATATATATATATATATATATATATATATATATATATATATATATATATTTAAAGAAAAGTCGAGTTACAAGATAATAACTTTAGTTATATTCACAAGAAGACAAAAAACATCGATTTTATTATATAAATATAAAAAAATGAAATATTCCAAATATCCATGACACAAGTAAATAATGCAGATGAAATTTAACTCCATTATTTTTTTTTTTTTTTAAATATATATTTGATGCTTTAATCCAATTATTTTAGCCTGCCATAAAAGGAATAAAAAGAAAATAAGGATTCTGGATTTTCTAAAATTATTTTTTGTACTTGCGATTATTTAGGGATTACATTGTCATTTTTGCCTGCAACCCATTGATAAAGAATTTATCTGCTGAAGATAATTATCGACAATAAATTTCTGAAACATATGTACACAAGAATAAATAATATTTGTTGGTGTTGAGTTTTTCGGAGCATGATTCTATAGTCATAAATAGTTATGTCATAAATTTTGTATTCTACTGACTTATATATATATATATATATATATATATTCAATTTAAAGACAAATGTTGTATCTTTAAATAATGACCTATCGTGATAATGGAAAGCTCAGTATACTGGATAGAGCAATGAATCAATAAAAAGAATTATGAAAATAATAGTTGGAAAGATTACAAATTTTATTAAATCATCAATAGTTCGAAAACAATGAGAAATCTCAAATCCTTAATCCATGGATTTTAAAAGACAAATTATTCTCATCAGAAGATAAAGACCGGTAATGTATGTGTTATCAGAAACATAGAAGCTTTGAAAATATGAACACATATAAATAAAGAATTTTTGGGCTAAAAAGATCCTAATTAGGACAATTAACCCCATTCAATGACGTTAAAAAGAAGAATTTGATGATTTTATAAAATTTGTAACTCTTCCAACTTTTATTTTAATCATTCTTTTTATTGGTTTTATTGATATATAAATATATATATAGGCAGTATCTTTCGTCTATGCCTATTTCATTAAATAATATGGACAATTTTTGCCTACATATTTTAGTAGAGAAAAACTGATGGAAGTTTTGTTTCATGTGAAATTTGGCTGAAAAATTCGCTATGGTTACAATTCCAAGTAGTTGTCGGTCTGGTTACAGCCTATGATGAAGATAAACGATAGCATACTGTCTCCGGTGAGCTTTGAAATTACTCTTCTAGTATATATATATATATATATATATATATATATATATATATATATATATATATATGTACACACACATATAAAATAGATTCCCCCGGGGATGAAACGCCGGAGCCTCTGTGTAGCTTAATTGCCATAAATATATTTCTGTAACTTACTATATATATATATATATATATATATATAGAGAGAGAGAGAGAGTGTCAGGTTGTATATGAAAAGAAATCAAATAAAGTGCTCTATCATATAAGAGAGCTAATATAATTTATTTAGATACTGTATATTACATATTTCAGCAATGTACCGCGGTTTCATCCAAAAGGGCAGATTTAGACATCTTTAGTAAATCTTCGTGCCCAGTGGAATCATCGGTAAGCTGAAATCATTTCAATCATTTCAGCTTGCCGATGATTCTACTGGGCACGAAGATTTATTAAAGATGTCTAAATCTGCCGTTTTGGATGAAACCGCGGTACATTGCCGAAATATGTAATATACAGTATCTAAATAAATTATATATATATATATATATAGGACTGCGAAAATGTTTTAGCATATACCTTCTATTTTTTATGCATACCAACCTCTTCCAATTAAAAGCTCAATGATTGTCAACATGTGTATATATATATAGTCATCCACATACAGACTGTTTTGCTGTATTACAGCTCTTCAGTGCGGCTAGACCAGTTAGTGCCTCACACCGGGATTGAAACTCAACCGTCGAGCTGACAGTCGGCGCTCCTACCCCTGCGCTATCATATGACACTGACTAACTGTAAGTAATATCTCAATGTAAACATTGGCAAGTGCCGGGAGCTCGAATTAGTTTTACCAATGAGCTATGCCTTAAAGCTAATGGCAGTTGTCGATATTCGTACAAATAAGCTCTATCCAGGAAGGGAGCTTGATATAGTCATCAACATACAAACTGTTTCGCTGTATCACAGCTCTTCAGTGCGGCTAGACCAGTTAGTGCTTGAAGCCGGGATTGAAACTCAACCGTCGAGCTGACGGTGCTCCTATCCCTGCACTATCATATGACACTGACTGTACCGAAAGAAATATTAATAATATAAAACGTATTTTATATAAATAAATATAGATTCGTATAAGAAGAAATCTTCAGGATCAAATATACAAATCAGATCCAAATTGCCATTTTGAAACTCAATATTTTAAAATATATTAAATAGAACATAATTATATATGTTGAACAATTTATAAGATCATATATAATTCAATATATTATATCATCTAAATCTAATTTCGTAGTGAAAACTTGAGAAGAACCAGAATTTTTCGTACGTTTCTGGAAGTTTAATTATGTCCATAATTGAGTCATCATTTAACTAAAATAATATATACAGACTCCCCCTTCTTCAGAAATTAATGTTCAGCGATCAGTCTGTCTCTTTTGGAAATATCATAATCATAAAAATATATAGTAATTATTACAAAAGTAATTATACCAATAATGTTATATATATATATTACAAACTATAATCAAACTCCTTGGATTTCCTTTCCTTTTATTTTAAACAAAAAGTGGTGCAAAACCTTTCTGTTTGAGTAATCAATTCTATCTGTCCTGCAACAGGTATTCTTTCTCGCATATATATATATATATATATATATTTTAAAGAAAGAAAGATGAAGATAAAAAATTGTACAAAATTACATAAAGTTACATAAATTAATACAAATTTTATTAGATCGAAAATTCAGATGCAAGGAGTTACATTAATCCTTAAACCATGGATTTTCAAAGATTTAACTCTTCTCGTCAGAGGATAAATCTGGTAATATGGTATTTATAACAATTAAATACTACCTAGTTCCATTTCACTTTGAAAAATTGAAGAATAAAAAAAGGTTGGGGATAAATAAATAAAAAATAAAAGACCGGGAAGTAAAAATTAGCAGTATTGCGAGGTGATTTTTGAAGACGAAAGGGACGTTAAGGTGTGGATAGTTAATAGTAAAGGTAACAGCTTGTAGAATTGAAGAAAGTTTTTTTAACAAATAAAAGGTGGAGGGTTCAAAATATCTCACTTGGTCCGTATGGATTCGTACTCCGTTATAGTATATTTCCGTGGAGTTACAAGTAAAAATCCTGTATTGGTATTTTAAATATCCAATTCGGCAAATCCGAGGTTAAGATTGTCAGTTGAAAGGCGTTATGCGGAAGAGTTCATATCTGCCTTTAGTTGCTGGCTTCTCTGGCAGAGAAATGTTTCAAAAGTTTTATATATCATCTTAAATATTCTGCTTAGGGTAGGGAGTTTTGCCGACTAAGAAGAATAGAACCGGATCCAACCGAGGTTAAAATGAATAATACGTGCGGCTAATATTTCATTTCTACAAGCTGTTACCTTCAACAAAATAAAAACAAAAAAAGAAACTCCCATAATAAAGTGGAAAATCTTTTTAAAAATCTAGCACCTACAAATCAATGAACTCACCATGTAGATTATGTTTAAATGAAAAACTGGAAATTATCCGTTTTAAAGACAGAAATAAATTCCTAAATAGAAAACAAGAGACGTCTATCAACTGTAAACATAGT
The DNA here is from genome assembly GCA_963556195.1 of Sepiola atlantica. NCBI lineage: Eukaryota > Metazoa > Mollusca > Cephalopoda > Sepiida > Sepiolidae > Sepiola > Sepiola atlantica. The sequence continues at coordinate 41,429,711 of OY744525.1, forward strand.
AGACTCTACCTCCTTAGCAACCCACATACCCCACCTTAACCCCACACCAACCCCCCACATATTTAAAAATGAAAAAAATTAGAAATGAATAATTACATTAACCCCCTCCCCATTATACACTACTTCAAAACACATTACAACCCCCTACCCACCCACCCAAATTTACCACCCACCCCACCCCCAACAAGTCTCGATGAATCTATAGATATATAACCACCCCACTAAACCATCAATAACATCAAATCTCTAAGTATTACCTATAATTCTCAGCCTCAAAAGCCTCTCAGTCATACTACCAATTCTACCAAAATCATCTCCCACATAAACCCATAACTGTGATAGCTATTAACTCTGATATCACTTAGATTAATCTAATCTCAATTACTTAATCCTTCGATTACTATCTTGAACACTTAATTATTGACTGGTGCTTAGTCTTTATTATTGGTAGTAGAACTATAAAAGCTTACCATCACTTGTAGACTTATTTCGCCCAATGACTTCACAAGTAACAGGATTATAATAATAATTATTATTATTACTATTATTATTATTATTATTATTATTATTATTGATACTATTGTCACTGCGACTATCGTAGGTACTATTGGCTTTATTATTATTATTGTTATTATAATTATTTTTATTAATACTAAAGATAGTAATATCATTAAACTTCTTTTATATAGTAATTTCACTAGTTTTAATTTAGTATAATATAATTACAATTAACAAATATTATCACAACAAAATTCACTACCGTTACTGATCTCATTATAAAAGCCATAAATAATTATATTGAAATAGAATGCAAAAGTAGCAATTAATACCCTAAATTAAAATTATCAAATATTTTTATCTACACGGTAATCACCTATTACAACAGAAATGACAGTTATAACTTTATAATTTTATTCTCATTATTAAATTAAACCCACCCTGCCCTCTGCCCCGGTTGGAATTGAGGTCACGATGGCCCAGACACTAGATATCACCCCACTCAACTTTCTGAAATATCACCTGTTGGGGTCTCCCCGCCTCCCCTTTCCTGTCCTCGCTATAGGCTGAGCCCCATCTTCGTCCCCCCTCCCTCTTATGCATCTTCAATTTCCGGTTGGGGTTGAATTTAAAATTTTAGGCAGTTGGATTCCGTTGACGCTTGAAGAGTTGGCGTTCATTATGAACGCTAATGAAACAACATATATTTTGTTGCAATAATGGAATAATAAAATCACCAACAATATATATATATATATATATATATATATATATATATATATATATGTATGTATTGTTTCATTTTACTTGAGTTGAAGTTCTCAGACACCAAGGGGCCCTTCCCTGGGGAAAACACTTGATCTCTATATGAGATACATAGATATTCGAAAATTGTTCGAAAGTTCTCCTTTACCTCTCAAACCTTGAATTCCTCTCCTCTATTGACCAGTTAACTATGTTATAGTATATCTTTCTTGTAATCTCTTGGTCTTACCGGATTCCATGGCAAGAATTCTTCTAGTCTGGTGGAGTATCCAGTTTAGTGCTGTTACATTTACATTATTTGAGGGAACGTTTCGAGGTTGCTCTCGGCCTGCCAAGCTAGCAAGACATCCAATGAAACTTTCTGATGTTCCTGATATATCCACAAAACGGTTTTTAATTTTTCAGTCGAAAAAGATTCTTTCGAATAGAACAGCAACAAAGTAAATACTGATATGAACTTTTTATATATGTATAAAATTGAACATTGAAGATTTTGTTAAATGTTGAATTATGTATTTATTAAATAAATATTTGTATACATTTTTGGTCCCCAGATTTATAAAATCGGGGGATCTATGTTTTGAGGCATTTCCGTCCGTCCGTACAGATTTTTCTCCGCAACCATCCATTGAATTTCTCTGAAATTTTGCATGAAGTTGTAACTTTTGTCAGGTTAGAAAGTGACATTCTCCGATTTTTGAAAAAAAATCTGGTTAGGCCCCCAGGGGGTCAAAAGGCCCCAAAATGGCAAAAAATGACATTTTTTGCACCATAACTTTTCATCCATCCATTTAATTTCTCTGAAACTTGGCCAAAATGTGCAGGCAATTGTTCCTAATAGAAAATAAGTATCGCTGACCTTGGAAAAAATCTGGTTCGCGCCCCCAGGGGGTTAAAAGCCCCCTAAAATGGCAAAAAATGACCCTTTTCTCCCATAACGTTTGATCCATCCATTCAATTTTTCTGAAACTTGGCCAAAATGTAGAGGCAATTCTACTGGATATAAAATTAGCATTCTTGACCTCAGAAAAATTCTGGTTCGCGCCCCCAGGAGGTCAAAGGGGGGGGGGGGTAAAAAATGCCCCAAATTGCCCAAATTTATTGCATTTTACACTCGCCACATCAAGTCACATACAGAGGGGGACCACGCATGCGCGGCTTGTTCTTTTTAGACCCTCCTGAAATATTTTCATTTTTATTTGTATGCATTTTCATTTCAATTTTTATTCGTATTAATAATCTTTATGTTTAGCCATATCTCGCAATAACACCTTATCCACCACTACGCTCGACCAGAGAGTAGCATTATATATATATATATATAGAGAGAGAGATAGAAGAAAAAAGAGTGATAAATATGCGACGATTGTCCAAATTTATTTCAAATTTCATATATATATATATATATATATATATATCTTTTTAAGAAGCTTGTATTTTGTTTTTTCACTGCGTTACTATTATTTGAAATGAAGTTTTTTTTTTTAATTTCCGACAATAATACCTTACAAAAGAAGTATACATCGGCATGCCTTATATATATATATATATATATATATATATATATATATATATATATATATATATTTTGATTTTAATAAAAAATATCTGCATTTAACACATGGTTTTTGAAGGCATTTTGCCTCTTTCTTTAAGTTTTAAATTTTGAAGATGCTTAAAAAGAAAACTTTCCTAAATTTATATATGTATATATATATATATATATATAGTCTCGGAAGTTTCTCAACCATTAAAACTATATTAAAAAAAAAAAAAAAAGCAAACTTATAGTCCCAAGTCTTTCAGTGGAAAATCACTCATGTAAGTCAATTTATTTTTTACAGTTATTATATTAGTTTGTTTCTAACACTATTTTAAGGGATCATCAGTTGTTTACCATGAAAAAGTAACTCACCGTTTTGTCCATTAATTTTTTGACTTTTTAAGAAGCTTGTATTCAGTTTTTTCACTGAGTTACTATTATTTGAAATTAAGTTTTTTTTAAATTTGCTTCAATAATACCTTAAAAAAGAAGTATACATCAGTATGCATTATATATATATATATATATATATATATATATATATACACTGAAACTGAAAATGAAAATAGAAAACCAAAAGTATTCCATGAAAAATGACAGTATACTGAAATCATATGCCCTTAATAGATGAAAATTCATATACACTAAATGTACAAAAGCAAGGAAATTCCCAAATTTTTACACTTTTATTGTCATTAAGGGTATGCGAGCACAACAGGGCTATGTATTTTACTGGTAGGAATTTTTCTTCAGCGCACCTCACACACTTCATCCACTCATGCATAGAGATTTATACTGTAGTGATGTGATAATGAAATGGTTTGGTCGATATGTAGTCATACCCTTAATTAATGACAATAAAACTGTAAATATTTGGGAATTTCCTTGCTTTTGTACATTTAGTGTATATGAATTTTCATCTTGACCCTATTAAGGGCATATGATTTCAGTATACTGTCATTTTTCATGGAATGTCACTACTTTTGTAAAGGCTATGCCTCAATACAATGGTCATTTTTAAGGTTTTTTGGAATTTTCTGAAAAACTAAGGTATATGGTATACTGAAATTAAAATGCCATCAACTAGACCCTAGAACCTCTATCTCTGCCAAAAATCAGCTTAATCCATCGAATAGTTGCTGAGATACAGGGTGGCACACACGTATGTACATACGTACATACATACGTACACACAGATAACATGATTTCATGATTGAACTTTCTGGATCTCTGGGTTGCCTTGACTAATGATGCTTAAATTCTACACACTTATAGAACCTATCAAATAAAAATTTTGTGCAAAGTTTTAACTAATTTGGTTTATTGGTTTTTGAGTTATGATTGATCAAAGAAATGTGATTTCCAGCATAGGCCATTCGTGCAGTCTATTAAAGGATAGAGCGCTCTCGCGCCTCCCTTGATCATTTATGTGTTCATTAATGTTTCGTCTTTATTTCAAGACTTCATCGGGATAATTGATTTGAAGAAATAACACACAAGTACAAATATTAAAAAAGTTTTGGTCTGTTTGTGACGTGGAAAAAATGTTTTTGTTCTTTTTTGTAACAAAACATAGTCGTTAGAATTTAATATGTGTACTGCATCTATGAAATAGAATGAGTGTTTTATATATATATATATATATATATATATATATATATATATATATATAAGTGAAAAAGTAAAGATAACTATTACATCTTTATATTATATCATATCTCATATCTTATGTCCAATGCTCGATGTAGAAGATAGAGCAGTAATATAAGAAAATGAATGATGAAAATAAAAATTGGATAACATACAACATTTATTAGATCATCAATTAATTCAAACAAGGAATATATAAAAAAATCTATTTTTCTTTTCCTTAATCCATGGATTTTCAAAAAAAACTCTTATCATCAGAGCAAAATCAGAAGAATAAGTCAGTAAAATTAGTATTACTGTTTAGAAATATTTGAAAATATTAAAAAAATGTGTATAAATAGTTATGAGAAAATAAAAATAATATTCAATGAATAAGTATAAAATGTCTATGAAAAAATATCCAAGGAATCAGATAGATTAAGCAGATATACGGTGAAGATTCATATATATATATATATATATATATATATATATATATATATATTGAAGATAGTATAATCTGTCATGTAGGAAAAATATGTTATATTTTTTTGGGAATAGTTTATTAAAATTTCATAATTGTTAAATATTTTTTTATTTAATTCAATCATTCTGGAGAGCACATAGTAGTAAATGGTGGTGGTAGTTAGATTGGAAATGTGGGTGGACTAATAATATAGATATATGTTAATGAAACAACAATCCCACCATGAAAACAGTCAATAATGAGATCTGAAGAAACAAAATATGTATAATAGCATAGAGAAAAACAATTTTGCCAAGATCTTTGTAAAACACAAGACAATGTAGACATAAACACAACATAACACTAAATTGATTACAAAAGTGGTTAAAAAGTGAGAAAAATAAAAAATATAAAAGTATACAAAAATATTTTTAGAGTTTTCGTAGTATTAATTAGTTAGAGTAGTGAGGGCGCGTCAGTTGACTACCAGAGCGACTGTTTCGGGGATTTTAAGATAATACAGTAAAAATGCTCTGGCTCCCCAAGCAGAACTAGTCAAGTTCTACCGCCAATACTTTGAAATCTTTAAAATATATACATGAAGTATTTACAGGATGTAAGTATAAATAGCGCCGACTGTCAGCTCGACGGTTGAGTTTCAATCCCGGCTTGAGGCACTAACTAGTCTAGCCGCACTGAAGATCTGTAATACAGCGAAACAGTCTGTATGTGGATGACTATATGAAGCTCCCTCCCTTGGTAGAACTTATTTTTGTAAGGATATCGCCAACTGCCATTAGGTAAAACTAATTCGAGCTCCCGGCACTTGACAATGTTTACATTGAGATATTACTTACATTCAGTCAGTGTCGTAAGATAGCGCAGGGGTAGGAGCGCCAACTGTCAGCTCGACGGTTGAGTTTCAATCCCGGTGTGAGGCACTAACTGGTCTAGCCGCACTGAAGATCTGTGATACAGCGAAACAGCCTGTATGTAGATGACTATATATATATATATATATATAATGTAATGTATATATATATATATGATGTAACTATATATATATATTTACATATATATATATATATATATATATATATATATATATATATATATATATATATTGTTGAATATAAGAGACAACTTATGTCTGGATATCCTTTGGTAGATCCTTTCAATAGTCCGCATCAGGATCTTAGTTAGTTTTTTGGGGAATTGGCTGATGAATTTGCCATAGTTTGGATTTGTGTCCCAAGTACTTTCATCAGCCAATTCCCCTCCGAAACTAAGATCCTCATTCAGACTATTGAAAGGATCTACCAAAGGATATCCAGACATAAGTTGTCTCTTATATTCAACAACAAGAGAAGGTGCTGCCATATATATATATATATATATATATATATATATATATATATATATATATATATATATATATATATATGATTGTGAAAATATATGTTTCAGCATATACTTTCAATACTTTATGTTTACCAACCTCTTCCAATTTAAGCTCGATGATAGTCAATAAGTAACAATAGAGCATATATAAGTAAGCAAACTTCATTTATATTTCAGAAGCCAAGATTTTATTTTTCTTACAAAACATTTTCAAAACAGATACACTTTAGTGCAAATTATTTTACGAATCGTTTCATTTAAAGTAAACTAACAAACATTATTATGTCAATATTAGATCTGCCCACTTAAAGCTCATCAGAAAGTACCCAAAAAGTTCTTAATTTGAAAAGTTATACAACGTTGGGGTACATGACATGATAGATAAACGTTTAAAAGAAAACTTTAAATTCACATTCGACCCTCAGAAGTCCACCATCTTGAAACCATCTTGGCTTCAAGATGGCGTACTTCCGAGGGTCGAATTTCCTGTAGATTCTCTCACACACATACACACATGCATTGAGTTTTATATATATATATTGAAAATTTACATCCAATAACTTTAGAAATAGCTTAAAACAACATTGCTATAACAATATTAGTAATAGTTTTATAACAATTTAATTCAATTAATAATTTAATGACCAAATAAAACCGTAATATTTTAATTGAACTTTTTTAATCCTATGAAAAAAATAATAATTTAATAAAGAAAAAAAAATGGCGTAGTTAACAAAGCCAACAAAAAGCGAAACAAACTGAAATTATAAAGACTCCCGGATCACGTCGGTTAGGTATAGCTAGTATTTGATGTTACTGTTAAAGCATTTAAATTGTGGATTTTGTTCGGTTGTTTTGTTTTACGGCATATCAACCCTTTTTTTTATCATTTAATGGCAAAACATATTATGCTTCAAGTTCTTTAAATATTGTATGTACGTTCTGTATATGAATGGTTTGTAGATACATTTATAAAGACACAGTCTGTAAACAATAACTTGGTCCTGACTAGGAAGAAAGTGTAGTATCTGTTCTAATGCTGCACTTGGTTTATTCTGTCATCAGTCAGTGAAGAAATCCTTCTAGACTGAGGGAATTTCAATTTTTATTCCAATTCAGAGTGACCGTTTTTGAGGAGCTGGATTTTCCCCACATTAAAAATCGACCTTGTGTCTAACTCTGCTCTCGTGGGGAGTCAAGTAAATACTAACAATAAATTATATTTAACATATAGATAAAACCTGACAGGTACTACCACTCCGCATCAGAATGAACCTGGGAGTAATGCCAACTAAAAGGTGGATCCACACTCCCCCCCAAATCTCCCAAATTAGGGCATCATCATCGAATGTAATTTTAGGTCCTACCCAGGACAAATTGTATTTAACTCATAGATGGAACCCTAGCAGGTACTACCACACTGTATCAGAATACATGTGGCAGAAATGGCAGCTAAGAGACGAATACACTCTTTCCCGCAGCTCCCAAATTAGGGCCTCTTCGTTGAGTATAGTTTAAAGTCAAATCTAGTACCAAAGAAAATGGAGGATTTTTATCACTTGATAAATTCCATTAATAGATCAGAAACAAATTCATTAATCTTGACAATCCAGCGACATTTCTTTCGTTCTTCTGTTTAATATTATTTAGATATTTGCTGTTTAATATTATTTGGATATTTGCTGTGTCAAAAACGATTCTCTGTTAAAAAACTAAAATTCAGTTATTCATTATGGTTGCTATTTTCACAGTAATTCAGCCATTGTACTTTTAAGCGTTCTTTTTTATAGTTAGTAAAACTTCTAACAATTTCAAACTGAAGCTTTTATTTAATGCACATTATTTGCATGTTTTGATGGTTATTCTCATGGTGATTCTATCAGTGACAATCATAATGTGAATATAACAAACATAATGTGAATATAACAATCACAATGTGACTATAACAATCATAATGTGAATATAAAAATCACAATTATAACATATATGAATATAACAATCATAATGTAAATATAACATTCATAATGCAAATATAACATTCATAATGCACATATAACAATCACAATTTGAATATAACAATGATAATGTGAATATTACAATGATAATGTGAATATAACAATCACAATGTGAATATAACAATCATTATGTGAATATAACAACTACAATGTGAATATAACAATTATAATGTGAATATAACAATCACAATTTGAATATAACAATCATAATGTAAATATAACAATCATAATGTGAATATAACAATCATAATGTGAATATAACAATCACAATGTGACTATAGCAATCACAATTTGAATATAACAATTACAATGTTAATATAACAATCATAATGTGAATATGACAATCATAATGTGAATATAATAATGATATGGTAATATAACAATCATAATGCGTATATAACAATCATAATGTGTATATAACAATCATAATGTGAATATAACAATTGTAATTTAGTCAGTTTTGGAACAAAAAAGTATAATACATTTTCTGGAGACAGTTTTCAGCAAATTGTTACAAAATCCAGATATCATATCTGCTGTCAGAAATGTTTTATTATAGGTTTGAATTTTGGGCTTCATTTTGCTTTGGAAATCCATTCTTCATAAGAATTGATCTGAACAATACAAAATATTTCTTTTTAAATTGTCACATAATTTACACACACACACACACACACACACACACACACACACACACACACACACACACACATATATATATATATATATATATATATATATATATATATATATATATAGCAATTAAATATTTATTAATACACGTCTGACAATCGGAAATCCCTGAAGCTGCAGCAAAATGTAAAATTATATCACATTTATTATTGTTTTATGTATATATATATATATATATATATATATATAGAGATAGATATTAACAAATAGACATTTACTTAAGCTACAAAGCAAGGCTCCAATTAGATTCGTTGAGTCCTATAGATTGTCTTGATGTTTATCAACTGCTGCAATTGGCATAAATATAACTTAATTCCTCCATATCACGTGATAATTTCCTATAACCGAGAGGATAGAGCAAAAGCGTGTGGAGCCAAAGGTTACTCTGTGAACCGGGTTCGTGCCTTGTGACTGTTTGAAATTATCACTCCCCTGCACTGATAAGAGCATAAGCTCAAAACGACGTCGTCTGTAGGTAAATATAATTTAATATTTATTTATAAATTTTATCATTATTATATATTAATATATTTTATGTAATTGTTTTTATTGGTGATGATAGCGTTTGTTACTTTCCTTACTACTATTTCGATTGTTCACTTCCTAAGTGATACAGATTAATGCAGTAGGTTACATTATTAGTCACCCTTAACTTTATATGACGTATTGTTCATTAATATATATATATATATATATATATATATGTGTATATATATATATATATATATATATATATATATATATATATATATTAATTTAGTACATACATAAAAAATAATGGACACGTGTTTCTTGCTCACAGCCGTCATCAGCAACTTACACAAGGATCGAACCTTCGATATTGATATTTATAGTCCGGCGTTTTACCTCCAGACCATGATGCCGTACCTGGAAATATGTACGGTTTTTAATATTTAATGTGGTATATATAAGTGAGTTGAGATCAACAAAATTAGAACATTATCTATGCAAGTTCCAAGAATTCAAACACAACAATTATTTGGCGTACGATCGTTTCCAAAGCCAATTTGAAAATATTTTATTTTGTATTATACTTTAGATGACTCCAAACTGTGTCTTCATCATCACTCTTTACAATATCATATACAGAAGTCATTTAAGGAAAACACATCAGATTTCAGTATCATTTCAAGACATATATTCAGACAATATTGGAGACATAACCTCTCATTATGCAACCATATATAACTCTATCAGTCAGTTTAAAAATGACAATAGCAATGGAAACACATTAGAAACAGCAAATTAAATATTTAAAATATTTAAAATATAGAATGAACCAATAATAATAATAATAATAATAATAATAATAATAATAATAATAATAATAATAATAATAATAATAATAATAATAAGGGATCACTGAGACCATACAAAGGACGGCAATGATCAAAACAGCTGCAATCTTAAGAAAAATCCTCAAATGCGGAAACCAACCAGCATAAGCTACGAATGATAACCAGTCACATGGAAGAACAAGAAGAAAACAAAACCACAAGAAAAACACCACTGCATGAACAGAAACTGCAAGGAACATCATAAGCTGCCCCCCCCCCCCAAAAAAAAAACAATGGCGCCGGCCTAGGCTGACAGCACACAAAATATTTGTAGAGGGTCAAGAAGGATGAGAAGACCGAGGAGGGACAGCACAAACCAGACCTCCACTGGAAGAGTGCAGAGAGGGCTGGGACCTTGGGGAGGCTTATTGCCACCCAAATGTCAGGTAAGACCAATAGTTCTTACCAGCGAGAAATCAGTGGTAAACGGCTGTTGCAATACTGCAAGGTCATTTGCGGTGGCTAGGGAAAAGAGGTGGAGAGTACTGGAAATCTGGGGAGACTTGTTGTCACTCAAACTCCAGGGAACACCACCGGTGATTATCAGCGAGCAATCACTGATGATGACCTGTGTAAGAACTCCTAGTGAGTACACATAATAATAATAATAATAATAATAATAATAATAATAATAATAATAATAATAATAATAATAATAATAACAATAATAATAACAATAATAATAATAATAATCACCGTGAAATCGGTGGTAAGTGGCTGTTGCGATACCGCAAGGTCATCAGCGGTGATGAACGAAAAGAGGTGGAGCATACTGGAAGTCTGAGGAGACTTGTTGTCACTCAAACTCCAGGGAATACCACAGGTTGTTGGCAGTGGGTGATCACTGACGATGACCAGTGTGATAACTCCTAGTGAGTAAATAATAATAATAATAATAATAATAATAACTAGCTGGACCCGTGTAAATTACACGAAATGATGTTTTAATACTAATTATCTTGTTCTTAACCTATACATGTTTGAATAAAATATGATAAGATTTGACTTGTATATTTATTTAAAAAAATGAACAATACATGAAACAATTTACAAAACATCTTTATATACAATATTTCTAGTGAAGGTAGTTTCTCTTCTCTGGCCATGAGTAGAATTATTCTGAGGACAAATTTTCACTCTTACACTGTTAATAGACCTTGTTCTTGAGAAGGCTACATAAAGTTGTCCATGAGTAAAGCAAGGTTGTGGTAGGTAGATCCCAACCTTATCGAAAGTTTGTCCTTGAGCTTTATTAATGGTCATTCATGAGTAAGATACAAAGATTCGGAAGGTCGTTGCTTTTGATGTAAGCGTGACACACAAAATAACACACACGCTATCGTATTAATATGTGTCTTCCCGGTCGCCCCCTCCCTACCCCCCCCCCCCTTCGATGTAGAAAAATAAATCTTAGAGGTTGGTTGGGATCGAACTATAAACCAGTCAAGCCGACGTCAAAATCCTACATCGTTAAACGTTGCGCCGAAGGGAAATACCAGAAAACATTACGAAAATTAGGTGACTTGAATGCTTTTCCAAATCTAGGTGCGGTACGCATGTGCAGAGCTTTTGATGTAAGAGTGACACACGAACACACACGCTATCATATTCATATATAGATAATAATAATAATAATAATAATAATAATAATAATAATAATAATAATAATAATAATAATACCACGAAAATTATAGACAGAGGGTCGAGGAGGGAAAGCGCAAAACCAGACCTCCACTGGAAGAGCGCGGACAGCTCTGGGACCTTGGGAAGGCTTGTTGCCACTCGGGCCCCAGAGGGGACCAATGGCCCTTATCAGCGGGAAATCGTTGGTAGGTGGCTGTTGCGATTACCGCAAGGTCATCAGCGGTGATGAACGAAAAGAGGTGGAGCATACTGGAGGCCTGAGGAGACTTGTTGTCACTCAGACTCCAGGTAATACCACAGGTTGTCAGCAGTGGGTGACCACTGACGATGACCAGTGTGATAACTCCTAGTGAGTAAATAATAAATATAAAATAAATAAAATAAGAATGAAAAAAAAATGAAATTAAGAGAAGGTGATGATATATATATAAATATATATATATATATATATATATATATATATATATATATATATATATAGAGAGAGAGAGAGAGAGAGAGAGAGAGGGAAAGAGAGAGAAGGAGATAGATAGATAGATAGATAGATAGATAGATAGTTTTGTGCATAGATATTTTTATTGTAGGTTTCTCCGTGAAGTTTTTCAAATAGAATTTGTCAAAACATGTAGAAAGAAAAACGAATTTGAAATGTCGTAAAAAAAAAATACAGAAAATACACAGAGGATTAATTAAAAATATTTCGATTCTATTTCTTTCGTAAAAAGGATTTTTTTAACAAATATATAACAGGGCCAAAAAATTTATTTTTAAGATAAAACCTTTTCGAAAAAACATAGAGTTATAAACATTGTTATAGATATAATAATTCTTTAACATCCTATTCTTGATATTTATCTAGGAAGTATATATATATATATATATATATATATATATATATATATATATATATATATATATAGGAAGAGAAGGATGAAGGTAATCCGACGTGATGGGAAAATGAAAAAGGAAAACCAAAAAATGGATGTTTTTTTTATGTGTACATCAACGTTTCGTCTTTATTTATAAGACTTCATCAGGATGATATAGAGAAAAAAATGTCATGCAAGTACAGATACATGTAGGGTAGACATATTTATTTTTCCTCCCAATATGTCTACCCTACATGTATCTGTACTTGCATGACATTTTTTTCTCTATATTATCATCCTGATGAAGTCTTATAAATAAAGACGAAACGTTGATGTACACATAAAAAACATCCATTTTTTGGTTTTCCTTTTTCATTTTCCCATATATATATATATATATATATATATATATATATATGGTAAAATGAAAAAGGAAAACCAAAAAACTGGATGTTTTTTTATGTGTACATCAACGTTTCGTCTTTATTTATAAGACTTCATCAGGATGATGATATAGGGAAAAGATGTCATGCAAGCACGGATACATGTAGGGTAGACATGTTGGGAAGAAAAATAAAATAAAATGAAAAATAATGGCAGCGTCTAGCTGGGCGTCCGTACTTGTTAGAGAATGAAAAATGAGTGGGAGAAAAAAGGGGAAGGGTGGAGGGAGCAAGGACTACTGTGGCTGGCGATGAGAGAAAGAGGTGGGGGATGAGCAGGGGTAAAATGGATGGCAGAGAGAGATTGGAGGAAAAGGGGGAGGGGGTGTCTGACCAGATGGCTGCGGTCGAGACCGAAGGGGAAGAGTGATTTGGAACGTTTGTGTGTGTGGGGTGTGTGCAGGGAAATGGGAATTAAAGAAACGATTAAATGAACATAAAAGGGATATAAAAAACAACAACCCTCTTAGTGCACTTTTCTCCCATGCTCTAGAATATGGTCATGCATTCAAATTTGAACAAGCCAAAATCACTAAACACATCCACAACAAATCTCGGCGAAGATTATTGGAAACTGCACTCATCACATCCTCCACTACTATCAAGCAGCGAAATGGTTTCTTTAACCTATCACCCTTAATAAGCAAGATCATCCTCACTGAACAAAGTCTTTTGCCTGATCATGGCTAACTTTTATTTTCATCTCTAACCTTATGACACTCTTCCATTCACCCACACCCTTCCCTTTTCTCCCTGTATCTTCTCTTATTTTTTTCCTCATTTTTTCCCTCACATTTTTAATACTACTGTCCAAATAAACTTTCTCATGTTCCAAATATTTCAAATATATTCCTCACCCACCCTTTCAATCACCCCCCTCCCCCACCCACTCCAATCCCTCACTCATTGCTTTCATTTTCCAAATATTTCAAATATTTCACACCCTATCACGACAAATCCTCCCTCTTCCCCCTCTCATCCGTTTTCTCCCATGCCTCTTCTTAAATTCCCTCATTTTCTTCAATCGCTCTCTGGGACTATGGCTTTCGCCCATCCACCGAGATCACAGCCCCCCCCCCTCCCTCTCTGCCCATCCCCATTTCCCTGCACACACCCCACACACACAAACGTTCCAAATCACTCTTCCCCTTCGGTCTCGACCGCAGCCATCTGGTCAGACACCCCCTCCCCCTTTTCCTCCAATCTCTCTCTGCCATCCATTTTACCCCTGCTCATCCCCCACCTCTTTCTCTCATCGCCAGCCACAGTAGTCCTTGCTCCCTCCACCCTTCCCCTTTTTTCTCCCACTCATTTTTCATTCTCTAACAAGTACGGACGCCCAGCTAGACGCTGCCATTATTTTTCATTTTATTTTATTTTTCTTCCCAACATGTCTACCCTACATGTATCCGTGCTTGCATGACATCTTTTCCCTATATCATCATCCTGATGAAGTCTTATAAATAAAGACGAAACGTTGATGTACACATAAAAAAACATCCAGTTTTTTGGTTTTCCTTTTTCATTTTACCATCACGTCGGATTACCTTCATCCTTCTCTTCCCATATATATATATATATATATATATATATATATATATATACTAAACTTTTTATCATCTAATTATTTTAACTTTTCATTAATTGAAACTGTACTCTATCTTGTTTTCTTTAAAATAAAATAAATTGTTATTTTATTTATTTATTTATTTTTCTTCAATTAATTCTTAAATTTATTCTTGTACATTTATTTTTATTTAGTTTTGTTTATTATACTTTATTATATTTTATGATTTATTATTTTATTTTTTATCCTATTATTGTAAATAGTATTCTCTATAATTACTGGGTATCATTTTTATACTTTTATTTCTTAATTTTCTTTTATTTACTTTATCTTATTTTATCTTGTTTTATTTTATTTTATTTTATCTTGTTTTATTTTATTTTATTTTGTTCTATCCCTACAATTATTATTTCATAATAGTCTCAATTTTGGATGTTTTTAGTTGGAGTTTTCTTTTTTTGAACATCAAGTCAATTCCCTTGACTTTAAACATTCAAAGTATACCTCAACACATTTGCTATTATTAACAGGCAAGCTTTTTGAAGTATTGGATAAGAAATTGTCTCGCCAATCTGTTTAAGCCATTTATGGTGGCTTTTCATTATGGTTCAAAGCGTTCCAATTACAACGGTAATCACCTTTTCTTCTGTACATTTCCATAGTCTAACTAATTCCCATTTTAGGTGTTGATATTTTTTTTCGAGTTCTTTCTACTGCACTCTAGTATTGAAGAGGCAGGCAGTATCAATGATTAAGCAAGTTCTCTTGTTTTTGTTTAGAAACATTAAGTCAGGTTTCGAATGTTCAAGAACCTTATCAGTCTGTATGCGCATGTCTCAAAGAAGTTTGACATTGTTGTTCTCCTGTACCACTTCTGGCTTATGCTCATACCACTTCTCATTGTGGTCAAATTCATAAAGTTTACATAAATTCCAGTGTAGAACCTGAGCGACTTTGTCGTGTTTCCATTTTTTATACTGGTGTTGTGCTAGCATTGAGCATTCAGATACAATATGTGCTAAGGTTTCTTCCCTTTCATTACACAATCGGCATATCGGTGATCCTACAGTTTTGTCAATGTAATGTTTGATGGACCTAGTGCGAGTGGCTTGTTCCTGGGCTGCCATTAAGGTGCTCTCGGTAGATCTTTTGAGATCATCCCTGACCAATTAATTCCAGCTGTCATTATCTCTAAATGCAGAATTCTTAAAGAATACACTGTGTTGTTTCTTTCCAAATAATTTTAAGCCTCTCTCTTGTAACCTTCGATTCTCTTTCACTAGTATTTTTCCTTATTATTAGTATTGTATAATTTTCTTTATATATATTTTTTCTTTATTTATTTTTTTCTTAATTTAATTTGAATTTTTTCTATTTATCTATTTATCTTTTTTCCTTCCTGATTCATCCTATATTGTGAATATTTTAAATGTTTAATTTGTTATTTGATTTGCTGTTACTTTTGCTGTTAATAAGGTACCTTCATTGCTATATCTCCTTTAAGCTGACTAATGGAAAAATTACATGATGAAAGGTTATGCCTCCAGTATCGTGTGAATATATATATTTTTCAGGTAGTACTGGAACCTGATGTTTTCTAGAAGGACTTCTTTATGTGATGTTGTAAAAGGCGCAGACAAAGACGTGATTTGGAGTCTTCAGGACAATAATACAGAATAAAATATTTCCAAATTGTCTTGGAAACGATCGTACGCTATATAATTTGTTGGTTTTGAATTCTTGGAACAGTGTTCAAATTTTGTTGATTTCAACTCACACACACACACACACACACACACATATATATATATATATATATATATAGAGAGAGAGAGAGATAGAAGAAAAAAGAGTGATAAATATGCGACGATTGTCCAAATTTATTTCAAATTTCAATTGTTCAATGCGAGGTGTATTCAGTAATAAACTAATGTTTATTATTCTTTCCTTAAGCCAAGGCTTTTCAAAGATCGAAATCTTATCATCAGAGGAGAAATACAGATGGATAAGTTGGCTTTCGAAAAAACCAAAGTTCAAATATTTGAAAAATATGAAAATTATTATTAAAAGAATTTTTGTTAAAAAAAAGCAGTGAATGAAAAGAAAAGTTCCGTGAAAAAGATATGCAAATTGTCCGGGTGGTAAATTTCCGTTGAAAAGAAGTCCGATGAATTGTAGAATGTGAAGATAAACTCTTTGCGTGGGAGCAGTGTGGAGAAAGTGCTCAAAATATAGGTAAGTCCAGACGCACTTAAATATATATATATATATATATATATATATATATATATATATATTTCAACTCACTTATGTATATTTGCTCCCTTTTAGCCTATGGTTGTTGTGAGACTGCTGCCATTACTTGATGCAAATCTTCCTGGAGGGGTTTTAGAGAGCTCCTGCCTATCTTAACGAATAAGCACCTAGCCGTCACGACTAGAGGACAGGTGTACAATGTTTAAATTTTGTTGAACTCAACTCACTTCATATATATATATATAACAATATTAATTTTAAGTAAATAATATTAAATTATTTTTACCTACATACGGCAGCGTTTCAAGCTGTCGCTTTCATCTCTGTTTAAGTATGCTATTTTTCTCTGAAACTGACATTAAATAATTGTATGATATACCTCTAATCTGTAATATTATTTATTTATATCTCTATTTATTTTTAAGGTTCTAATCAATTAATATTTTCTAATATACATTTCTAATTTGTATTGCCAAATTTTCTTCAATACACGCAATCGTTTTATCCATAGTATTATTATTTTAATTATTAGTAAATTATTTAAAGAGATTTTATTTTAAAAATCGATAGAGTTTTAAAAACTTTTAGAATTTCATTTTCAAGGGAAATCATTTTTATGAAGCTTCTGTCAAATGTCGCTGAGATATGGCGAACAGATACTACAGTCTTCCCAGGAATCACCTCCTCTGTAAGAGCTCAACATTTTTTCCTAAAAACTTATAAATATACATAGTATGAAATTAAAGAATTTTTAACTTCAAATGCAAACCAATAAAATTTAATTTTCTATTTAAATTGTAATCGTTTTCAATTTAAAGTTTACTTTCATTTAATAAATTCTGTTAGAAATAAAAAAAAAAACTAATTATTTAAAAAAAACAGCCTTGCTTGCTTTTCTTTTCTTATTTGAGGTTAATTCCTATTTCAGTCACGTAAATTATTTAGAGTGAAATAGGCTTCGGCATTATTTATAAACAACTTATATTTAAAAAAATTTAAACCATGTTTTAGTAAAAAAACAACTTAGGGTTTTTAATGTTTTATTTGTTATGCCAAGTTTAACTGTACACGTGAAACGGCGAAATAAAAATTAGGTCGGAAAAATATAGTCGCCATCTAATCAAGTCGAGAAAGAGGCCAGCTAAGGAAGAACTATAATCCAAGTTTATAAACATGTTTTTTTTTAACTAGAAAATTATGAAAGGAACTTATCGTTCTTCCTTGGTTAGCATATTTCTATTCGTTAATAAAGATGGCGACTATATTTTTCAGCCCAATTTTCAATTCAGCGTTACACGTGGACGACAAAACTTGCCATTGTTTGTAATGTCATCTGAATAAATAATATGCGAAAGATTTCTCCACCTAACATTAACATTAAAACGGTTTATGCTTATTTAATTCTGTGTAGTATATTTTCATTAGTCATTATACATTCCTCCCAGGCATCACCTCCTCTTTTTTTTGGGGGGGGGAGGGGGTCAGTATAGTATACGTTCGTTCCTCACGATACCATTCTCTCAGAATTGCTTTCTGATTTTGTGTGTGTGTGTGTGGGGGGTAGTGTACTCTCTATTCTGTTGTCATGATATCATGCCCCCAGGCATTAACTCCTACTTTTTGTTCGGGGAGGGGGGTTCATTCGTCATGATATCATACTTTTAACATTACTTATTCTCTGGAATCACTGCATGTTGTTCGTTCATCATGATATCATACTCTCAGAATAAAGAACCCCCTCTCCTCTAAGCTTTTAAATTTACAAAAGATTTATAAATTACAAAAAAAAAGATTCATTTTTTTTAATCGTCATTAAGTTTTATTTTTATTTTTCTGTCTTTAATAATAAACACGAAAAACATAAAGTAACCATTTTTAATTGTTAAGAATCTATAATTCTTTTATTTGAACAATGGATTTCCGCTTTCACAGAATAAAAAAAATATAATTATCTTCTCTTAAACTCTAGAACTCTCTAATAGTTGAAGTATAAATAGGAGAAATATCTAACAACAAGAGATCTGAACATTTGGATAGTAAAAGAAGCTTTAAAAAAAAAAATTTTGAAGAAAAATGTGATAATTTATTTCCTATCCGAATCTATATAATACTAAAACTCTATTGTTCTTGTATGTTTGCAATCAGCTTTCAGCTTTCCGGTTTTCAACATCCGGTTGCGCATGCGTAAATAGCATCGTCTTCAATCTGTTATTCCAATTCCGTTATTCTCTATTATAATTAACGAATGCATGAAATTTTTCATTCTGGAAATTTTTAAACAATTTCATTTAATTTCATCAAATAGTTTATTTGTTTTCTTCACGGCTAAAAACATTCAACGGGAGGACTTCGTAAAGTCTGTCGCAGTTTCAAAAAAACTCCTCCCTTTTAAAAAACAAAAACAAACAAACAAAAAAACAACACTCATTATTAATATCAGCTATACTAGCGGTCGGTGAACGAAACCACCTCCCACTTTCCCTCTCATAGATTTCACCACTCCTACTCCCTCTGTTTTCGTTACGTACGCGAGAAAGCCTGCTGTTCCCCCTTCCTTTCTCAAATCGCCCTAACCAACCACTTATAATTCAGTAACTGTAATTAAAAAAAAAAACAATTATAATAAACAGAACGACTCATAGAAATCTATCTATATTCTTTTTTCATTTTAATATACTTTCATAGAAATGCTTCTGTTATGTAAAAAAAAACTATTTTCTTTATGCCACAAGTGTCACGCTCATACATGAATTCCATAGCTAATATAACAAACTGACCCAACGGGTCACGGGTGGTCTAGTATATCATAAAATGCTATCAACAAAAGAAACTAAAAATAGAGAGTAGGAATTTAAGAAGACTCTATAAGTTAATATTATAATCATCTATAAACTTTTTACAGATAATTATTTAATTAATTAATGAATGTAATTAATTGGTAATATTATTATATTAAATTTATCATTATCTTATTATTATGTTACTTATAGATTATTAATGCTATTCTTATTTTATTACTTGATTCAAATGATTAAAAATGAAAATATAGATGTATAATTTTAATACATATAAAAAATTACTAATCTAGATCATAATTAAATTTTAAAAATAGGGAGTAGGAATTTAGGAAGATTGTATTGTTTAATATTATAATTGTCTATAAACTTTTTACTGATAATAATATATATGTCTTATTTAATTAATATCCTGAATATAATTAATTATCATTATATATCTATACTAGTAGTATTCACTCGGCGTTGATTGTGTGGAGATATATTGCTAGTTGAAAGGTTTCTTAGAAAAAAAAAATAATTTAAAATATAGTCATATTTACAATTTTTACCTTGAAAGAAAACTAAAAAAAAATAACAATATGTGGTCAAATAATAAAAAAAAACTGTTAGCGCAATGGGATTCTTTAAAAAAACTACTTGTTGACGCTGTAAAACTACAAATATGTCTAACAAATTGAAACGGAATTCGAATTATTAAAAACGGCGAATTATTATCAATCTTAAAAAATACCAATAAAAAACATTTAATGTTTAAACCTTTTTTAAATACAAACGTTTCTTTTCTGAAGAGGGTCAAACAAAAAGGCCTTTAAGAGATTTTACCCTTTTCTCATTATAAATTCTTTTTCCACCACCTTTTCATTGATACAATATGTTCCCTCTAAAATTTATCCTATTTTTCTGTTGATGGGATTTTGTTTCTAGTCGGATTAGTTGGGGGTGTTTGCGTTGAGGGGGTACCAGTGCAGTAACTTCATCAGAGCACATTCCGTCGAAGTACTTGTAAAACAAGCACAAGGATTGCAGCGATAGGGGTTGGAGCTTGGTAGACAGCGTGGGATCTATTAGGTTTGAGTCTCTTTCTTGCGCCCTGTTCAAGAGGGAGAGACTAGTGGTTGGTGCACCAGCCCAGATGTGCCAACAATACTCCATGCACGGGCGAATGGTGGATTTGTAGAGATATAGGATATTGGCAAGTGTGAGAAGTTTTCTAGCCTGGTAGATGGAGGCTACCTTCTTTGTAGAAGACTTAACAGCGTCTTCTAATTGTACATATGGTATGTATAAAAATATATCAATAATAGGTAATAAAATAATATTCACATTTTCCACTTATTTTCATTTAATTTTAAGTTTTACTTTTAATGTACAAGCAGCAGGAAATTATATCAAAAGCAATGTTGCCATTTAATTTTATTTAAATGTACAATGAATTTTCCGAGCTCAAAAATTTAAAACAATGTGCGAATTTGATTGCTTTTGAATAAATCAAATACAATTTAGATGAGATATTTACCTACAAAATCTTTGCAAATTTTATTTTTATTAAATTTAATATCGAACTGAAAATATATTGTTTAGATTTAAGTTATTAGATCTTCATTTTTGAAAATTTTATTTGACATTAAATCCAAGTAGAATAAATAGTGGTAATAGTTGTGACCCAATAGGTCATGCGTACAATCTAATATATATATATATATATATATATATATATATATATATATATATATATATATATATATATATATATAAGTCAGTTCATATTATATTCCAGTAACCATGGGTTTATTTTATTATTTTTATTTTTTCACATTTCCAAAAAACTAACATTTCTGTGAGATATATTTTTACGGTCCGTTTCATTTGTCTTGTGCCAAACAACATTTTTATGTTAATATCGTCTCTGCAACACTACAAAATCATCAGAAAAATTCACAAAGAGTAAAAAGTTCTTGGATTAAAGTGTCTTGAAAAAACCTACACTATACAGTGGTTCATTTTTTGGGTGAAAACAAACAAAAACAAAGAAAAAGAGCAAACTCACACGTGGGGGAACCCACTAATACGCCATTTTGAATGTTTCGTTCAAAGCT
The DNA here is from genome assembly GCA_963556195.1 of Sepiola atlantica. NCBI lineage: Eukaryota > Metazoa > Mollusca > Cephalopoda > Sepiida > Sepiolidae > Sepiola > Sepiola atlantica. Next base: position 41,451,752 of record OY744525.1, read on the forward strand.
AGTAGATCCTAAAAGATTGTGCGGACATTTATAAATTTTAATTCAGTAATATTTCTTAAAATAGTTAATAAGTTCTATAATTTATTTATAAAAATTCTAATTGACTTGAGGGTAATTTTTACTTTCTAAAAATTACATCAATTTATATATATATATATATATATATATATATATATATATATATATATGTTGTGTGTGTGTGTGTATTTAGGCAGCATTTTCTCATTGATGCAAACATTGTTAAAAATAACAGAATTCGTCTGTTTAATTATACCTTTTTTATTTTTTCAATTTTTCTGATGGTCTTTTTTGTATTAAAATCAAAAAAATTAATAAATGTCTTATAGGTTTCACGAACGTTTTCGATTCTTCGTTGAATAATCTGTAGAATAAACAAAAAAAGCTGGAGAAAGAAGAGAATTTTTAAAAAGACGGCAGAGAAACGCGCAGAGAACATTTTCTGCATTGTTCCAGGAAAGTCTTTGACGATTTAAATTCAGTGACGCTGGAGTGGCATCACAGAACAAAATCGCATTATGTTAAGCATTTTAAAATGTTACCACTGGTTTGATGTTATTAATTTTAGGTTGCTGTATTTTTTTGTAGATAGCTTCCAGTATTTTTAATTTTTTACAATTGGTTTCAGAATGTACAATTTTTGTGTTATTCACTAGAATTTATCTTAAAGCAGAGGAATGGCAGTTATGTATTTTTAGATGTTGGTAAATTGAGCTAGAGTTTACAAGATGCATGGTGAGGCGGTGGGATAAGATAGTGCTTGTAAAACCAATGTAGCTATTAGCTTTATTATTATTATGGGAGTTACATTCTCCCAAAGGGCATTTAAACTTATAAATAACATTGGTTCTTTCTAGTGGTTTTGAGGTTGGGGAGGAGTTGTTTTTTACTACGAGATTTTGGGTTTTAAATTTCTTATAGTCTAATTTTATTGTAAGCATTTTAAAATGTTGCCACTGGTTTCATACGTGATGTCATTAGTTTTAGGTTGTTATGTTTTTATGTAGATAGCTTCCAGTACTTTTAATTTTTAAATTTTTAAAATTTTTTGATTCTGAAACCAATAAAAAAAATAAAAAAAATAAAAGAATAAAATAAGGTATAATTAAACAAACGAATTCTGTTATTTTAATAATGTTTGCATGAATATATATATATATATATATATATATATATATATATATATATATATATTTATTTATTTTACTGTATGCGAGTAGTATTCACCATGGAAAGTTTGCTTAGCAATGAGCTCTCCACTAATATTTGTTATGCCACACTCATTGTGACTATCTTCGATAAATTGAAGCTCTCTACTTCTGAGTTTGAATCTTCTTGTGAGAAATAAGAGATGAAAATGACCACAGGCAAATACAAAATCTTTTCCACTTCTGCAGATAATATCTTAATAGACAACAAAACAGTTGAAAAACCTGAAAATTTTGTGTTTCTTGGCTCAGTTGTTCAAGGAACCTCATTTGACATTAGCAGAAGAACAGGAAAAGCCGATATCCGTATTATCGAATATATTTGTGAGTGTATATAAAATGAATAACCCCACAAGATCAGATGCCTCCGCAGAGTCAAGGGCACCCATGGCCAAATCAAAGGAGTTTGTCATATTCGTTTTAATCCATTGGTCCTCTTTGTTGATTAAAACTGATCTCCTACATTTTTTAATGATGTGAATTTCATCCTTGGATATATCGGTATATATCTCGGTGAATTCTAGGGCGATATTGAAGAGTTCTTCTGATATGGATGGGTAGAAGTCCACTATGTCGAATTGTAAGAAGGTACAATTGTTCTTATTTTCTATACTGTTAAACCAAGTGATTGCGTCGGCAGTATTCACCCATTGGTTTAATTCTAGGTCTTTTCTTATTTGTTTGTTAATTCTAGATAGAATTGTTTGGCTGATTCTTCCTATTTCTGGTTTGGTCGGATTAATTAAGCGAGTGCTAGGGTTATTGTTAAAGTTACTTTTGTGGTCTTTAAATAAGATATAGGCTTCCTTAAGTTTTAACTTACTAACTTTGTTGCTAATTTTTAGTTTATCTGTGATTTGTTTACTTTCAGTATTTATTATATCTATGTAGTTATGTTCGCTTGTATCTAGTTTTTTGTAGTTGAATGAAAAATATGAAATCCTAAATTTTAAAGATCCCCGAAACCTATTAAACTCAAGAAGCGAAATAGCAAACAGCTGTTTACACAGAAATAAATTTACCTTAGGATGATATATAATAAATTAAAATAAAAAAAAAATAATAATAATAAAGATAAATAAATAAATTAAAAACTGAACAAGTTAAAATTTAAAACCTAAAATAAAAATACAAGAAACGTGTTAAAATAAATTCGCCTACTGTATTGACAAAACAAAGGAAACAGGATATAGGAAACTCCATTGTTAACAAACAATAGGATTGACATAGAAGCGTCACCAACAACGCCTTTGTTCGCGGGAAGCCCAACGATTGGCTGAGTGAACAACAAAGAATCTAATTGGTTAACTAGCAAGCCATGTATATAAAAACACCTGACAAAAATAACTCCATGCATTTAGCCTGACGATTCCCCCCGGGGATGAAACACGGGAGCCTCTGTGTAGCTTGATTGTCATATATATTTCCATTGCTTACTACCTAGCTCTACTTACATATCGAGCACTGTTAAAGTAAATACTGAAAACTGATACATAAAAAATTATATCTCCTTATAATATTTTATGTGGATACATGAAGTACTAATATATATATATATATATATATATAGTCATCCACATACAGACTGTTTCATTGCATCACAGCTCTTTAGTGCGACTAGACCAGCTAGTGCCTCAAGCCGGGATTGAAACTCAATCATCGAGCTGACGGTTGGCGCCTCTACCCCTGCACTATCATACGACACTGGCTGAATGTAAGTGATATCTCAATGTAAACATTGTCAAGTGCCGGGAACTCGAATTAGTTTTACTCAATGAGCTATGCTAAGATAGATATTTTATGTATGAAAAATGCCGTCCTAATGGCCTTACAAACCGAGGACCGTTATCAAGCTGCATACACAACGAACATAACAAACAGTACTGGGTCGTTCGTTGTGATCTGTGCCGACCAGACACCGACTGGCGATAACAAATCGAATTCTGGATTCAGAATTTTATGTAAATTAATATCTAATGGTATTATCTATGTAAACATGAGTATCAACAAAAAAATAGCATTACTCCTTGACATTTTGGCTAAGATCACAGTGTAGTATCTGTTCTGATACTACACTTCATACTACTCCGGCGGACCAGGGAGAGAATGCACATGCGAACTCTGCAACAGAGACTGTTACTCCCGCATCAGCTTCTACAGACACAAACGTCAATTCTCCAACCAAACAGACAACTAGGATGCTACTCATGATCAACCCTGACCAATGGAAGTTTACTACAGCACTTCATCTGTTATGTCTTCGGTCAGTGAAGGGGAAATCCTTCTCTACTAAGGCATTTTAAAAAGATTTTCCAATCCAGAATACCTCTTTTTGGGAAGCTGGATTTAAAAAAAATAGACCTTGTGTCTAACTCAACCCTCATAGGGAGGAAAGTAAATAGGTACGTATATTGTAGCTGGTTTCTGTTTATTTATTTATTTTTTTTTGATTTATACATTTTTTTCAACGCTTACACTTTAACACTAATATCTCGATGAGAAATCCGAACTTGAAAGTCTGTTGATTCCACCGACTTTTTTATTAAATTTTTAAATTTAACTTATTTTCTTATTCATGTTTTTTGCCCCCTTGAAATTCTATGAAACTTTAGCATTAAATGTAATAATAATAAAATAAAATCCAATCATTTACCAGACGGGGGTGTGACATTTTTTTTCTTTTTATCTTTCTTAGATAGAAATCCCTGGAAAGGAGATCATTTTTACAAAGTGGAAAAAAAACCCAACAGATCCTTAATTTTTTCAGAAAAATAATTATTGACACATCCCAAAGACAGCAGACAATTTCACCGAATTATTTGAATTCTCTTTGATAAGAAATTCCATGTCCCAAGAGTTATTCAAAAATATATCAAGAATTTAAACAATAATCATGAGAACAGAATCTTTCAAAATTATATTTTTGTATAATTTTTAGAGATTGAACATGCGATTTATAATTCATCTATGACAGTCAAAATTAATCTTGACAGAGTAATTCTGGTTTATCAGGGACAATGTGAAGCTATTTGCTGATTAGGTCTTTCCTGTCTTTATGGTCTGAGAGTAAAAAAATTGCCAGACATTGCTAAACACATTCTCCTTTGAAAAATGTTTGGCTGAATTTTTGTTTTAATTCTTACACATTTTTCAGATTATAAAATTTTAAAAAATCTGAAAAAAATTACTTGTTCAATTTTTAGATTCGATTTGCTATGAAAGTTCAATGTAAAATGATCCCCTTGAGGTAATATTTCATGGGAACTTCTTTAGCACGCTCTGAAATGTTTGTTATTTAATTTTGTTTTTAATAAATTTTCATGCTTTATATTACCTGAAGCAAAACCCCACCAAAAGAATGGACCAACAAAACCAGTATAAATTAGGTCTTTTTTTTTTAAATGATGTCATTTACGTCAAATTTTCAGATTACTATATTTATTCAAAATCAAATTGTCAGATTATTAGAAAGTTTTTTTCTGAAAACATACAGTTTACTTTTTAGAAGCGGTTTCATTTTGCTATGTAATTTTTATCTTCGAAGTGTTGCCAGAGATTGTTGTGTCATTTACATAAATGTCAACAAATGATCTTAGAATGTGATTTGGGAGATTATTGATGAAAATCAGGAAGAGAGTTGAGTCCAGAATGGGATTGACGTGGTTAACGACGTGGACTGAGGACCTGGGTGTGCCGGGTTCGAATCCATAGAAACACTTTCATCAAAACCTACACCTGACTTTGTGTCTAACCTCCTGGAGAGGAGGTAAATAAATTACCATGTGTTTCAGACTTTTGCCCATTGATGACAACTACTTTTATAAACCTATCATAGAGAAAAGATTTGAAGGTTTGTTTATGTTGTGAAGTAGTCCAACAGTAAAAAGAAGAAGTCAAGTCGAGGTTGGGTTAAGATAACAAGTGTATTAACATAAAAGGTACAAGGTAAGGAAACTGACTGGCACTCGGCTAGACAGTTACAAGTCTGTCCTTTTTCTCTCTCTCGTGACTCTGGTGACTCGCACTATTTATAGTGGGAACCGGTGTAGTTTCTCTTCTGTTAGAACGGCCGGTGTAACAGTTTAAATACATGTTAAAGATCCGACAGAATGTGTAGATCGGAGAAAAGGGTATAAAGAACAAGACATAATTTAACATAGAGTCTGGTTTCTTTAGATTCGATATTTCGTTTTAGTCATAAAACTTTGTCAAAATAGCATTCATTGAACAGAGTTGGATAAGATATGCCAAAAGTCTAAAGTGGTAGGGATAAGCAAACCCAGAAGGTTACATTTACACAGGCATGGCAAATAGCCTAAAATATCCTTGCATTTAGTAATAAAAAGAAATATTTCATAGGAAGTGGAGAGACAAAACTTTAGGAAGACCATCACTCCACAAAATATCCTAATTTGTGGCCCTGTTCCCGCGAATAGACAACTGGATTAGCTCATTATGTATGTGTGCGTGTGTATAAACATGCAAACACATAATCTAACTAAGAAGAAAAGACATTATTTGATCATAAGGTTCAATAAAAACAGTGGTCATACTGTGGGCAAAAACTGATAGTAAGATGTTTTTAATTTTACTTAATCAAATGCTGAAACATTTTCTTGAACGGCTTCATAAATGGAATACTATGTTTTTATTTAGTAAATGTTTACGAATATATTTAAGCATTTAAAAAAAATCAAAATGAATTAACTATTCATCATCAAAAAGAGTTGTGATGTTATCCGGAAGTATTTAATAAAAACTGGAACGCCCAACATACAAATATAACATTACTATAATTGAACAATGCAATAGGTAGTTACAAGTTGAGTAACTGGCTTGTAATGTATACTGGGAACGGCCCGGCTGTACTCATACTACTGTGATACTCCTTGAAATGCTACTTGGGATAGTTCATTGTCGAAAGAAGGGGATGTCAGTACTTTCTTTACAACACCTCCCATTTAAGACTTATTTTCCTATGAAAATTAATAACTTTTCTTTTAGGTGTCTGGTTTTCGAAATTCAACGCAGTATGCAGAAATGGTAAACTTTTGTTTCAAATTCCGGTCTTGACTTTTTTGTATTCACTTTTAGTAGTGTCGTTGATCGTTTCGTAATCTCATAGTAACTTTTAGTAGTGTCGTTAATCGTTTCGTAATCTCATAGTAACTTTTAGTAGTGTCGTTGATCGTTTCGTAATCTCATAGTCACTTTTAGTAGTGTCGTTGATCGTTTCGTAATCTCATAGTCACTTTTAGTAGTGTCGTCGATCGTTTCGTAATCTCATAGTCACTTCTAGTAGTGTTGTTGATCGTTTCGTAATCTCATAGTCACTTTTAGTAGTGTCGTTGATCGTTTCGTAATCTCATAGTCACTTTTAGTAGTGTCGTTAATTGTTTCGTAATCTCATAGTAACTTCTAGTAGTGTTGTTGATCGTTTCGTAATCTCATAGTCACTTTTAGTAGTGTCGTTGATCGTTTCATAATCTCATAGTCACTTTTAGTAGTGTCGTTAATTGTTTCGTAATCTCATAGTCACTTCTAGTAGTGTCGTTGATCGTTTCGTAATCTCATAGTCACTTCTAGTAGTGTCGTCGATCGTTTCGTAATCTCATAGTCACTTTTAGTAGTGTCGTCGATCGTTTCGTAATCTCATAGTCACTTTTAGTAGTGTCGTCGATCGTTTCGTAATCTCATAGTAACTTTTAGTAGTGTCGTCGATCGTTTCGTAATCTCATAGTCACTTTTAGTAGTGTTGTTGATCGTTTCGTAATCTCATAGTCACTTCTAGTAGTGTCGTTGATCGTTTCGTAATCTCATAGTCACTTCTAGTAGTGTCGTCGATCGTTTCGTAATCTCATAGTCACTTTTAGTAGTGTCGTCGATCGTTTTGTAATCTCATAGTCACTTTTAGTAGTGTCGTCGATCGTTTCGTAATCTCATAGTAACTTTTAGTAGTGTCGTTGATCGTTTCGTAATCTCATAGTCACTTTTAGTAGTGTTGTTGATCGTTTCGTAATCTCATAGTCACTTTTAGTAGTGTCGTCGATCGTTTCGTAATCTCATAGTCACTTTTAGTAGTGTCGTTGATCGTTTCGTAATCTCATAGTCACTTATAGTAGTGTCGTTGATCGTTTCGTAATCTCATAGTCACTTTTAGTAGTGTCGTTAATTGTTTCGTAATCTCATAGTAACTTCTAGTAGTGTTGTTGATCGTTTCGTAATCTCATAGTCACTTTTAGTAGTGTCGTCGATCGTTTCGTAATCTCATAGTCACTTTTAGTAGTGTCGTTGATCGTTTCGTAATCTCATAGTCACTTCTAGTAGTGTTGTTGATCGTTTCGTAATCTCATAGTCACTTTTAGTAGTGTTGTTGATCGTTTCGTAATCTCATAGTCACTTTTAGTAGTGTCGTCGATCGTTTCGTAATCTCATAGTCACTTTTAGTAGTGTCGTTGATCGTTTCGTAATCTCATAGTCACTTATAGTAGTGTCGTTGATCGTTTCGTAATCTCATAGTCACTTTTAGTAGTGTCGTTAATTGTTTCGTAATCTCATAGTAACTTCTAGTAGTGTTGTTGATCGTTTCGTAATCTCATAGTCACTTTTAGTAGTGTCGTCGATCGTTTCATAATCTCATAGTAACTTTTAGTAGTGTCGTTAATTGTTTCGTAATCTCATAGTAACTTCTAGTAGTGTTGTTGATCGTTTCGTAATCTCATAGTCACTTTTAGTAGTGTCGTTGATCGTTTCATAATCTCATAGTAACTTTTAGTAGTGTCGTCGATCGTTTCGTAATCTCATAGTAACTTTTAGTAGTGTAATAAAAACTGGACGCCGAATATAACTTAAGGATAAGCTTTATTTAACCATTTGTTGCTTAGCTAGACAAATAGTGTTTAACATTCACTCTTTAATATACACGAATGTAGAACATTCCATTATTACTCCAAGGGGAGACAGGCATCAATTATCTTTGTTACTACATTCTCCCCCATCTATCTTCTTATTCGTAGGGAACAAAATCATCCCATCGACCTGGCCTCCTGCGGGTTCTTTGAGGGCGTCTTGGTTGTTCGTGCCCGACATCCATTTCTAATCTAGGCTCCTCGGGACCTGACGACGTTTCGGGACTGTCTTGTGTGGCTGGTTTAGGGCTAAAATATCTTGCTCCAAATCGCTCTCGTTTTCTACGGCGCTTCGGTCGCTTGGTGTCTGAAGATTGAGTATCTGTCTCAGATATTGGGTGAAACCGCTTTCGTGGTACCCATCTGTCGTCCGAACTAGAGTCAGAGACGACTCTGTTAGTATATTCAGATTCGTTTTGTTGGGACTCTGAACTTGACGTATCTGGCACACGATCACCTAAGAGGGTCGGACTTGTTCCACGAACCGGAGCTCTATATCCATCTGAAGCAGTTCTACGTTCATATACATTTCCTGCTGGGGCTAGATCCCTTAAGGAGACAGTAGATTGCCTTCCTTCTGAATTTCTGACCAGTGCATACTGAGGGTTCGCTTCGATTAATTGTACCTCGCTTACCAATGGGTCATGTTTACTATGACGAACATGACGTTTTAATAAAACTGTGCCAGGTTGTGCAAGCCACGAGGGAAGTGATGTGCCTGCTGAGCTTCGTCGTGGGAACGAGAAGAATCTCTCATGTGGGGTAGCGTTTGTCGCTGTACATAATAGAGTCCTAATAGCGTATAAGGCCATGGGGATGAGACTTTCCCAATCGGAGATCGGACTATTGCGATTTGCTGCCGCCAACTGTACTGTCTTCCATATTATGCCATTGTATCTTTCGCACTGTCCGTTTCCTTGAGGATTGTGAGGAGTTGTTCTACTTACAGCTACCCTTCGTTCATGCAGAAACTGCTTGAGTTCGTCCGACATAAAAGCAGACCCACGATCTGAATGTATATATGCAGGCACTCCAAAAACGGCAAAAATGGAGCAGAGGCCTTGAATTACTGTTGCAGCCGTTACGTCTGGGCAGGGGATGACGAACGGAAATCTTGAGTACTCGTCTATTATTGTGAGCATGTATTTATTTTTAGTTTTAGAGGGTAAAGGGCCCTTAAAATCCAGGTTAAGTCTTTCAAAAGGCTGTGTGGCCTTAATGAGTGTTGCTGGAGGAGGTTTGTAGAACCTGGGCTTATTTTCTGCGCATATCCGACAAGAGTTCGTAATTCTTTTTACGTCTTCAACAGAATATGGCAAGTTTCTGCTCCTGACTACGTAGATCATTCTTGTGATACCTGGGTGACACAATTCCCTGTGTATATACTGAAGATCATCTGAGCCAGTTACCAGGCCACACACCCTTGAAAGCGCGTCGACCGCGGCATTCTCCTTACCAGGGCGGTAAGTGACGTCAAAGGAGTAGCAAGAAAGCTCCATTCTCCATCTCGCTATTTTCTCGTTTTTTATTTTACTCGTTGTTTTTGGGTTAAACATAAACGAGACCGACTTTTGGTCAGTGATTAATTCAAAATGTCGGCCGATTAAGTAATGCCTCCATTTTCGTAATGCCTCAACTATGGCGTACGCTTCTTTTTCTATTGCAGAGTGTCGTCGCTCGGATTTCGAAAGTGTTCTTGAAAAAAAAGCTACAGGACGACCGGATTGTCTCAGTGAGGCAGCTATCGCACAGTCGGAGGCATCCGTCTCAACTAATAGAGGGATAAAAGGATCCACAGCAGAAATGGCAGACTGAGCAATGTTCCTTTTCATGTTTTGAAATGCTCTGATGGCGGAACAGGACAACGGAAAAGTAGATACTTGTGTCAATGGGTGTATTTTTTCTGAAAAAGACGCAACCCATTGGGAGTAGTGAGCAAACATACCGAGGGCTCGTCGTAAAGAGGGCATGTTTCCAGGGATTGGTAATTCCATTAGCGGTTTCAGTCGCTCGGGATCCGGCGTCATGGTGCCATTTTTGACAATGTATCCCAATAATTTGATGCTTTTCAAGTTGTAGGAACATTTTTCACTGTTTAAAGTCAGATTATATTTCTTGACGGCAGCCATGAATCGTTTAAGGTTGTGGTCATGTTCAGCTTGGTTATGTCCGCATACTGTGACATTGTCTATATATGCAACAGTACCCTTCAATTTTTCATTGGAGATTATTTCATCTATTACCCTCTGGAAGCTAGCCACACCATTTGTTATCCCAAAAGGAATTCGGCAGAACTGATATAGGCGACCGCAGGCCTCGAATGCCGTGTAGGGCTTATCCTCTGGCTTGATAGGTACCTGATGGTAGGCACTTCTGAGATCTAAAGTACTGAAAGTGTGATATTTTGCAATATTAGAAATCATTTCGTCAATACGAGGCAGTGGATAGGCATCGAGTAATGTGTATCTGTTGATGGTCTGGGAATAGTCAATGACCATCCTTTTCTTGTGATTTTCAGTGGCTGTTACGAGGACCTGTGCTCGCCATGGAGATTCACTTGGCTCTATAATTCCTTCCTTAAGTAGTTTTGTTACTTCTGCTGCTATGAACTGTTTGTCCGTTTCTGAATAGCGTCTTGATTTTATTGCTATTGGTTTGCAGTCAGGAGTTAAGTTTGTAAAAAGTGACGGGTGCCGCACTTTGACAGCTGCTAGTCCACATACGCTTAGGACTGGCTTGGGGCCACCAAAAGGAATTTCAACGCATGAATGTTGTTTTAGAAAATTGTGACCCAAAATCACTTCGCAGCAGAGGTTTTTCATTACTGATAATTTGATCCCTTGATAGGAGTTTCCTTTTAGTTTCAGGTTAACCATGCAATATCCAATTACATGGGACGATAAAGATGAATTTGCCATTGATATTTGGTTGGAACAAGGAAATATTTCCCATTTATTTGCTTTTACAATACTGGCATTAATAAAACTTTCGGAACTGCCTGTATCAATAAGCGCATGAATAGTCAATCCATTGATTTTTACCCTCACGATTGTTTTTGAGAGGCAGCCGGGGAATGCAGCTGATATTGTAATTGGTGCTACAGTAGCAAGAGTAGCCGAACGTTTTTTTTGAGAAGCTGACCGGCAAACTTTCGAAAAATGTCCCTGCTTATCACACTTGTGGCATCTAACATCTCGAGCCGGGCAGGACGAACGAGCATGTATACGAAGGCCACAAAAGTAGCATGTGGATCCAGCTGAGGCGGCAGTGATAAGTTGTTCGTGATTGTTAGAAAGGGGGGTGGCAGCATCTTGGACAATGGAAGAATTTTGAACATGCAGAGGAGGGGCTACGATAGCAGCTCCCAAAATATCGGGTTGTAAATAGAAGACAGACTGCTTCTGTGCCATGTCCAACGTTAGAGCTTGTTCATAAGCTGTTGGTAAGTCTAGGTTTTTATTCTCTAGTAGTCTTTGTCTTATTTGGTTGGACTGTATTCCATTAATAAATGCGTCCCTGATAAAAACATCTCTCGCTTGGTTCGCAGTTAAGGCTGTAAATTCACACTCGCGACTTAACGTCTTTAGAATCTGAAGGTATTGTTCAAGGCTTTCTTCTGGTTGTTGACGCCGGGTAGCAAGTAAATGTCTAGCAAAAATAGTATTTTTTTTCTTGACAAACATGGCTTCTAAATGTCCACCGCAGTTTCATAATTTTCACATTCAGATAAATTTCTATAAATAGCAGTAGAGACATGATGTAAAAGAAGGGTATATTTCTCAGTACCTGTTAAAGCCGCGTTTGAAGATAACTGTAGAGCTGTAAGGAATCCTTCGAACATTTTTCTCCAATGCCGCCATTTGTCAGTAGATTCCGAGTCGGCCGTATCAAGGTCTAGACGATCGGGTTTCAAGTAACGTTCCATAACGAATGGTTAAATAAATTGTAATAAAAACTGGACGCCGAATATAACTTAAGGATAAGCTTTATTTAACCATTTGTTGCTTAGCTAGACAAATAGTGTTTAACATTCACTCTTTAATATACACGAATGTAGAACATTCCATTATTACTAAAAGGGGGAGACAGGCATCAATTATCTTTGTTACTACAAGTAGTGTCGTTGATCGTTTCGTAATCTCATAGTCACTTCTAGTAGTGTCGTCGATCGTTTCGTAATCTCATAGTCACTTTTAGTAGTGTCGTCGATCGTTTCGTAATCTCATAGTCACTTTTAGTAGTGTCGTCGATCGTTTCGTAATCTCATAGTCACTTTTAGTAGTGTCGTCGATCGTTTCGTAATCTCATAGTAACTTTTAGTAGTGTCGTTGATCGTTTCGTAATCTCATAGTCACTTTTAGTAGTGTTGTTGATCGTTTCGTAATCTCATAGTCACTTTTAGTAGTGTCGTCGATCGTTTCGTAATCTCATAGTCACTTTTAGTAGTGTCGTCGATCGTTTCGTAATCTCATAGTCACTTTTAGTAGTGTCGTTGATCGTTTCGTAATCTCATAGTCACTTTTAGTAGTGTCGTTGATCGTTTCGTAATCTCATAGTCACTTATAGTAGTGTCGTTGATCGTTTCGTAATCTCATAGTCACTTTTAGTAGTGTCGTTGATCGTTTCGTAATCTCATAGTCACTTTTAGTAGTGTCGTTGATCGTTTCGTAATCTCATAGTCACTTATAGTAGTGTCGTTGATCGTTTCGTAATCTCATAGTCACTTTTAGTAGTGTCGTTGATCGTTTCGTAATCTCATAGTCACTTTTAGTAGTGTCGTTGATCGTTTCGTAATCTCATAGTCACTTTTAGTAGTGTCGTTAATTGTTTCGTAATCTCATAGTGACTTCTAGTAGTGTTGTTGTTCGTTTCGTAATCTCATAGTCACTTTTAGTAGTGTCGTTGATCGTTTCATAATCTCATAGTCACTTTTAGTAGTGTCGTTAATCGTTTCGTAATCTCATAGTCACTTCTAGTAGTGTCGTTGATCGTTTCGTAATCTCATAGTCACTTCTAGTAGTGCCGTCGATCGTTTCGTAATCTCATAGTCACTTCTAGTAGTGTTGTTGATCGTTTCGTAATCTTTTAGTAGTGTCGTTGATCGTTTCGTAATCTCATAGTCACTTTTAGTAGTGTCGTCGATCGTTTCGTAATCTAATAGTCACTTTTAGTAGTGTCGTCGATCGTTTCGTAATCTCATAGTCACTTTTAGTAGTGTCGTTGATCGTTTCGTAATCTCATAGTCACTTTTAGTAGTGTCGTCGATCGTTTCGTAATCTAATAGTCACTTTTAGTAGTGTCGTCGATCGTTTCGTAATCTCATAGTAACTTTTAGTAGTGTCGTTGATCGTTTCGTAATCTCATAGTCACTTTTAGTAGTGTCGTTGATCGTTTCGTAATCTCATAGTCACTTTTAGTAGTGTCGTCGATCGTTTCGTAATCTCATAGTCACTTTTAGTAGTGTCGTTGATCGTTTCGTAATCTCATAGTCACTTTTAGTAGTGTCGTTGATCGTTTCGTAATCTCATAGTCACTTTTAGTAGTGTCGTCGATCGTTTCGTAATCTCATAGTAACTTTTAGTAGTGTCGTTGATCGTTTCGTAATCTCATAGTCACTTTTAGTAGTGTCGTCGATCGTTTCGTAATCTCATAGTAACTTTTAGTAGTGTCGTTGATCGTTTCGTAATCTCATAGTCACTTTTAGTAGTGTCGTTGATCGTTTCGTAATCTCATAGTCACTTTTAGTAGTGTCGTCGATCGTTTCGTAATCTCATAGTCACTTTTAGTAGTGTCGTTGATCGTTTCGTAATCTCATAGTAACTTTTAGTAGTGTCGTCGATCGTTTCGTAATCTCATAGTCACTTTTAGTAGTGTCGTTGATCGTTTCGTAATCTCATAGTCACTTATAGTAGTGTCGTTGATCGTTTCGTAATCTCATAGTCACTTTTAGTAGTGTCGTTGATCGTTTCGTAATCTCATAGTCACTTTTAGTAGTGTCGTTGATCGTTTCGTAATCTCATAGTCACTTTTAGTAGTGTCGTTAATTGTTTCGTAATCTCATAGTGACTTCTAGTAGTGTTGTTGTTCGTTTCGTAATCTCATAGTCACTTTTAGTAGTGTCGTTGATCGTTTCATAATCTCATAGTCACTTTTAGTAGTGTCGTTAATCGTTTCGTAATCTCATAGTCACTTCTAGTAGTGTCGTTGATCGTTTCGTAATCTCATAGTCACTTCTAGTAGTGCCGTCGATCGTTTCGTAATCTCATAGTCACTTCTAGTAGTGTTGTTGATCGTTTCGTAATCTTTTAGTAGTGTCGTTGATCGTTTCGTAATCTCATAGTCACTTTTAGTAGTGTCGTCGATCGTTTCGTAATCTAATAGTCACTTTTAGTAGTGTCGTCGATCGTTTCGTAATCTCATAGTCACTTTTAGTAGTGTCGTTGATCGTTTCGTAATCTCATAGTCACTTTTAGTAGTGTCGTCGATCGTTTCGTAATCTAATAGTCACTTTTAGTAGTGTCGTCGATCGTTTCGTAATCTCATAGTAACTTTTAGTAGTGTCGTTGATCGTTTCGTAATCTCATAGTCACTTTTAGTAGTGTCGTTGATCGTTTCGTAATCTCATAGTCACTTTTAGTAGTGTCGTCGATCGTTTCGTAATCTCATAGTCACTTTTAGTAGTGTCGTTGATCGTTTCGTAATCTCATAGTCACTTTTAGTAGTGTCGTTGATCGTTTCGTAATCTCATAGTCACTTTTAGTAGTGTCGTCGATCGTTTCGTAATCTCATAGTAACTTTTAGTAGTGTCGTTGATCGTTTCGTAATCTCATAGTCACTTTTAGTAGTGTCGTCGATCGTTTCGTAATCTCATAGTAACTTTTAGTAGTGTCGTTGATCGTTTCGTAATCTCATAGTCACTTTTAGTAGTGTCGTTGATCGTTTCGTAATCTCATAGTCACTTTTAGTAGTGTCGTCGATCGTTTCGTAATCTCATAGTCACTTTTAGTAGTGTCGTTGATCGTTTCGTAATCTCATAGTCACTTATAGCAGTGTCGTTGATCGTTTCGTAATCTCATAGTCACTTTTAGTAGTGTCGTTGATCGTTTCGTAATCTCATAGTCACTTTTAGTAGTGTCGTTGATCGTTTCGTAATCTCATAGTCACTTATAGCAGTGTCGTTGATCGTTTCGTAATCTCATAGTCACTTATAGCAGTGTCGTTGATCGTTTCGTAATCTCATAGTCACTTTTAGTAGTGTCGTTGATCGTTTCGTAATCTCATAGTCACTTTTAGTAGTGTCGTCGATCGTTTCGTAATCTCATAGTCACTTTTAGTAGTGTCGTTGATCGTTTCGTAATCTCATAGTCACTTTTAGTAGTGTCGTTGATCGTTTCGTAATCTCATAGTCACTTTTAGTAGTGTCGTCGATCGTTTCGTAATCTCATAGTCACTTTTAGTAGTGTCGTCGATCGTTTCGTAATCTCATAGTAACTTTTAGTAGTGTCGTTGATCGTTTCGTAATCTCATAGTCACTTTTAGTAGTGTCGTTGATCGTTTCGTAATCTCATAGTCACTTTTAGTAGTGTCGTTGATCGTTTCGTAATCTCATAGTCACTTTTAGTAGTGTCGTCGATCGTTTCGTAATCTCATAGTCACTTTTAGTAGTGTCGTTGATCGTTTCGTAATCTCATAGTCACTTTTAGTAGTGTCGTTGATCGTTTCGTAATCTCATAGTCACTTTTAGTAGTGTCGTTGATCGTTTCGTAATCTCATAGTCACTTTTAGTAGTGTCGTTGATCGTTTCGTAATCTCATAGTAACTTTTAGTAGTGTCGTTGATCGTTTCGTAATCTCATAGTCACTTTTAGTAGTGTCGTTGATCGTTTCGTAATCTCATAGTCACTTTTAGTAGTGTCGTTGATCGTTTCGTAATCTCATAGTCACTTTTAGTAGTGTCGTTGATCGTTTCGTAATCTCATAGTCACTCTTATAATGCGTGTGAATTATTTTTCAAATACTCATTGCCACTTTTGTAATGTTATCCGGAGGTATTTAATAATAACTCAAACGTCCAACATACAAATATAAAAGAGTTTATCACGATAAGTGAACAATGCAATAGGTAGTTACAGATTGAGTAACTGGCTTGTAATGTGTATGGGGAACGGCCCGGCTGTATTTATACTACCGTTATACCCCTTGAGGCTAGCATCATTGCCGTTGATATGCTACTTGGGAGAGTTTATTGTATAAGCATGGAGGTGTCAGTATTTTCTCTTCAACAAAAATAGGGAATAAAATAAAAGAATAAAGTTTTGGAGATAAAATATCAATTCTTTTTTTTTTTTCTGAATTGTTCCTTTTCTTTGTTTTCTTCTTCTTTATTTTGTAAATCTACTATGTGGACAATGTCTCAGAGAAATTCTCTGTGTAGCCATTTGCACTCCATATCTTCCATTCAAAATGGCAACCCTTCGACCAAGGTCATGCAAAAATACTACTATTCTTCGGACAAGAATTCCTGATGTCCCGACATGGAAATAAAGGTTTTCTTGGATTGAGTAGTTTGAGAGTTTATACTCTTCGGCGCTCCAAAGAAAACTTCCTGGATCAACTGATGAAAATACAATACTTGTAGGGGAGAATGTATTACAGCAATACCTCCTCCGATTTCAGCAATGAAAAATGATACTACAGAGGGACCCTATAAGAAAATCCTATGCATGGAATCTTTAATAAAATTCACAATACTTTCTGCAATCCAACCATATTTCGTAAAAGTAAATTTCAAGCCATGCCTGACTTGTCCACCAGGTTTCAGTAAGGAATATCCAACAGTGCTTTATCGCCTGTTCACTGATACGTGGAGACACTTTGATAATCGTCTCATCAGTAGGAGGTGTGTTCCTAAATGGGCTTCACACTCACCGGATTTTACCCCTCCCCCCGATTTTTATCTGTAGGGTTATCTGAAGGATAATGTCGATTAAAACAATCGGCAGACTATTCCAGAACTGAAGAGGGCTATTCAAACCGAAATCAGGGGAGTGACAAGAGAGGAGTATATCAGTTATTTACAATTTTGCATGTCGTATCCAGATGTGTTTGTCATTGAACGGCGAGAAAAAAAAGATTGTTGGACATTCTTGATTGAAACCTGGTGGCCAAGTCAGGCATAGACTGAACTTTATGTGCACCAAATATGGTTCGATTGCAAAAATAATTGTGTATTTTATTAACAATTCCGTGGATGGCATTTGAGGAGAGGGGAATCATTTCTTTATAAATCTACAGATTTCTTTGATTAATGGAGATTTGTGCTTTTAATTAAATGAATTAAAATCTATGCTTAGAGATATTCAATTTTATTTCATTTTTTTTTCAGACTAATGCACTTTCAACATTTCCATGGAAGCATTTTCTTGAATGCTAAAGTTCGTTTTGAGAACGATAAATAATTCATTTTGTATGACTGTAGATATCTTTTAAATGTCATGCATATCCTGTGTAAGCTGCCATATTACTTATAATAGCTAAATTATTAAACTAAATTCCATGATAATATATACAATGTACTTACCTAAATAAAAGATGAGACAAGGCAAAAAGTAAATGGCTGGTTTTCTTTTGAAGGAAATGCACACACACACACACACACACACACATACACACTAGCAAGAATACTTGAAGAGGTTATAAAGGAAGGAAAAGTAAATGGTATCCGTTCTCCATCATACTTTAAGTTGACTGTGATAGAAAGTCTATCTGATTCCATAGATGAATAAATAGACAACAGACGACATTGAAGGTTAATAGAAATACCTTTTATTTTGGGCTGTGCTGAAAAGGAATTAAAAACAGTTAGGTGTCAATCTTGACATCTTAAATCTTTTATCTAAAAATATTTCGGTGATAGACGCCTTCATCAGAGAAGTCAGGATTTGTTTCTGTTGTGGGGTACAAATCACCCCTATTAAAGAACTAATGGAAGCAACCATCTATAATAAATACCATGGTTGCAAAGACTCAAACAGAGGACATTCCTATTATGTGAGAGTCCACGTGTGGTATCTGTTCCGATGGATACTACACCCTATAGACCGGTGTTGTCTTGGCCTTCGGGGCATGATTCCGCCGGTCTATGGGTCTGTCCTGTGCAGTTCTAGGAGGTCCACCCTCCCAGGCTTTGCCTCTCCTCTTTGGGGAGGAGTAAGTTGATAGCTTACTGCCTGAGGCGCCCCTACCGGGGAATGCCGACAGGGCTGTCCAGGCAATTTTTAATGGCTAAAGCGCTCACGTTCTCGGGCGCTGGCTTTTCAAATCCCACTTTCCGACCTTGTGTCACATACTCCTATAGTGGGTAGGTGTTAAATATTGAGGACATTCCTATTCATGTTTTACCGCATGGTAGGAATCCGGTCATCTCCTACCACATTTAGTGGCGTTACTGTATTGCTATGAATAAATACATTGTATATTTTAACCTGTCACAATTTGTGGTTGTTATCTTTGTGACCCCTAGCACGGGTCTACAACAGTTTCACATTTTGAAAGTCCTTTTTTTCCCTGCTTGTTGTTGTTAAATCCGCCAGATGCTTTTTTTAAAGTGGGATCAGAAAGACTTTTTAGTTAAGAACGTGTTGCTAGCAAAAGAAATGATCGTGTCTTGGTAGATTTATTATGTCGTTGGCGAGTTGGGAAAGCCAACAACATACATCTTGCTTATATGATGAAAAAAAAAAACAGGGGAAAAAAACCAGATTGTGCAGGCGCTGTAAGTAGTCCAACAAATTCTTGTGTTCCTCCACCAAAACTTCTGATTGGCTGGTGGGCCAATCACTCAGCAGTAAATCTGTCTTTTGCAGCAAAAGAAAAATAGTACATAAAAATATGTAACTGCTCCAGGTTCATAATAATGATATGCATGAAATCAGTGACTGACTTATATTTTGGGGGACCCAGAAACTTGATCGGGCCCATTTTATAACCAGTAACAATAAGGTAACATCTAACAAAGTCCAAAAGGGCCTTTCTATCCACGGACCCAAACGGTGAATAATGTGATTGAATGAGACCTGGAAAATGAGTCATGCCGTGAGTCATGAATCATCAAATTTAATTCATTACATTCATTATTTTCAATCCTCTCATAACATTCATCATCATACAACTGTCAATCTATCGATCTTATTAACTCTTATCCTCGAGTGATAAGTGGTGATTCATCAGTAAAACAAAACAAAATAATTCAAACTTGTGTAAATAGTGGTAACACAACTGAAGTTATGGGATTAGTTTTTATTTTGTGAAGTTATTTCACATAATGGCTAGAGTTTTCGCGAGGCATTCAGATTCTCTCCGTATATGCTTTTTTGGTGCTTATGTAGATGAGGGTGCATATAGAAAAAGGCAATTCCAAATAAAATCTCTTGTTATGTATCAGTCAAAAAGAAGTATCTTCACCAAAAATTAGGAAAAATGATCGAGTAGAATTTTAATTAAAAATAAACATCAGTTTCATCGTATTTTGCCGACTGCCATTGATTTATTACTTGTTAATATGACAGACTGGGTTATCTCCCCCTGAATTTCGTGTTTTTTTTGCCTGAATCAATGGCGGAATCGTAAAAAAACTGATATAACTGATTTTTATTTTTAATTAAAATTTTACTAGAAAAGTTTTGCTAATTTTTGGTGTAGATATCTATTTTTGCCTGATACATAAGTATGTCAAAGAGTTGTCCGGTTCATTTATTTGAAACTACGTTTTTCATTTGTACCCTCATCTATATAAAAACTGTTTTTAAAAATGTTCTTATCCTTTTGTTTTTGCTGGGGATGGGGCATCCTTTCGGATGCCAGACATTCACTCACGATTTCAGAGACGTCAACCGAGAGATCTTTTTAAGATTCTAACCGTTCTTTTAAGCGCAATCGTTTGTCAGTATCAACATTGTTGTGAGAAAGAAGACCAATTTAATATATAAAGTAAAGTTAATCTCTATCATTTCTTTGTCATCGATAGCTTTCTTCCTACAAAATCAATATTTGATTCTGGTTCGTCAGTTCTTTTGGTGGATCGTTGTAGCATGATGTTCAGAACAACAATAAAATGTAATTCGATTTAATTACACCCCCAAAATACGTTTACCGTATCGGAATCATTTTCATATGGATGCCATCTTAATAAAAAGAGACGAACTCTGTATTCGTCAATACAGAGTTATTTCGTTTTTTTTTTTAACCAAACAATATCTTGGAGTAAAACCGCTTATTTCAAAAGAAAACAAATAAAAATCAAACAAATTGAAAGCAAAACCACTACAGGGCAACGCCGGGTAGGTACAACTAGTATGATATCCTCCACTCTCTAATAAAGAGCAATGTGTATTTATTCGTATATTTTTATATAAATAAATAAATATCCGTTCTATCACACAAAAGTTAGCGAATAAAAAACGTGCCCTTTTCTAGGCTCTGGACAAAACCATTTCAAGGGGTGACAGGAAGTGAGTAAGCAAATAGCGAATCACCCAACTCCCACTGCCTGAAATGAATTTGGAAAGAAATCCTTCACTTAAAAATAATCAACAGGTGGCGTTGTTTTATTCTTAGGTCATCAGAAATGATAATAATTTATATATAAAAAATTAAATTAATGACGTAATTCTATGATTTTATATGGATACTAGTTTATACCCGTTACTTGAGCGGTGTTGGTACAGTACCTGGATATATATCAATTTCTATCTTGACCTAACTTCTACCGCTTTATAGCTAGTATGAAGAAAATATGCTACTTAGAATAATCACGAGAGAGTAAGTAATTACGATGAATGTTTTTACGCATTGTTTTTATTGGCAAATGAAATTAGAAATTATATTTGAAATATTAAAAACCTAAAGTCATTAGCAGCCATAAAATGCAAATATTCTTAAAATTTATTTTATCTGAAATTTTTGCGGTGATAGACGCCTTCATCAGAGAAAGCAGGATTTGTTTAACATTTTTAAAATTCTTTTTTCCTGGTTGTTGTCGTTAAATCCGCCTGATGTTTTTTTAAGCGGTATCAGAAAGACAGTCTTTAGTTAAGGACGTGTTGCGTGTGGCTGTGCTAGCCAAGGAAATGATGATCGTTCTTTTTTTGAAGCATTGTCGAAGTTTACAAAACATGGGCACTTAGTAATGCAGCGATAGAAAAGCTAAGAGTGGCACAGTGCAAAATGGGACGCATTATGCTCGACATCAGTTCACGTGATAGAAAAAGAAACAGCAGTATCAGACAGCAAACTGGAGTAAATGAAATCATCACCATCATACGAACGGCAAAACATAGATGGGCAAGTCACCTTTCGAGATTTACAGACAACAGGTGAACGTCTAGAGCGACAGAATGGGCCCCGATGCAATTGAAAAGACCTAGAGGAAGACAATGATGATGATGATGATGATGATGATGATTTTTGAATTTTGAATTTTGAATTTTAAATTTAAAATATTAAAAATAAAGCCGTTAGAAGCCATACAATGCAAATATTTTTTTAATTTATTTGATCTTAAATTTTTCTGCGATTAGAAATTATGTTTTTAAGCAAAAATTATTCGTTTTGAACTAATGCGGCATACTCTTTGTCCACTTTTGTTGTGGATTATGGAAAAAATGACACTTAGTTTAAAAACAAGTTTTAAAAAAATATGTAACTCTAAAAACGCCATCAGTTTTGAATAGTATATAGATTAGGGCGAACATTGGCAAAGCATATTTTTTTTAGTGAGGGTGTTCACTTGTATAATATGTCATATCCTGGAGTTCCAATGGAAGTCGAGGTTAGTCAGATGTGGATCAAAACAGTCTTCTCCTCTCCTGTCCTTATCCTATCATTATTTCTCTCCCCCCCCCTCCCCTCTGTCTTCTCCCAAGTGTCTCACTCACAGATCTCATCATTGCACTTAGCAAGGCTGATCGGACAGTTTATCGCCAAAACATCCAGGCTGAGATCTCCCGTGATTAATGGTATGGCGTTTTTTCGCCAGTATGTCTACAAGCCAGTCAAGCATTGTCGTCAAAAGACCAGTCAACCTGCAAACAAAACGCTCGCGGATACGGATACGTCAGCAAGTCAGTCTCTCTCTCTCGGCTTTGGCCGGTCTTTTCCATCCTTGACGCCAATGAAGCAGCAATGTAACCGAGTGCCGCTTGTCACCTCAATAAGTAGTTATGGACTTGACTTCATCTCAAACAATGGAACGGCTGGAAAAAAAGTTATGGAAAAGGATTCACTGACCTTTATTTCCAAGATGATGAAGAAGGTGACGGATGTTTACAAAAGAGAATAATAAAGGAAATTAGAGGCTAACAAGAAGAATAAAAAGTGAATTGATCACATATTCTAACTTATAAGAATAATCTTTTCGCTTTTAAAATCATATATATATATATATATATATATATATATATATATATATATATATATATATATATATATATATATATATAAAGTTGGGTATGTATATATGTTTATATAATTATATGTAATGGATTCATTCCTAAACGTATTAACCTATAATTATGAATTTTAGAACACAACTGCTAGACGTAGGGTGGGTAATGTGGGCTATATTTAGATTAATTTAGTTTCATGCAAAGGAAGAAAAAGACAGGGTGGAAGAAAGAATTGAGGAAACAAATGCCAATAACAGAATCAAGCCGGATCTGAAGCATTCCAGGGAAAAGAGCGGCTCCATCCCCTACATCTCGGTATAGTAGACAATGAAAAGGCAGACTTCAAGTCGCCCTCGAATACGGTCAATCTATAATTTACTTTTTTGGAATACAGTAAGGCGGAATGACTAATATATGCGTATCGTGTGTACAAGCAAAGAAACGGAGAGAGATTTTCTCTTTCTCTCTATTTCTCTTTCTCTCTCCCACTCACCCTCTCTTTCTCTTTCTCTCTCTCTCCCTCTCTCTCTCTCGCTCTCTCTCTCTCTCTCTCTCTCTCTCTCTATCTATCTATATATATATATATATATATATATATATATATATATGTATGTATATGTGTGTGTGAGGATAAAATGCACGATATATCATAAAATGAAACCGTGAAAGACAGGATGTGTGAAAAAGACAAACGGTGCAAAAACAAATTTAAATACAGGAATAAATCATCAAGAAACGAGAGATTTTACCGGTTTCGTTCGAGCCAAAAAACCTCTTCAGAAAAAGTGAAGATTTTAAATTTGTTCGATAACAGTAAAAACATAACGGAAAGAAGAACGCACAACGGGATGTTATTGGCACGTGTTTAACTATTTAAAAAAAGAAAGAATAATGAAACGCGTGCGACATAGACGTTGAAATGGGAAAAGAGGGAAGAAATAAAAAGGAGAAGAACAAGAAAAATAAATGGAAATATGGATGAAATATAGTAAAAGAAAAGTTAAACACGCGCCAATAACATCCCGTTGTGCGTTCTTCTTTTTTCTGTTTTTATCATTATCGAATTGATTAAAAATCTTAACTTTTTCTTTTTTTTTTCTTTTTTGTTTATTAAAGTAAACGAATATTACACTTTAATTCATCAAAGAAATATATTTATTTACGGTCTTCGTTCGTATTCCCACTATATTTTCATACGAAATTCGTCAAGCTATTTAGCCTGACGAATTACTTTGGAGGTGAAACACAAACGTTTCTATGTAGCTTACTTGTGATAAATACATTTTATACTATTATATATTGAACACTGTTTAAGTAAATTTTGAAACAAAAATATATACAAAATGTTACATACATATATATATATATATATATATATATATATATATATATATATATATATATACATATGTCGCCCCAAAATATAGTCCGGGCTTTCTAGCGAGTAGTATAAACACAGCTGTCATCGTGGCTTCAGTGCAATGTTCCTTTCAAAAGTTGAACTCTTTACGCCAGCTGCCTTTAAATAGGATTAATCTCTTTCTGATTTACCGAGTTATTGGTGACGATTGTGTGAGCAAAGATGTTGGAATTTGAGTTTGAAATATATCTCGGGTTCCGGGGTTCGAACCCGGCGACCAGTGTGAATAATTCTTCTCTGCACTGACGATTCCTGTAAGGACAAAACGTATACGTATGTAGATAAAAATATTTATAATTATATATATATACATATATATATATATATATATATATATATATATATATATATATATATATATATATATATATATATATATTCATTATACATGAAACAGTAATATATCTCATACATAACATCAGTATAAACATTTGTTTTAGCAACCACTTTATTTACGTACATTTTACATAAACAAAAACATTCCAATAGATTTCATTGATTACATATTATCTCCGCCCCATAATTCTTTCACTGTCATACACTGCGCGAGATCAACCGCTTTTTACAAATAGAAAATACAAAATGGAGTCTAGCATACTACGTTTACAGAATTCAAATTCAAAGACTCATTATATATACGAGTACTTATTCACACTTTCCAGACTAACGCCTGCTACAACCTGAAAAAACATACTTATATAAATAATGCCTATTAACATAAACACGCGTGCAACATTGTCAAATTTATATACATTAAGTAATGCTTATTTCTTTGTGTACGAGCTACATTCGATAATGTGTATACAGTATGATGACATTTCATTAAAACATTTACGGGTTTCGATCCGTTTATTTTCCAGTAGATTTCGTTAGAATCAATGTTAATAAACCATTATTTTATTTTCCTATCTTCAATTTCTGCGTAGGAAACCATTTGTTTCATGTCACTTTTAGGTAACTTTCCCGATTTCTTCGTTTCAACACACCGATTCGTGTCAGTTTAGCTGTTCAATTCTAGACGTAATCTTAATAGAGAAATATACTCTATTAAGATTACGTCTAGAAACAATAAATTATATTTTACTTTTAAAAATTTGTCTCCCTTAATAGTTTGATGGCAAAACAATCATAAAAATAAATTACATTCTTACAGAAGTTTTACTGTTTCGTGTGTTAGTTTCATTTCTTCGGTTTGTTTCCCGATATATTTTTTAAAAAATTACGTCAGGACGCTATGGTGAAAAAACATTCTAGTTTATGCATTTTGGGCGGCCTTTTTCATATTCATCGATGAAATTTCATTAACATATGTACTTCTTTCCTTTCGTTTTCCTTCGCTATAGTTCTTTTACTTCAATGTTTATGAATCGTCATTCAATTTGTTTCCTTCCTCCATTGAGGTCGACAGCACTCATGCTACTTTCGTTTTTCGTTTAGTTTTCCGATTTTTAGTTTTTACTGAGGTCGACAGCACTCATGCTACTTTCGTTTTTCATTCAGTTTTCCGATTCTTATTTTGTACATTATCTCTGCACGACGATTCGTAACAATTTATTTTACCTATTAATTTAATGACCGCCTGATGATTATCTTTTTTGCACTTTTTTTTTCAAATACAGACTCCCAGGTAACTCCGGGTAACTACAGCTAGTATTTCAGGCATAGTTTTGTCCATAGATATTGAATAAACTACCATGTGAATTAGGCATGCACATATGTAACCAGACATATTTGTATAAATAAACATTTATACTAAATATATATGTTAGGTATTAGAGTAGATAAGTTAACTAGTAGAATTTTAGCTAGTGCATATTAGTGATTATGTAGGAAGTGCTGTAGACAGAGGTCAGAATAAATTAATGGGTTTACACTGACTGAGAGTTAGATCGTGAGACCAGGTAGTCGATTATAAGTAGGCGGATATGACATCATATATTCGAAGGCAACAGAACTTTGGGAGAAGTTTTCACGCCCAGGATTGATGAATCAATCAAAGCTGCAGGACGTGATAAATATAGGTCTAATTAATTAGTAATCTGTAAAGCGATGAGCTTTGCAGATTAACATTTTCTTTCATTCTCTCTCTCTCTCTCTCTCCTTCTCTCTCTCTCTCTCTCTGTCACACACACACACACACATACACACACACACACTCTTTCTCGCTATCTCTATCTTTTTCCGTCCGTGAAGATTGCCACTTTGAGATGATCACAACTGGTTATAATTAATCAATCATAATGTAATTGTAATGTGATTGGCGGCGTGCAACTTCATTCTCTCAGAGCATTTATTTACCTCCTCTCCAGGAGGTTAGGAACAAGGCCAGTTTTATCTTACTCCCACAAGATAAGATGTGACCCGGGAAAGTGGGACTTGAAAAGCCAGCGCCTAAGAAGGTGAGCACTCTGGCCATTAAAAATTGCCTGGGCAGCCCCGTCGGCATTCCCCGGTAGGGGCGCCTCAGGCAGTAAGCAATTAACTTACTCCTCCCCAAAGAGGGGAGGCAAAGCCTGGGAGGGTGGACCTAGAATTGCACAGGACAAACCCATAGACCGGCGGAATCAAGCCCCGAAGGCCAAGACGATACCAGTCTATAGGGGTGCAGTATCCATCAGAACAGATACTACACTGTGATCTTGGCCAAAAGGCCAAGAAACAGGAGTTTGTCAAATTAATTGCATTCTTATTCTACTCCTAGCGGCCTTTTGTTTCAACTACCAACAATAAATGGAAGAACGCAAGAAAATTCTCAGTAAGGAGAGAAAAACAACAAAACAGAGACCGCACGCACGCAGTCGAAATCCTCAGTCAAGGGGTATACTTTTAATTCAATTAAATATTTCAGGGACGAGTTTCTCGACCAATATAAAATACTAAAATGAATTCAGTGATTATGGCAGATAATCAATTTTGGTTTTCGTGACCGGAATTGTTTGAACGAAACAATTCGATGGGTTATCACAAAATAGACGATGTGAAAAGGAAAGAAAAAAGACACAATGTAAGTATATACATTTGACAATAAAGAAAAGAAAAAAGAGATGAAATTTAAAATAATTAAGGGACACTTGAAGAGAAAGAGAGAAACAGGCTTTACGACGGTGAGTGGTGTGTGTGTGTGTGTGAGAGAGAGAGATAGAGAGAGGGAGAGGGGGGGGGGCGGGGGAGAAACAAGACGATAAAAACAGGAGGAGATTAAAGCACAGGATTAAAAAGTAACAATTACATGGACAGCGGCACCGGGGGGGGCAAGGGGGAGGGGTGCTGAAGCCCCCCTCACTTTTTGACTTGGGCCCTCCCCCCACTTTACGGTCATCAATAATTAAGTTGATATGCATGTGTTTAACCGGGCCCCCCACTTTTTAGGAGAAGCCCCCCCCCCCCTACACACACTTGCATAACTGTCCCGCCGGCCCTGAATTAACATGTAGATAGAAGAAAAGAAAGGAGGGAAAAGGAAAGACAAAGAAAATCGAACGTGACATGACTTTGCAGAAAAACATGAGCTAAAAAGAAAAAGAAAAAGGACGCAAAGAACGATCTCTATGTATATATATTTATATGTACTCTCCTAAATATATAATCTCCTAAATAAATGAATGAATCATTATCAATTGTGTGAATATATTCTAAGCAACACGCTGAATAACAAGGGCACATTATTTTTTTGTAAAGTTTAACATTTAGGGGGTGCATGTGTCTGAAGTTTGGTATGTGTGTCTGTTTATAGATTCTATATATAGGATTCACTCCTAAACTAATTTACAGATCATTATGAATCTTGGAACATAGCTTTTATATATAGTAATCCAGGTAAAGTTTATATGCACAGGGTAAAAATCCGGAGAATCTTTATTGTGTTTATCTAAGCATGCTTAATAATAAATAGAGATGTTTAATAGTTATAAAGATTTTTATTTCTACAAACATTATTTGGCTACACATTTGCAAAACATGTTTCGGTCACAGCTATGGGAAGCCAGACCTCTTTACGCCCTCATTTAATTGAATCAAACTCTCTCACTCCTATCTCTCTCTCTCTCTCTCTCTCTCTCTCTATATATATATATATATATATATATATATATATATATATATATATATATATTAGATTTTTTCAAAAATGTAATCAGCTCGCTTGGATTCTTGAAGAGGCCGTAGGGTCGAAATAAATTATTGCACCGTTTATTATGGGATTCCATGTTACTTTATTTTATTTTATTCTTGCTCTGTTTATTACATTGAGCTCTCATACCCGGATTTCCTTCTGTAATTTATTTCACTCTAACACACACACTATATATATATATATATATATATATATATATATATATATATATAGGGCTTCATGGAGCCCTCCAAAAAGGAGCGCGCTCCAGGTGCACGCTCCTTTTTGCTGGAGCGAAGGAAAAGAGGGCTCATTTTATATTCAACGGGAGTTGAGCGGGAGCAACTCCATTTGGGACTAAAGAGCGGTGGTTTTATCGCTCCACGCTCCTCGCTCCACGCTCCTTGCTCCAAAATTATTTGATTTTTTTTTTAAACATTAGTTTTTTATTCAGCAATATAAAGGAAAAGTAAAGAAAGTCTCAGAGTTTACTTTATTTTTTAAAATTATATCTCTGATAAATGTATATGAGAGAGAGAGAGAGGGGGAAGAGAGAGAGAGAGAGAGGGGAAGAGAGATAGAGGAAGAGGGTGAGGAAGGGAGAGAGAGGAGAAAGAACGAGAGAGTTACACATGGAAACAGAAACCGGTTTTTTTCACATCTATGTGTTACATTTTTGATAGGACAGTGTTCTTAAAGCAGGCGACAATTTGGCGTCAAATGTCTTTAAATGCGCCAGTAAGTCTATAGATGTCTTTGAAGTTATTTTCTTATAGATTTGAAGTTTTTTTCTATTTATGACAAGGATGTATATTGCTGATTGAATAAATAAGCCAATTTTATCTTTTAATTCGTGTTTTTAAATAAAGAATTTTAGGTTCAATTATACTATACGTTGGATTTTCTCACCCATTTTGCTCGGTATTCACCCAAATGTTCGATAAAATCGATTTTTATGGTGAAATGGCACATTTTATCCTGACAAAAAATTCTAATTTAGTTTTTAGCATATATCAAATTGAACTTTTATGCAACATTTATACCTGTCGTCTTTTCGGTGACATTTCGTTATTCTTAAATTCACAGGAACAATGAATGAGAATACACCTTCTGGTCGGGCCTGTGTTTTGACTGTTTTATTTTTTGTTTTTTGGGGGAGAGGATGCTTTTCATCGTTGTGCCATCCGACGAGAAGGTCTATTCTCGCAAATTGTTCCTGTTTCTTTTGAATGCATTTGGTACTAATTCTTTGCTGTTTTGCGTAGTAGCAACAATACTGCGAAAATCGTACGAGCTACTCTTTTAAGACATTTTTTATTTTTCCTTTTATTTATTTCTTCTGTCCTCTTCTTAAGTGACCTCAATTAAGGCAACACCACATTGTTTATTGTCAGTTGTTGAAACTCTTACTCCAAGTACTTAATTCCCCTGATGATCTGCCAAGTAAGAACTTGCTTGGTAGTGAAACACGTGTAGGAAGAAACTCTTTAATTTGATATATATGATAAATAAATAAACTCTTAAAGAAAAAGTATTTTGTGGTGATGAATGATCTCCTGAACGGAATGCTTTGGTAAGCCTTCAAAAAATCACATATAAATGCTCTGTACCCTGTAATCGAGTATCATCGAGCTTATTTTTATTGGCCTAATCCCGGTCTTCACTGAATAAACTAACTTCTAAGTGAAAAATATAAATATATATATATATATATATATATATATATATATATATATATATATATATATAAGCGAGTTCCGGACGAACGTTGAACACTGTAAGCAGCAATGACACTATTCCCTGCCTCCCCGATTAAGTCTATCTCAATTTAAATTACTGTCTTTGCAAATATCCGACGGCCATGTAGTCCTGAGCGTTTTCTTCTGATTCTAGCCTGAATCTACGAACTGTGTTCGATCAAATGCAACCGCCTACAACGGCCTCTCCTGCACTGATGAGGTAAAAAACCCGAAACGGTATCATCTGTAGGTGAAAAAAAAAACACTTTAATATTTAATATATATATATATATATATATATATATATATATATATATATATATATATATATATATATATATATATAATGCAATTCTCTTTGTGTAAACAAATGAAGCTTTCGGCATTTGACAATATCTATCATTGTGATTTTGCTTACTTTCAGCGGCCAGACGATGGCCAAATGGTTAGAAGCACCAACTGGCGTTGAGATCCCACCTCAAGGCAGTTGTTTGTCTACATATCAAAATTAAAATAACTAAAAGAGTGTTTATTAAAAAGACGAGTTCGACCTGTGCAATATGCAATATTCTTCCTTGAATCCTCTATAGAAACAGATTAGCATACTTAAAGACAGTAATTTTCTAACTAACATACCGGCCAAGATGGCAACGTCCTAGATTTTCTCAGTACGTGCTGGCTAAAGGTTTGGGGTTTTAACGTCGAGGTCGATGCATTGGTTGGATAAAGCCACACTGATCAGTCTACAAAAGACGAAACACATGTTTGTTGATGTTAATATATATATATATATATATATATATATATATATATACTAGCAGCGCTACCCGGCGTTGCCCGGGGCGATAAAAAAAACAAAGTAGTATAAATTAAATAGTGTGTGTAACATCTTGTTGTGGGTGAACCTACCTACCCTTTAGTTATAACTAAATGGTAGCAATCGGCTACCATAGATACCGGCTTTTGCCGGGAGAACATTTGGGAGGCACATTTAGGCACTAGCACTGCCAACACTGACTTGTGTATAATTTCTCTGTTCAATACAATTCATTATTATTATCTCTAAACCTGTTGTTCTTTTATTTCATTGTTGGTACCCCTAAACAGGTCCACAACACATCTTTATATAAAAACTTCAATCTCCGTTCCTCTCTCTAGCCGTCTCTTTTTCCCTCGTCCCCATTATTTCCCTCCCTCCCCTCAACCATCTCTTTCCCCTTTTCCCATATTATTCCTCTCTTATTTTAATGTGTTAAAAACTAATAATAATGTAATTCATTTCCCCGGAACCATTTGTTTTAAATGTAATAGTGTAATCTTACATTTATTGCTCCGGGACATAAAAAATAACAGAAGTAAAATAGGATGTGTAACATTTTTATGTTAAAACTTTTCTCTATCTCTCTCTAACCGTCACTTTATCTTTCTTTCTTTCTTTTTTTAATAATGTAATGTTCTTGCCCCCCCCCATCTATTTTAGAATATTATGAAGAAAAATGATGTTGATGACGCCACTAGTCCGAAGAGATGTAATATATACCAGTTACTGAAAGTAATACTGTAATCTTACAAGTTTTGATCCAAGACAAACCAAGTAGATCATTGGTCTTGTCAATACCTAATTTCTTACCCCACTCCATTGTAACATATTAAGAAAATACATAATGTTGATGAAATCGATAGTCTTACAATCGTTTTTCATAGGTGACATAAACTGCACAAGCCCTCGATAAACGTTCTCCATGGGGAGGGGGGTAAACTGCACAAGCTTCCGAAAAGCATTTTCTATCGGGTGGCTAAACTACACAATCCCCCCAAAAAGCGTTTGCCATAGGTAACCTAAACTGTGCAAGCCCCCAAAAGCGTTTTCCATGGGTCACTTAAACTGCACAAGCTCTCTAAAAGCGTTTTCCATAAGAGGGGGGGGGGACTAAACTACACAAGCCCCCAATAAGCGTTTTCCATAGGGGGACTAAACAGCACAAGCCCCTGAAAAGAATTAAAAGTTTACGGCACGCCCCTGTTGTACAAAAGAATAAAAAGTTTAGAGATGCGCCTCTGTTGTACAAAAGAATCAAAAGTTTAGAAATACGCCTCTGTTGTACAAAATAATCAAAAGTTTAGAAATGCGCCTCTGTTGTACAAAATAATCAAAAGTTTAGAAATACGCCTCTGTTGTACAAAATAATCAAAAGTTTAGAAATACGCCTCTGTTGTACAAAATAATCAAAAGTTTAGGAACGCGCCTCTGTTGTACAAAAGAAGAGAAAAGTTACGGATTGCAGAAACACCCTGTATATCAATCGAATTTTGAATTTCTTTCTGCCCCCTCCCCGCTCCAACTTCCTATGACGTCATTTCCAGATTAGTTGTAGGAATGACATGGGTATCAAAGTAAAGCCTGGGAGAGTCAACCTCGCTCTTCCTAGAACTTGTCTCATACTGACAGACTCAAGGACGGTACCGGAATTACCCCAGAATTAGCGTCTATTATTTTGTAATTCCCTCTCCGCAGCTTCCCTCTGATATCATTATCAGTTGGATTTAAGGGAATGACTTGCAGTTTTTTTATGAAATGACTTGCAGTTTGTTTTTTTTACAAATTACTACATAATATAATTGTTTTCTATTTAAATTAATACATAATTAATTGAAATTAAGCTGAAAATAGCTGAAATAATCGACCCTCAGACGAAATTTTCCCCATAGCCCCCTTAAGTATGCATTTAGAGATTCGGGAATGTTAATTTTACATAAGAATACACTTTTAGATTTTATCTAGATTGTCTAACTTTTTTCTATAGGGCACACACACATACATACAGACATTAAGTTTTATATATATATATATATATATATATATATATATATATATATATATATATATATATAGAGAGAGAGAGAGAGAGAGAGAGAGAGATACAAATAATTTATTTAAAAACTATATGTTACATATTTCAGAGTCGTACCGTGCAATCCAAACGCCGTTCCTCACTCTTGTTTTCGTTTCAAGACGCTGAAGATTCCTTATGAGCTATAGACAGTTTAAAAAATTTAAAAAGTCAGTCCATCTGGATGAAACCGCGGTACGACTCTGAAATATGTAATGTATACTTTTTAAATAAATTATTTGTATTTAGCTCTCTTTTTTGCAATTGAGCACTTTATTGATTTTTCTTTAACATAACCTGACAAACTATATATATATATATATATATATATATATATATATATATATATATATATATGTATATATATATAACTTAGGGTGAAAGTTTAGGGAGTCATCCTAAATTAGGAGCTGTGAAGTGAGATGTTTGTTCACATTAGTTTTTTTCTCTGTACTATCAATATATATATATATGTATATATATATATATATATATATATATACATATATATGTATATATATATTAATTTTAAGTAAATAATATTAAATTATTTTATCTATATACGCCATCGTTTCAAGCTTTCGCTCTCATCAGTGTAGGGAATGACAATCTCAGACGGTCGCAAGATTCGAACCCGGTTACAGAATCAACCAAGTCTCCGCAAGCAAGCCATAACCAAACGGCCACTAGACATTACCACGTCAAGAAAGGGAATTTAAGTTCTATTTATGCGAAAGAGGCACATATAGAAAGGCTGTCTAGAGTGTTCGACGAACGTTGTCGAAACATGCCATATAGCTAAGTGACTGTCTATTTTTAATTTCTCTGAACAGGGCTCAACTTCAATCTCTTAAATGGGGTTTTAACAATATTAATTTTAAGTAAATAATATTAAATTATTTTTACCTACATAAATGTTTATTCTTTTTTTTTTTAGGAAGGATGAACCCAAACATCAAGCTCAGAAACATGAGCGAGTTTATGCAATTCATTTTCCATGCTCGATTTTGACATATTGAGAATGTCTGGATTTTGGCTGGTTGTCAAACAGCAGTCTTGTTCAACAACGGCTTTCCCTTGGTCATTGTCAATCATTTTAGCCGGTCATAGCAAGGAGCATCTCTCACTGAAAATTTTGCTTTTCAGAAGCGAGAAAACCATTTCTGGAACACCAATTCTGTAACATCATTCTCTCCATACACATGGCATATCTTTATGCTTGTTTCTGTAGCATTTTTTCCTTTTCTGTAGTAAAAAAGCATCAGATGTCGGTAGTGCTCTGCTTGATCTTCCATTTCAAGGCCTGAAATACAAGCAAAAATATATGAACTCCTTTGACGTCAACATACTCGAAGAATAGGAATATAAAACGATCTTTAGTAGGTCGGAAAAATGACAATAAAAAAAGAACGAACTTTTTGGCCAACCAAATATATATGAAAAATGCAAAAAAGGAAAACTGAATATTTTTTTATATGTTCATCGACGTTTCGTCTTTATTCCAAGACTTTTTCAAGTATTTCATGTATCCACATAAAATGTTATAAGGAGATATAATTTTTTATGTATCAATGTTCAGTATTTACTTCAACAGTGCTCGATACGTGAGTAGAGCTAGGTAGTAAGTTATAAAGCTTAATTGCCATATATATTGTCATAACTTTATATATATATATATATATATATATATATATATATATATAGGCAGAATCTTTTCTTGCTGGCAAGTATTGTTGAATATAAGAGACAACTCATGTCAAAATATCCTTTGGTAGATCCTTTCAATAGTCTGAATCAGGATTTTAGTTTTGGAGGGGAATTGGCTGATGAATTTGCCATAGTTTGGATTATAGTTTCGTACTTATTACATAATTCCCGCCAAAACCTTCTATAATACTAACACATGTACTGTACCTGATTAACCTCATTCCCCGGATGGGTCTGAAAGTACTTGGGAGACTAATCCAAACTATGGCAAATTCATCAGCCAATTTCCCTTCCGAAACTAAGGTCCTGATTCGGACTATTGAAAGGATCTGTTACATATATATATATATATATATATATATATATATATATATATATATATATATATATATGTAACAAACATAGAAATCGAGGAAAAAGCAACATATACAAGCTAATAAGAAAACAGACAGCTTAACACAGGGTCATGATTTGATTCAATATTTCGCCCTAAACCAGGGCTTTATCAAGAATAAACATAATTAAATAAGAGATTCAATATTTATAGATTGGATTCTATGGTGGGAGTTAGAAGTCCAAATATGTGCGCTAGCAGAGCAGAAGAGATTGTTAAGGTGGGAGAAGAGCGTGTGGCTAATGAAGAGGCGGTGTTACTTATACATCCTTTTAATATACCTAACACACACACACAAATATATATATATATATATATATATATATATATATAGTATAATTTTTTTTATTTATACAAACATTATTGGCTACATATGTGCATACATGTTTCAGCTGCGACTTTATTCCAAGTCCAGCATCCTCAGACCGTATTAACTAGATTGAAAAGAAATAATTGAATGAATGAATTACATTCTCGCAGAAATTTCGGTTGGAGGGGAGGTAAGAGGGGGAGGAGGAGAGAAAGGTGAATGGGAGCAAAGCATATAATATACTTACACACACATTTATGCATCTATATATACATACACAACTGCATATCTACACACATATACATTCTTGCACATGTGCACACACACATACATATTCATACACTAATACCAACACACACACACACATGCATATTGTGATGGAATCTATCTTTTTATTACTTTATTAGATCTCCAATTCACTTAGTTTTCTGTATCACGAACACTTCGTCTGCTGAAATACACCCTCGTTCACATAAAAATAGAAGCGAAACACGCACGCATACACATACAAATAAACACACATACACATATGCCAATAACTATACAGACACATACATACATATATATATACATATACACACATACATATATATATTCTAAAACATGCTTGGACTCTAGGGTCCTGGTTTCGAATCTCGCTAGGTTTAGCCTACTGATGAGTATTAGAATGACAGAACACGTGTCCGTGGATAATTATATGTAAAGAAATATATGTCGCTCCTCATCTGGGGGGGGGATCCCATTGGTGTGGAAAAATGATTCCCAATTAGCATTGAGGTAGTGCTTTCTGTTCAAACGTACCACAGGCAAAACAAACAAATAAAATGTCATCTACGAAAAACGGCGATGCATTAAGTACTAGCGGGAATTGTCTCAGTGGTAGAAAGTCAGGCTCCAGACTTTGGGGTCCTGGTTTCGAATCTCGCTAGGTTCAGCCACACTGATGAATCGTATAACGCATGTCTGCGGATAATTATATAAAATTTTCCAACACCAATGTGAGGGAAAATTTAGCTGGGAAGGCAGACATAAACGGAGGCTGAAAAGAAATGAATGAATGAATGAATTACATTCTCACAGAAAGTTTCGGTTAGAGGGAATGTAAGAGGGGGATGGGGAGAGAAAGGTGAATGGGAGCGAGGCATATATACTTACACACACATTTATGCATCTATATATATACATACAGAAGAAGACCCTTTGCTTGGATTTGAAACCGACAGTACCGCTGTTGTTCTGATCTTCTGTAATAATAATATATATATATATATATATATATATAGAGAGAGAGAGAGAGAGAGAGAGAGAGGGAGGGAGGAGGGAGAGAGAGAGAGACAGCTGCACTTAAAGAAACTGTAAATATTTTATTCAATGCATAACGCCAGTTATATTCATGTGAAAGAAGAGGAAGAAAAACACAGGAAGAAAGCATTTGGATCAGTTATGAACTCACTTATAAGTTTTCTTCTTTTCGCCTGACAAAATTTTCCTAATTAAAAAAAATATGAAGATATAAACTAATTAATTGTATCATGAAACAATATACGGATTCTAAAGAACACAATAATTAAAAGAGAAAACATTGAAAGCAAAAATGAGAACAAAGAAAAGGAGATAGCTTTTTATGTTCTTAGTAGATTATTGACAAACTTGAACAAGGCTAATGATGTCAAAAGGACGCAGGTTATTATAGAAACAAGAACATTAAATTGAAACAGGTGAAAAAAAAATTTTCTCCACGTTTGAAAAGTTGCTCGTGGGAAACAAACAAAAAATATAAAAATAAAAACAAAAAACAAAACAAAATGGACGACTTTGTTCGCAGAGATTGTAAGGATGCAGGCAGCAATGGCTCTTTGCTTTAAAAAACAAAACAGAAAAACAAAAGAAGTCTCTTTTGTCTTCGTTTTCACACTTAAACTTTGAATGTCTTGAATTCTTACATTCGGTATTGACAAAAATGTCAGCCATATTGGCAAAAGAAGCCATTTTAATGAAATGAAATGTTTCATACTGAAAGGAAAATTTAAAAAAATGGCGAAAACAGAGAAAAATGGAAGAAAATTAGATGAGAAATATGATGAGGTGGATGGAAAAAATCTGAGAAAGCGAAAAAAAGAAAAATAATGCAATGAAAAACAAAGAAATTAAAATAATCAAAAAAGTTAGAAAGATTTAAAAGATCAAGAAATAAGTAAAAAAAAAAAAAAGAAAAGAAATAAAATATGGGTAAATTTGTAGATTAACAGCTGCTGCTAAATCTCCCTCCCAAAATGAAATTCAGCTTTTTTTAGGTGATTACGTGTGAAGAGTGAACACTCTGAAATATGGAAAGACGAAAAATAAACAATTTCATATATATTTAACGTAAAATGATGCCCCATCTCCGGGCCATTCTAAGCTTTTAGAGAAATTAATAAAAAATATTTTAACTGCTTACCCTAAGTCCGATTGGCAAGGTCACAAAACCACACGTAAAATAGACTCATCCCCCCCCCCCTACAAAAAGAACGCAACGGATTTAGCTCCCATAGCAACAAAAAAATAGTTAATGCCCTAAAACGCTAGAATGGTCCGGAAGTGAGGGGATCATTTTCAATTTAAATGTTGCACGAAACTGATCTCCACTTTAAATTCTAAAATAAGCGTTTTTTCATATTTCTGCCAAGTTTTTAAGAGTGTTCATGGACCCTCTTTTTCTCTTTATTCTTTTTTCCTCTTTGTCCCCCCTCCAAGTTTAGAATAAACGGCAGACACATACTTCCACACACCCCGTCCCCCTACCTACTGCAGTCATGCTTGGCTATAACAGATGTTGACCCCAGTTACCTTCCTAGCTAAAATAGTCATAAACTGACAAATCCAAGCCATCAATCCCATTCATCTCGCGTCCTTTGAAGGGGGCTGACCACAGCTGATAGCGCTACTACCATAATCATGTTTTTCGTTCTCTGCTTGTTCACGCCAACAGCCATGCCGAAGTCTGGACACCAATTGACAAATCAAAATTAATATTCTGTATGATTTTTCTACATTGCTTTCTTCATCCTGAGGAAGTCTTTCAATAAAGACCGAAACGTTGATGAATATATAAATCACATAGGCTTTTGGCTTTCCTTTTTTCATTTTACATTCTGCGCATGATATCGTACGGACTACATTTATCCTAACGTCTTAAGAACTTGACGTCTCTTTCTGCTCATATCGTGATTCGACTTCGACCCCTCGGGGTTAATACCATCAAAATGAGGAGGAAGAAAAAAAGAAAAAAAACTATAAGACAGTCTCGCCTGACAAAGTTGTTCTACAACAAAAGCTTGCAAAAAAAAAATTAAATTAATTTTTCATTTAAATTGCACGATTGTTGATTTTCAAAATATTTCACTTTTATACATTCTAATCCGGGCTTCAAAGATGTTGTCAATTTCCTTACTTATAAATAGTTTTTGATTTTATTTATATATATATATATATATATATATATATATATATATATATATATATATATATATATATATATATATATATATATATAAATATAAAATCAAAAACTATTTTTTCATCTGTCATCCCTTTATTCCTTTGTGACAGCATAAAGAATATTCACCAGTGTCTTCCACTTGTTTTAGTGGATGACATCATCTCTTTGTAATATCATCTAGATGTGCACGGGGACAAAATGATAACAAATAAGATCCCGTATTTTAGTAGTATACTAGACTCCCGGGTCTAGACGGTACGTCTAACATATATATATATATATATATATATATATATATATAAATATATATATGGCATGTACCGACAACGTTCGTTGAACACTCTCTCGATAGTCTACTGTAGCAGTTACCTCCTCCTTTCAAAACATAACTACACCGGTTTGCCGGTAGGTGGCGCTTTTTCACCGACAGGTGGCGCCGTAAAGCGACACCAGAGTTATCTGCCCTTCGGACTATAAGAGCCGGTGCAAAACGGAAATTCTCTCTCTTCCTCACCGACCTGCCTCGGCAGGCAGACGCTGACACTAGCGTTCCGTTTCACTCTTCTCTGGTCGGCAGAACGACGCTAATACACTAGCGTTTCGTCTCACGCTTTTCTTCTCAACCAGCATAACAACTACCAACACACGTGGGCAAACAACGGTAAGAGTTCTCAACTCGTTTTCTTTGTGTTACGGATTTCAAAGACTTTTCCTACGCCGGATTCATTTCTTCTTATACCTTTTCAAGAACTGTTTTTCCATCGACACACATGCATACATCACACACTTCACCATTCCACGTACACACACGTTCAATAAACGTTATTTGAACTACTTCATTTTTGTTTATTAATTATTACTCTGTCTTTGCATGCAACAATTGCTTGATTTACTGAACACGTTTATAATCGGGGGAACACGACCCTCGATCCGAACACTACTATCGATATCTGCTTCGTATAAATAGAATTTAATTTCCTTTCTTTACATGGTAATTTCTCGTGGCTGTTTGGTTATAGTGCTTGCTTGAAGAGTCTAGGGGGATTCTGTAACTGGGTTCGAATTATACGACCGCCTAAAATTATCATCTCATACACTGATGATAGCGGAAGCTTGAAATGCCGACATATGTAGGTAAAAATAATTTAATATTTACTTTAATATATATATATATATATATATATATATATATATATATATATATATATATATATATGAATAAAATATGAAACTAAAAGTGTAGTTTTAGTTGATAGTGAAATGGTTTAAGATCAATATACGAGATAGAGCAATTATAAAGATAGATGAAAGAAGAGGAATAAACATGTACGAATGACAAATTTATTTCAACTTCGATTACTTGATATTTTTTCAAATTTTGAATTTTGGCTTTTCCACTGCCAACTCATCTATTTATGTAATTTCTCTGGTGATAAGATTTTAATCTTTGAAAAGCCTTGGCTTAAGGAAAGAATAATAAACATGTTTTTACCGAGTATACCTTGCATTGAACAATCGAAGTTGAAATAAATTTGTCATTCGTACATGTTTAGCCCTCTTCTTTCATCTATCTATATATATATATATATATATATATATATATATATATATATATATATATATATATATATACAGTCACTTTTCATATGTAGATGAAAATACATTACAATCTTCACTTCAAAGGTGTGTCATGATATTCTGATTTTAAACAATAGAAAACGGAACAAATTACAAATGTAATTTTTAACTTGAAGTTTTACTTAATTTTTAGTAAGAAATATAAGAATATAAGTGGTAATATGAGGTTCAGGGCTGGGAGCCGGAGTATGCAAGGTTCCGTATTCATTCTCAGGCTAAACTTGGTCTGCTTGCTAGTAATTCAGAAATGTACAAAAGAAAATTAAAGAAAAAGGCAAACACTGAGAAAAAATACAAACAATGAAATGAAATATTGAAGAAAAAAGTCACAAAGGAATCCTTAATTAATGGGATAAAAATGGCGATGGTGGAAAAGAAATGAAGTCAACGAAAGACAAATCAGAACTGAATTTAAGAATTTTTTGTTAAAATAAATAAGATTTCTGTTTTTTGAAACCCACTGATTTCTAAAATCTAGAAAAAATAATCAGTATTTTTCTGTTTATATAACTGTTATATAAATAAAAGATGTTTTAAAAAGTAATTATTTAAAAAAAAACGGCCAATGAAATAAGTAAAAAAAAAAATTTCCGACAATCTAACTTGAACTAAAACCATTTTTGTTTAGACATCATTTATATTTTATTAATTTCATTTTCTTTGTTCACTCAGAGATTAGCCACAAACAGTGTCTTCGAAAGAAAAATAAGAACGTATCTGAGTCGATAACGTTACCTTTTCCCCCCTCCCCCTCCTTATTTATATGGCTTCCTCAAAACAAGAAAATGGCTTCTTCATACCGACAGAGATTTTATAATGGTTTTCTATTGATGCGCGCGGTTCAAATTTGCTTAACTTCTCATCTATTCTCGTAAATAAGGAAGATAATCATAGATAAAGTTTAATACGCAAAAGGAAGTTCAACTATCCTGAAAATCCTCTTGCTAAGAATTTATTTGTCTGCCAATGTATTTATCTCCACAATATCGCTGATATTACTACAATCTAATCAAACCTATCTCCTTTTGCTAGAGAGTTCCTCCTGTGTTTACCTCTTTATGTTTCTATGTTTGTTTCTTCGTATCGTCTTTGTCTCTTTGTGTTTGACTTTTCCATCCAATTCTCTTTGGAACCATTCTGCCTAGGCCCACATCTATCTGGTCAAGTTTGGCAGGCATTAGCTTGCAATTCATGAAGCATGAAATTAATTCTGGGCCATTCTCATTAACAAAACTTACTCCAAAATTGGATCTCTTCCCACTAAATTGGTAATCAAACAATCTCTCTTGGCAAAAGCCTGAAGACTCCGCATCTTTTCATTCAGAGTTTCAAATTACTAACTTTTAAAGACATTTATCGGCGATACAAGCTAGAAGTTAAATGGACTCTGTGTAAAATTGCAAGTGTTTCAGATTGGCGAATATTGCTTATATGGAGGCAATAATTACTACATTTTTTTTCTAATGAGTCAACACTTATCGAGGCCAAAATAAACTAGAGGATAAGGGTTAAGGAGATGGATGATTGACAGTTAAATGATGAAGAATATTATGAGAGGATTGAAAATTATGAATTAGATGAATAAAATTTAATGACTTATAAAGACGGTTCATGGCAAGTGTTTATTGACATTAGATTTGAAGATGACCGTGTTGTAGCACCCAGTGAAGCAAAATTAACTCGAGGATAAGGAATAATGAGATGGATAGATTGACAGTTGAATAATGATTAATATTATGAGAGGATTCAAAATTATGAATTGAATGAATAAAATTTAATAACTTATGAGGTTGGTTTATGAAAAATGTTTATTGACATTAGATTTGAAGATGATCGTTTTGTAGCACCCAGAGAAGTAATCTTTTATTTGGAATCACTTATTAGTACAGTTAGTATTGACTAGAACAAGATCGGATATTCTTTACATACGTTTCTTGATTCTGTACATTTAGCAACGGAAATGTTTCTTTTAAGTTTATCATGACAGACTAGTGAAAAATCTATTTGAAACTTGAGCATGACAGACCAACCAACAGTAGAGTCTTTTATAGAGATGCTTGTTCGCTGTTATGACTTTATATGGCACTAATAAGCCATGCATTAGAGAGAGAGAGAGAGAGAGAGATTTTTTAAAATATTAAAGTTTTTTTTTTTTCATCTACAGATGATACCGTTTCGGGTTTTTTACCTCATCAGTGCAGGAGGGGACAGGCAGACGCCGACAGACAGACAGACAGCATGCTATCTATGTTGTAACATTTTTACACAGGTCTTGTTTCGTTTGTTTCCAACTGTTCTGTCGAAAATGCTATCTAAGATCGTTGATCACGTACAAAATTTATGTGCCCCTTACTTCCGTTTCTCTATTCACACATATGTTAGATTTAACTTCTTTAACTTTTTGACAAGTTACTTCCTACGGCAATACGACTTTTAATGGATCTAAAGCCATTCAATATATTACAGATTTTCCAAAAATGAAAAGCAAACATTTACGAATAAACAAAGTTATGCGTAACAATAATAAAATGTAGATCTTTCATGAATACGTGATGTTCGAATGAGAGAATAGTGTGCATGTCTAGAGAAAGTACTGACGCCCCTTTCCTCATACAATGAAATATCCCAAGTAGCATATCAATGACGACGATGCTAGTCTTGATGGTAGCATGAGTACAGCCGGGCCATTCCCCTTATACATTACAAGCTAGTTACCTAACTTGTAACTACTTATTGCATTGTTCATTTGCACTAATAAATCGTTTTATATTTGTATGTTAGCTGTTCGAGTTAAGAGACGTTGCTAGTCTTTCTCTCTATCATTATTTCCATGGAAGGTGCTCGACTGAGCTCCACTCTTTGGTTCCTT
Organism: Sepiola atlantica; assembly: GCA_963556195.1. Classification (NCBI taxonomy): domain Eukaryota; kingdom Metazoa; phylum Mollusca; class Cephalopoda; order Sepiida; family Sepiolidae; genus Sepiola; species Sepiola atlantica. The sequence continues at coordinate 41,494,889 of OY744525.1, forward strand.
CTTCACAGCAAAAACTCGTCTTCCACCACAACGAAAAAGTTTTCCTTTGGTGGCATAATTAATTAGATCAACGAACGAGCCTATCTAAATATTATAGAGAAAGTACTGACGCCCCTTTCCTCATACAATGAAACATTCCAAGTGGCATATCAACAACGATACCTTATGTGTTGTGTTTATTGAGTATTTATTTACTCCTCTCCAGGAGTTAGGCCCAAGGTCAGTTTTATCTTACTCCCACAAGTAAGATGTGACCCAAGGTCGAGTCGGGAAAGTGGGGTTTTAAAAGCCAGCACCCGAGAAAGTGAGCACTCTGGCCATTAAAAATTGCCTGGGCAGACCCGTCGGCATTCCACGGTAGGGGCTCCTCAGACAGTAAGCAATAAACTTACTCCTCCCCAAAGAGGGGAGGCAAAGCCTTAGAGGGTGCACCTCCTAGAACTGCACAGGACCAACCCATAGACCGGCGTAAATCAAGCCCCGAAGGCCAAGACAATACCAGTTTATGGGGTGTAGTATCCGTCGGAACAGATACTACACTTTGATCTTAGCCAAAAGGCCAAAAAAGGGACAAAGATGAAGAAACGGTTGAATTTAGTTATGTATATATTCATTCTCACAGAGAAGTTTTGTCAAAGGAAAACGCGAGAGGGAGATAATAAAACATAACACATAAAAAGGGTTACTATGTTACTAGTTCAAAATACAATCGAAATAACATGTATTGTCAGGGTAACCAAATAGAAAGATGTATGAGTAACGTACAAGTGAATACAACTTACTTTGTTGAATATATCTGAGAACGATAGCTGCAACTATTAAATAAGGGTGTGTAAAGATGGCAAGTTTATCGAGGAATCTTGTTTGACTGTGACCAACATAGAAAATGTCTGCGAGGAACCACGTCAGAGTCATAAAAGCCATGTAAAAATTGAGAGCCAGTCAGACGTCATTTGACCGGCTTGAAAGACAGCCAGGAAAGAGATTGAATCCGGTTTCTAAATCCCACATGTGAGGTGGAATTTAATTTGGTTTCATGAAGTAGAAGAGTGCATTCTCCGTTGGCAAGTAATGCTTCAAGGGAGATAACTTGTGAATATTCGAAGTCAATAGTAGATATGCAGTAAAGCAAGCAAACCAAATCAGATTATTGATGTATACACTATCAGCTTTATTTAAGATTAAATGAGTTGTTAAAGAATCTAAAGAGTCTAACTTTGTTGTGTACTAACAAGACACCACTCATCAAGTCCCATAGGCCACTCGAGGATAAGGTTTAATGAATTTGTCAGGAGGACAGTGAAACAATAACACGAGGATTGGGACAATGGTTGAGACTGGCCAGAAATTAGATTATTTAAGAGGACGACTCAACAAGAATTTGTTAACATTGGACTTGAAAACGACCATGCTATAGTCAGCTAGGAAGCAGCCCCGTGGCATCGTGTTCCACAAACGGATAGTTCTTGGAAAGAAGCTCTGCTCATGGAAGTTCCGTTTACTTTTAGGTACTCAGAGGGAAATAGGATAATTATCTACAGTTGTTATAACGAGATGAGTTTTTAATTTAACACAACGCGTAAGTTCTTTTCCTTAAACAACAATGTTAAAGGAAAATCCCGGTCGTTCTCGATGACCGTACATACATCTAAACAACATCATATCAACGCGGGTGTGTCCAAGGGTCGATACTCGGATCTATATTATTCATAATTTTCATCAATGACATCTCCGATACAATCGTGTTTGAGATGAATGTATTTGCAGATGGCACCACGGTCTATTCAAGGCATGAGGACAAATCGAATGCATAACTCATGCAAGACAATGGCTGAATCCTTAGAAAACTATCTCCAGTCTATAGGAGAATGAGGTTGCAGACCACCGTCGTAGATCGGGATTAACGCATAAGAAAAAGAAGACATAGTCTGTAGTAGAATGAGGCCAAAAAAAGATGGTCTAATTTAAGCTACCAAAACGAAGCTCCTCTCGATAAGAAACCATCCCAACCACCGATTGTCATGGCCGATAGCATCCTCCATGAGAGTCCAGCGTTCAAACTCTTTGGACTGACATTCTCAGGCAAAAATGACTTGGAATAAGTCCATAGAAACCAACATCTGCCAGTATCCTACATAAAGCCACCATCTGCCTGTGCATGGAGTATGGCCTCTACATCTGGGCTGGTACACCAACCACTAACCTCTCCCTTTTAGACAGGACGCAAAAAAAAAACATTTCTAACCTAATATGTCCCGCACTGTCTGCAAAGCTCCAACCCCTGTTGCATCGCCACAGAGTTGCATTCCTGTACTTCCACGGAATGTGCTTCGATGAACTTACTGCACATGCACCCACCAATGCAAATACCCCCCGACCCACCTGACTAGCAGTAAAATCCCACCCCTTTCACTGTAGAGGTCCCTAGAAGATTTTCTACCCTGATAATTTTCTGTATCACAATCTTACAAACATGCAGAAATTTAAATGCAATGTGAACAAACATCTTGCTGCCCAGCTCCCTACCAAGGTTGACCCCCCCTCCCCCCAAAAAAATCTGACTGCTATCGCAGTAGCCCCTTACGCTTCAGTGGTAATACGCCTTGTTTGGGATGAATAATTTTTTTTAAAAATCTTAAAGGTGTCTATATCAATATAGATATTTGTGCCGAATAGCGCACCAAAGAATTTCAGGCTCATGGAGATTCCCAAGTCTTGACGTAGATTCTTATACACTTAGTGGATAGAACAAACTTTTTTTTGCAGTGAATTTATTTAACGAATAATGTTTTGCTTTTTTTAAAAATATTTTTTTTAAGTTAATAGGTTTCCTTTGTGAGTCGTTTTATTTTTTATTTTTATATTTTTGGTCTGTTTCTTTTTTTGGGGGTGGGGGGAAGGATTCTGTTGACACCCGAACTTAGGGTTAGTGGTAGGGTTAAGGGAGAGTTCCAGTGTTTTGAGGGAGGGAGGAGAATAAAGACTGCAAATAGATGCCGATAAAGGTATATTTACGAAATATGAGAAGAAGAAGAAGAAGAAGAAGAAGGGAATTTATCGTCATTACTCGGGAATCTCCGTTAAATTCTAGATGCGTTATTTTGCATAAATACCTATATATATATTTGTGTGTGTGGATATATATATATATATATATATATATATATATATATATATATATATGTATATAATCATTAGTTAATTTAATAATATATATATATATATATATATATATATATATATATATATATATCTATTAATAATGGAGTTTATGTATCTGTCTGAAGCCGAAACTCCATCAGAGTACTATGACTATTTGTTAAGTCCGCCAGCTTCATTATATACTACTAAAAAAGCCGCTATAAACACTATGCATACTTCCCAATTTACATAATCAATTGCTTTTGAACTTCTAATAAATTAGTATTCGCAAATAAACACTCATGATTGTTCTCTTCATATTTCAACATGTATTTACGCTATTTTGCTCGCTAATAATCTTACTTATAAATTATAATTTAGACAGACAGACAGATACATACATACATGAAATGCGTTACATAGTTAATATAACTATGAGGAATGGATTAACGCTGGCTGTTTAATTAGTGGTTCCCATCCCTCCCTCCATTAATTCAATATGGCGCAACTGATTAAACAGCCAGCGTTAATACGGTGCATTATTTAAAATGTAAACAACAACGCTGGCATTCACTGTCATAATTTTCCTCTTATTTATTTTTTTAAACCGTTCTAAGTTTGTTTATTTTCTTAATCTTATTAGCCATTAAATTCACTGAATCAAATTGCTTAATTAAAATAATAATTGATTTAAAAATTACTATTTAAACACACACACACACACGCACACTTTATAACGAATTTAGTTTTCACTTTAGGACCCGCGCTAACTTTGGCCCCGTCGTTAGGGTTAGGGTCGGTATTTTGTTTTTTTAATTGTTGATTTTAATTTACGTACACCTTTTTTCCGCTTTGAAAGACAAAATATTACTTATTATATTCTGACCTGGATTTGTCGCAAAACGATTGTGTGTAAAGAAATGCGAGCAGACGACACCTTTTACTGGGCAAGTAAATAACTGTTTTTAGAATCGTACATAAGGTAACAATTATTTTATCTTTTTCTTCTCTTATTAACTTTCATTCGTTACTACTACACTATTATAAATACTACACTCAAATTTATTTTAAAATTTTATTTTCTATACATTTATAATGCAAACTTAATTTATCTTTTTATTAATGATGTTACTTATCATGTGCAATATATTATCTAAATTAATTGTAGTGATAAAAAGCTCTACCCAAATTACATACTAGCGTCATTTCTGACGCGGCAGCCTAGCAAAAATATGCGACTGGAGAGAGCGTATATTTGCTAGTATATATAATATATATGTATATACATATATATATAGAAAAAGTTTAAGTTGCTGAACTAAAACGATTCAAGAGTTATCTATTGTTTTTTAAAAAATTAACTCTTATTTAAAAGTTGATTTGAACTAGATCAATAAGGATCGGCCATTTTATTCTTGGATTGTGCTGCAATTTAAAACTTGTTTTCACATGACCTATCGACTGAAAGAATGAATATAAACTTAATTATTTTATTTAGGAATACATTTTCGTTTGAACTCGTATTCTCTTCTAATTTGTAGCAGTTCTTAGACGAACTCTGGTACGTCTATAAAAAAATTACCGTTTATTGAAATTGATAAAATTAAATATACTGATGAAGAAAATCATTTGCATTCTGTATCTTTTTTTAAATGTAATTTTATTAATAAAGATTTATTTTAATGCACATATACATAAAGTGTGACATAGTTGAATATTTATTCTCAGAGCATGATTCAAATATTTGAAATCATAATTAATATGCTTTGAACTTTTAAAATATATATATATATATATATATATATATATATATATATATATATATATATATATATGTATACTTAGGCAGCAAGTCATTATCTAAGCAAGCGTTGTTGAACGTCACGGAACTTTCTCGTTTGTATATCTTCTTCGTGAGGTTCTCAAACCGTCAAGCTATCCTTCTGGTTTCAGATGCCAATCCGTATTGTACTTCTCGGATTGTTCTTAATGCGGCCATTTTTTTTTGAGCGCTTTCGACTTTCATAGTCGTATTCAGGATTAGGTTGTTTTTTTTTTTTAAAGAAAAATATAGTAAAAAAATACAGATGACTTGTGTCTGTAGATCCTTTCTAGATTCGTGATTGATTTTCGAGTTTCAGGATGGAACTGGCAGATGAATTTGCCGTACTCGTTGTGTACTCTAGTACTTTTGGTTTCTGCCCAAACCATCACTAAACATTTAAAAATACATATTCTGATGGCTCCGGAAGAAACCGAAAGTACTAGGATACACAACGAGTACAGCAAATTCATCTGCCATTTCCAGCCTGAAGCTCGAAAATTAATCAGAAATCTAGAAAGGATCAACGAAAAAATATGCAGACATCTATAATATTTGACGAAATATGTCTTCAAAAAAGAATCGAAAAAACGAATCAAAAAATAAATAAACAGAAGCTGGCGCTCCTGTTTAACCAAACATATATATATATATATATATATATATATATATATATATATATATATATATATATAGCAACGGTGTGAGAGAAAAGAATATGAAGAAAGTGGGAGGGGAGACAAACTGAGAGAATCGTAATTAAGCTTTTGTGAGTGTGTGTCTCCGATCAAATTAAATCAGGAAGAAAAAGATGAAACCATGTTTTTTTCAAAAATGGCACCAACTTGGCTTCCAAATTAAAACATCACCGTGCAAATAATCACATCTTTTGTAGTGTTTCAAAAGTTTCCTCTCATTTCCACTGAATTACATGACGAATAGAAAGGTGGAGAGATCATTCACTTTCCATTTCAAATTCGAAAAAAAGAATTGAATCTTTCTTTTGAACAACAAAAATAATGTTTTCAACAGCCATACGAGAACGGTTATTCTTGATAATTTGATTTGGCTTACGTTAGAAATAATTCTATAAATGACAACTAAGAAGCGACATTTTCGAATCACTGCGAAGTTGTTGTCAATGACATGTTTTTTTTTTAAAGATTTCTTCATTTTTTTCATCTTTATTGAATATAAATCTTCACGTTTCTTTGCTGCGTTATGCACGCGCCAACATCAATATTTTACCAATGATCAAACGAAAACGTATCAAACAGAAAATAATCAATAATTTATTAGATATTTATTATGAAATATCAAAAGAATTTCAAATTCAGTCTTTAGAGAAATAAAAAAAAACACAAAAAAACTAGTGGGATCCATGGAAATTTTATAAAATATTTAATTATAATTTATGAACTATGTGTAAATTCGGCAACCCATTATCATGAAAGATGACAGAAAATGGTTCATTACACATAATGTAAACAAAACATAGACATGTGAAAAGCTAACAAATATTGGATATTCTAGTTTCATCGTTTTTTACGACCACGTGTTCGGGTATCATTCCCGAACACGCAGTCGCCATTTTGTGTGTCATGTTATAGTGAGTAACGCACGTGAGGGTTGAGGGAAAAAGAAAAACGAACAATAAAGAAGAGCCAAATGGATTTACATATATACACATTTATTCTAAAAAAATATGGCTAGAGGGATAAACGAAACATAAACAAAAGGAGAACAGACGTAATCATTAAATGAGAGAATACATTAATGTCCCAATACAATAGAAAAGTACATGCGTTTAAAGGGTCGGATTGAGAGATATGCATGGGAAATGCATAAATTAATGTGACTTACATTTTTGTTAATGGTGTATTCTGGGAGCCTGCAACTGCAACCAGAAGACGGCGTCTAAGATGACTGCCAGCAGCATTTGTGAAAGGCAAGCCAAAATAGCAACCGATCGGACCATGCTCGATGACTTTAAATGCAAAGCCAAGGAGATAGAGAGCCTCATTCTAAATTCCTCACGTAGGCAGAAAATATGTTTTGTCCAATTTATACATGGTCCTAATTTATTAATTCTGGCTAAGAAAATAGACTCTCTCAGCCTTTGTCTAGAAAGTGCTATACTGTCTTTATTTCCTTCATTTCAGTGTCAAATTCTGCCCGATCTCCCTGTTATGCCACTTGTTTAAGCTGTTTGAGTGCCTAATCTTTAACAGGTTGGCCTCAGTTGCTTGCGGAACCAGCCATCATCCCCCAACAAGCAGGATTCCGACCTGGCAAATCCACAACAAGCCAGCTCCTGAATATCATTCAGCACATCGAAGATGCGTTTCAGAAAGAACTGATAACAGTTGATCTGTTGAACGGTCTGCCGCGTATGACACTGTAAACCACCGCCTCCTCCTCCTGAAAAAGATATTGCAGCTGACAAAAGACCTGGCAATTACAGACCTCATCGGAACCATCTTAAAAGACTGACGCTTTTATGTATCCTAAACAACAAACAAAGTCGCTTGCACCTACAAAAGAATGGCTTACCTCAAGATAGTGTGCTGGCTCCATTACTGTATAACATCCACACTAATGATCAACCAATGAATCAGAACACTGAGCAGTTGATCTATGCTGACGATCTTTTCATAACATCCCAAAAGAGTACTTTGAATCAGTAGAAACAAGCCTCAACTCAGCCTTAGATGAGCTATTCCTCTACTACGAGAGTAACCACTTGCATGCAAACCCTGCAAAAACTAAAGTCTGCTCGTTTCATCCTAGGAACGAGAGGCCAACCGACTCCTAAACATCACACGGTCTGGAATACAACTTGAGAATCGCACCAATCCTTTCTATCTTGGCGTAACCCTGGACCGCACCCTCTTATTCAAGGAACATGTAAAGAAGACAAAAATGAAAATGAGCTTCCAGAACAACATCCTACGGAAACTGATCAACTCCAAGTGGGGAACCACAGCACACACTAAGATGTACTGCCTTAACCCTGTGCTATTTCTCTGTGGAGTATGCTTGTTCTGTTTGAGAGAGATCAACGCATACTAAAAAACTAGACTTAGCATTGAACAACACTTGATCACTGGCTGCCTGAAGCCTACCAACCTGAACAACCTGCATCTCCTCACTGGCATTGCCCCTAAAGATGTGAGACCGGAAGTTGCCAGTCGAATAGAGATCACAAAGGCTATCAGTGATGAATGCCATCTCCTTTATGGACGTGAACCAACGGCCCAACAACTGAAGTCAAGGGGAAGCTTCCTCAGCCATGTTGAACCCCTAACAACATCTCAGGAAAAGACCAGACTACAGTTGTAGACCAGACGGCTAGAGAATGCCTCCCTCCTACTGACATGGGCCTCCCCACCGGTTCAAAAAGCACCCTGGCTTCAGTGGAAAACACTTATCTGCCTGAGAACAGGAATGAGGCGATCAAAAGTTACTATGATTAGATAGGGCTACAAAACTGACCCAACCATCTGTGAATGTATGACCACATGTTTCAAAGACACGCAAAGAAGAAGAAGAAGAAGAAGAAGAAGAAGAAGAAGAAATATCTAAATTTTGACTAAACAACATTAAAAGTATTTCAACTCAACTCAACTCATCACTTCTGTCTTTGGAAATATGTTCTATATTTTTTTGGCAGTAATATACTTTTAAAATTAAGTGACATGATGGCTGGAAAGGGGGAGAAGATATATTACTCTTTCTCAATCTTACCTAATAATGTGAACTGCCAATACATTAAACCCTTTGGAACAAGAGATAAAATATATAGCAAAAAAAAATGTCAAATTAAAATTACTATTACTGAAATCTGAAATCATTTTAGAATGTTTGAATTCTATAATATCAGTAACCACAGCTGTTTAGGTACTTGGTGTTGCATTCTTATTAATGAATGTTTTGTTCAATTGTTCGTCTTTCAGAGGTCAGTGATGATGATGTTCTCTTTATTCTTTTCTGAGGAGGTAGGTATATTCATCAAGAAGGAGACACCAACGATTTTAAATTCCATATAATTTCTCATGTTCGATGTAAAGTGTTACACCGGCCGTTCTAACAGAAGAGAAATTACACCGGTTCTCACTATAAATAGTACGAGTAGACAATCACCAGGGAGGAAAAAGGACAGTATTGTAACTGTCTAGCCGAGTGCCAGTCAGTTTCCTTACCTTTGTACCTTTTATGTTAATACACTTGTTATCTTAACCCAACCTCGACTTGACTTCTTTTTACTGTTGGACTACTTCACAACATAAAGATTCCCAAGTTCGAAGAGATGCAGCTGAAGAAGGTCGGAGGTTACATCGACTGAAACATTGTGAAAATAACAACGAAGATAAGAATAGTAGTCCAAATAATCCAAATTTTCAATCCTGATCTAAAAAATTCTAAAACATAAGACTGAAGTATTCCTCTCTTTCTCTCTCATTGTCCCCAGACAGAAAAGCTAATAAAGAACAAAATGGTTTATATAAAATCGTCTTTGAGTTGTTTAATCATTTAATTAAACATTTAATTAACGATGATCCAGAAAGACAAAAGGCACTCAATGAATTATCACTAGAACGAGTATTCAGACTAATATCAAATTAGCTGAACTAGTTAGAAACAATGTTCTGACATTTAAATAAGCATTGATGTAGAACATTAAAAATATATTATGATAGTGTAGTGGTAAGAGGTTGATACGCCCTTAAACAAAACTCAAGCTCTGACTGGAATTTCTGTGGTGGTGAAGATGAAAGAATATTTTATCATTCTAAAAATAACTATTTGTTTGGTGCCAATTCCTTCTATCCTTTTTCTAGTATGGTAAAGGGAGACTATCTTCCTTTCCCTTTTTTCTAAAAGAAACGATCCAAGTCTGTAGTAACCTGAAAAATGACAAGAAAAGATGCAATAAATTCATAGACTAATACAACGGAATATTTCTTTAACACAGAACTTCTCGATACTAAATTAATTACACATTACAAGTAAGACATTTAAACATATACAAAAACCCATAATTTATATAACACCAATATACACATTTATTTATTTCAATACGGGTCTTCCAGTTTTTTGTATTTTTTTTATAGTCTTTGTTACTCATTTTATTTCAGTATAACGAAAAAGATTCCATTTTGATTCACACGAATAACAAACGGGATAGTAACCATACTAGCATATACTTTTTATAATCCTATTTAATTTCTCATCGAAAGGACTGTTGACTCAGTATATTACGTCCCTTGAATCAATTTCAAATTATCGCCCCTGATCTATACTGGCCAAGGTGAGAAGTGAATCTTCAGTTTTTTTAAGTAGAAAAAGACTTGCACATGTGTAGTGCGAGATTGCAAATTGAGATTCAATTTTGATCCACACAAAGCATTAAGAACCCTTTCAACCCTGTAACAATAGCAGCATGTTTATTTTAACATTTAATGCAGTCTAGGCAGATGAGCAATTAGGTCCATCTGCCTACACTGATAGTTTATGCGAAAACGCTTAGTGTGTTGTTTTTAATCATTTATACCAAAACACTTTTATTAATGATTAATTATATACGATTAATTGAACACAAATCATTATTCGACTCATGAATTAATCCTAGTATTTTCTCTTTTCTTTGTGTGTATATATATGAACAGTTCGAATGCAAAACGCAATAAATCCAAATCTTCAAATTGAGAAATTAGACTTTTTTTCTTTCTTTTTTTAACATAGTTCAACCCAAACAAGGCAGGCTGCCACTGTAGACGTAAGGGGCTACTGAGAAAAAGAAAAGGGGAGAAGGTAGAGGGCGGTCAACCTAGTGAGGGAGTTCCAGAGGCCAGCAGCATAAGGAAAGAAGCTATTTGAGTAGAAAGCTCTCCGGCATCTGGGGACCTCCACAGTGAATGAATGAGATTTAGTTGATTGTCGAGTTAGTCTAGTGAATTTACGTCGAGGGGGCACCAGAGTAGCCAATTCATTGGAGCATAATCCATTGAAGTATTTGTAAAACAAGCACAAAGATGCTACATTGCGGCGATGGGACAGAGGCTGGAGCTTGGTTGACAGTGAGGGACCTATTAGGTTGGCGATTCTTTTTTGGACCTTGTCAAGGAGGGAGAGACTAGTAGATGATGCACCAGCCCAGATGTGACAACAATACTCCATGCATGGGCGGATGGTGGCTTTGTAGAGATACAGGATGATGTCAGGTGTGAGGAGTTTACTAGCACGGTAGAGGGAGCCAACCTTCTTTGCGGCAGCCTTGGCAATGTCTTCAATGTATTTGTTCCAATTCATGTTACCTGTGAAGGTTAGACTTTACAAAGACGAATATTTCAAATCTAAAATTCTACTGCAAAACCTTATTTTAAGTCAAAACAAGAATATTAGGCAAATATAAATCATATAACTTTACCAAAATATTTCTAAGTGTGTTATGGTGATGAAATACAACACTTTTCGTAACGGTTATTTAACAATTTTGAGAATGGCGTTTATCGTATTTTGCATTGGAACCCTTCATATATATATATATATATATATATATATATATATATATATATATATATATATATATATATATTGTTTCTTTTTGTTTGCTGCCTTATAATATATTTTTCTGAAGATGAATTTTGGATTTCTGAAGGTCTGGAATTGACATATTAATTTCAGTTGTTCGTCTATAGTGAAAATGTATCGAAGTTTTGGATTTGAAAAAAATCATCATCATCATCATCATCATCATCATCATCATCATCATCATCATCATCATCATCATCATCATCCGATTTATTTTTAACAGGCCTTTGATTAGTCCTCTATAAGAGGGTAGGGTCTGTCTGACAGTCTTGATCGAAGTCTTCATTTCCAGGCTCAGCGGTCGCGAGGATCAAAGTTCGCAATCCCCAGGGCTGTACAGTCGCGTTTACACAGCACATCCCAAGACAGTTTTTGGTCTTCCAGCCTGCCGACTTGATGTGGTGGACATGTCTTTGACACGGGAGATCCAGCTGGAACTCTGCTTGACATGCCCAGCCTAAGGACATCAGATATTTCTTTCATGCCAAGCTTAGAGAAGAGTCTCAAGGTGAGTGTTATCTTTCGACTTGACATAGCAGATCCATCTAATAAACAGTAAAATAAATAAAATCTTGGTCACTGGAATTTAGCTTGATATTTTATATATATATATATTTATTTATAGGATCAAAAATAAACCAAAAGTAAAACTTTTAGTAGATGGAACCTATAGTGAAGAGGATTAGCTCAATATACGAGATAGAGCAATTGTAGAGATAGAAGAAAAAAGAGTGATAAACATGCGACGATTGTCCAAATTTATTTCAAATTTCAATTGTTCAATGCAATTCTCCTATTCATTGGACATCTTTTCAACGAACATCTACCACCCGGACAAACCACATATCTTTTACGGAACTTTTCTTTCACTACATTTTTTAATAATATTTTTCAAATATTTGAACTTTGGCTTTTTCGAAAGCCAACTTATCTATCTGTATTTCTCCTCTGATGAAAAGATCTCGATCTTTGAAAAGCCTTGGCTTAAGGAAAGAATAATAAACACTAGTTTATTACTGAATACACCTTGCATTAAACAATTGAAATTTGAAATAAATTTGGACAATCGTCGCATGTTTATCACTCTTTTTTCTTCTATCTCTATCTCTATCTCTCTCTCTCTCTCTCTCTCTCTATATATATATATATATATATATATATATATATATATATATATATATAATACTAAAAGTCTATTGTTCTTGTATGTTTGCAATCAGCTTTCAGCTTTCCGGTTTTCAACATCCGGTTGCGCATGCGTAAATAGCATCGTCTTCAATCTGTTATTCCAATTCCGTTATTCTCTATTATGATTAACGAACGCATGAAATTTTTCATTCTGGAAATTTTTAAACAATTTCATTTAATTTCATCAAATAGTTTATTTGTTTTCTTCACGGCTAAAAACATTCAACGGGAGGACTTCGTAAAGTCTGTCGCAGTTTCAAATAAACTCCTCCCTTTTAAAAAACAAAAAAAAACAAACAAAAAAACAACACTCATTATTAATATCAGCCATACTAGCGGTCGGTGAACGAAACCACCTCCCACTTTCCCTCTCATAGATTTCACCACTCCTACTCCCTCTGTTTTCGTTACGTACGCGAGAAAGCCTGCTGTACACCCTTCCTTTCTCAAATCGCCCTAACCAACCACTTATAATTCAGTAACTGTAATTTAAAAAAAAAACAATTATAATAAACAGAACGACTCATAGAAATCTATCTATATTCTTTTTTCATTTTAATATACTTTCATAGAAATGCTTCTGTTATGTAAAAAAAAACTATTTTCTTTATGCCACAAGTGTCACGCTCATACATGAATTCCATAGCTAATATAACAAACTGACCCAACGGGTCACGGGTGGTCTAGTATATATATATATATATATGCATAACGCCATGAATGGGAAAGTCAATCTATCTCTTGAGCATTTTTTCAACATGGCGCCATATCAGGTTCTCTGCAATCATATGTACAAGCTGGACCGTTTCGGTTCAACAGACAAAAGGTTGCTTAATTTGTCTGCTTTGTTATTCCATGCAACAGACTTCCAAAGACTATAGTCCAGTAGCCCACCACAAATGCATTCAAGAGAGTCTTAGTTTTAAGGAGGCATATACTTGTACATAATTTTCCTACAACTCACTCTTTTTGACATACCATTATGTATTTTTCCGTTTTTGGTGTCAATAATGTTTAATTTGATTTGATATAAGATCAAAGTATAAATCTTATCCAATTAATTGATTTAAAAACAATGGAAGAGTCGATCCACAAGAGAATGGGTGTTTTGCATTGACACATTTGCTGTTTTCAGCGTGTTATCACTTTGATGTTGTACACGGGAGGAGGGGGCGGTTCTGAAGATAAACTTGAGCTAAAGAAAGAAAACTAACCTTTTAAGTAGATTACAACAACATTAGACTCAGGTTAATTATCTATACATGCAAAAAGCATTCTCTTTCTTGCTCTCTATTTTTCTCTCATTACCCCTCTTCTTGTCTCTATCTCACACTTTCTGTTTCTCTCTCTATATATATATATCTATCTATCTATCTATCTATCTATCTATCTATCTATCTATCTATCTATCTATCTCATTCCTCTTCTATGTATTTCAGTAGCGTTACAGACATAGTAAACAGCTGACTGACGGCGGCTCCTTGACAGAAAACAGCTGTACTATAGTGGGCACGTTGCAAGTAGTTGGCTCAATGGGTAGTGACGTCTCTCTCTCTTTCTTTCTCTTCTTTTCCGTTATTATTAAGCCGTCGTCATAGTCATAGTGAAGATACAGCAGCAGAAGTTTCTGTATCTTTTCTTTTCTTTAATTCTGTAATAAGATAACAATAAAAAAAACGCCAACAGACTTGCTCAATAGCATCATATTCTTTGTTGCTTTATCTATTTAAATCACTGTAAAGTTACATATTACGTAAGGCCCTCCTTACACGTTCTAGGGGGGGGGGACAAAGACAGAGCTTTGAAAAAGATGTCCGAATCCAATCAGCTCGCCTGCCAAAGAGAAAGAGTTTTCTATCTTCTTCATCACGTTTCACTTCGTCCATGATGTTATATCATTTACACATAACTCTAATTCTAATCTTTTAACGTCGAATGGAATTTTCTGATTTCTCCTTACTCTAGCCTTATGTGAAAAATTCCGTTTTTAACACGATTTTAACCCACCCACATCTAATCCTGCTGCATCTCTCTCACTCTCTCTCTCTCTCTCTCTCTCTCTCTCTCACACGCTCTCCCTCTAGGTTTCTCTCTTTCTTCCTATTTCTCTCACTCGCACATCCCTCTCTATGGTAAAATAGTATTTAAACTACAGTATACGAATAATCGTTGACATGTTGACCCAACAGTCGTTGATATGCCATACAAACGATAGAATTATGCTTGGCACAGAACTGATAAAGTCATCAATCATAGACTGTCAGATCCTCTTTCTTTAGGTGAGGAAATCATCATCAGCAGCAGCAGCATCGTTATCGGTTTAACTTCTGTTTTACATGTTGGCATGTGTTGGACAGCTTTTAGAAATTGACTTCCAAACTAACCTATCTCTGGCCAGGTCTTTTCCTCGAATCCATCCTTATGACTTACTGTCACCAAATTACACCACGTACAAATTTTATAACAGACAATTCTTTCATATTAAACCGTTTTCAGACATTTCCATCATCATCATCATCATCATCATCATCATCATCATCATCATCATCATCACTTTCAAATCCATCCTTATCACTTTCTCCCATGTTTTACTTGGTCCTCCCCTGCCAACTGACCCTTCTACCTTAACTGTTCTGCATCTACTAACCGAAGCACTCTCACCCATTCTTTAATCATCATATTCAGTTTAACATCGATTTTAAATGCTGACATGTGTTGGATGGCTTTTAGAATTTGACTTCCAACCTAACCTATCTCTGGCCATGTCTTTATTTACCCCTCTTTCTCTCAAATCCATCCTTATCACTTACTGTCACTAAATACATTGGTACAAATTTTATAACAGACAATTCTTCCATATTAAACCATTTTCAGACATTTCCATCATCATCATCATCATCATCAGCAGCAGCAGCAGCAGCAGCAGCAGCGGTTTAACGTCTGTTTTACATGCTGACAATGTGCTGGATGGCTTTTAGAATTTGACTTTCAAACTAATCTACCATGTCTTTATTTGTCCCCCCCCCCTTTCTCTCAAATTCACCCTTATCACTTTCTTCCATGTTTTCAACTGACCCTGCTACTTCAACTGCTCTAGATCTACTAACCCAAGCATTCTCCGCCATTCTTTCAATCCTTAGATAATGACACCCTCAGCTTCTTTCTTTTCTTTTTCCTGGTAACTGTAGTAATGGGTGTAATTTAAAAGAATTATTTGCTTCTGACGTTTAGCTTACTTTTTTCAGCAATTTACAGCAAAGTACTTCTAGAAAGTGATTGACCTCGAAAAAGACGTCTGGTCGCTTTGACGTGGTACACCCAAAAGGGAAGAATCGCTTCTCTGCCGTGTACTTCCCCCGATGACGTCCTATCCTGTCACGAAGTCCTAATTCTGAAACTTAAAACTTTGAATGGAATTTTCCACTTTCTTACTTCATTCTAACTCTACGTGAAAATTTCCGATTTTAACCTTACTTTTACACATCTGCATCGAAATAATGTTACAATGACTATTGGATATCTCACAGAAAACATTAAATTAATTTCTCTCAGATTTGATTTACGTTTTACAGTAATTTGCAGAAAGTACATCAAGATGGACTGCATTTTTCCCTCCTAGCTCCTGTAGAATGGGAAAGACTCGAAACCTATATCTGATCACTTCAACATCAAATTCGAAGAGGCAGGAGCTCTCTCACTTTTCTGCCATGCACTTCCTCTCATGACGTCATATCCTGTCACGTAGTCCTAATTTATTTTTATACTAATGAGTTACCATTTATTAATTTTAGACTTTAAAATTCAAAAGAAATTTTCGATTTTCTAACTTAATTTTAACCATACGTGGAAATTTCTGATTTAAACCTTACTTTTGCACATCTAAATATTTTACAATCTAATTTCATCTAAAATTTTCTTACGCTATTGCTCTTCTTAATTTGATCGTGCAAAAATATATTACTCTATTAGCAAAAATAAAATCAATTGGTTAATAGATCTACTTTTAATGGTAAAGATTTTTTTTTTTTTTTTCTGAGACATTTGTCAGCATTTCTTTTTATTAATTTTGTGCACAAGTAAGGAATTTGTGTTGGACGGCATCTTTTCTATTTTTAATATATGTAAAAGTATTATTTGAATGAATAAAAAGAATACTAACGTTTTTGTTTTTGTTGCGTTAACTTGAAATGAAGAACTAACAAGCTGATTACTCTCAGCAAGCAGCCAAATTCTTCTTCTTTAGAGAAGTCAGGTCAAATAATGAAATAGCTTGAAATTCAATAAACGCAAAATTGAAAATCGAAAAAGGAAGTTGAAGAAAACAAACAAATCAAAATGGATTCTCATTAAATCTTTGCACAGAGTTTAATTAGTGTTTTGCTTCTTTGCTTTCTTCTTTATTTGCTGATAATATGGAAAGTGGGAAAGTGACAAGAGCACCAAAAAAGCCTGTGATGTTGAGAGCTGTTGCCCTGCTGCATTCATAATTCAGAATGAATAATTAAAATTTACTGAAGGTGACAAAGTTGAGTGACTGATTAAATTATGGAGGAAAAGAGAGAAAATCAAATTCAAAAGAAGAACAAAGTTTTAAAAATGAGAACAGATAGTCTTAAGATGCATCCATTCAATTAGTGTGTTTAGCTATGAAAATTGCTATTTCAAATTAAGTGTGACAGACTAAACCAAACAGTATTTTAAACTTAAGTTTCACAGACCAAACAAAATAGTATTTTAAACTTATTGTGACAGACCAAACAAAATGCTATTATAAACTTAAGTTTGACAGACCAAACAAAATGCTATTATAAACTTAAGTTTGACAGACCAAACAAAATGCTATTATAAACTTAAGTGTGACAGACCAAACAAAATAGTATTTTAAACTTAAGTTTTACAGAGCAAAATAAATAGTATTTTAAACTTAAGTTTGACAGACCAAACAAAATGCTATTATAAACTAAAGTGTGACAGACCAAAGAAAATTAAATTATAAATATAAGTGCAATGCTATTTCAAACCTTAAGCATAGCAGACGGACGAAAAACTGTTTCAAACCTTAAATATGATAGACCAGCGATAATGTTATTTTAAAACTAAGCATGACAGACCTCCACAAAATGTTATATTAAACTTAAGCGTGATAGACCGACGATAATGTTATTTCAAACTTAAGCATAACAGACCAAAGGAACTGATATTTGAAACTTAAGCATTACAAACAAAAGAAAATATTACTTCAAACCTTAAGTATGACAGACCGGCGAAAAGCTATTTTAAGCCTTAAGTATGATAGACTAACGAAATGCTATATTAAACCTAAGCATCACAGACCGATGATAATGTTATTTTAAACTTCCAAACAATTCAAAGAAAATGTTATTTCAAACTTAAGAAAAACAGATCCCCCACAAATGCTATTTCAAACTTAAACTGCTGCATAAAATTTAAGCATGAGAGACCAACGAAAATGCTATTTAAAACTTAAGCATTACAAACCAAAGAAAATGCTATTTTAAACTTAATCATTACAAACCAAAGAAAATGCTATTTTAAACTTAATCATTACAAACCAAAGAATATGCTATTTTAAACTTACGCATTACAAACCAACGAAAATGCTATTTCAAACTTAAACTGCTACATAAAATTTAAGCATGAGAGACCAACGAAAATGCTATTTAAAACTTAAGCATTACAAACCAAAGAAAATGCTATTTTAAACTTAAACTGCTACATAAAATTTAAGCATGAGAGACCAACGAAAATGCTATTTAAAACTTAAGCATTACAAACCAACGAAAATGCTATTTCAAACTTAAACTGCTGCATAAAATTTAAGCATGAGAGACCAACGAAAATGCTATTTAAAACTTAAGCATTACAAACCAAAGAAAATGCTATTTTAAACTTAATCATTACAAACCAAAGAAAATGCTATTTTAAACTTACGCATTACAAACCAACGAAAATGCTATTTTAAACTTAAACTGCTACATAAAATTTAAGCATGAGAGACCAACGAAAATGCTATTTAAAACTTAAGCATTACAAACCAAAGAAAATGCTATTTTAAACTTAAACTGCTACATAAAATTTAAGCATGAGAGACCAACGAAAATGCTATTTAAAACTTAAGCATTACAAACCAACGAAAATGCTATTTCAAACTTAAACTGCTGCATAAAATTTAAGCATGAGAGACCAACGAAAATGCTATTTAAAACTTAAGCATTACAAACCAAAGAAAATGCTATTTTAAACTTAATCATTACAAACCAAAGAAAATGCTATTTTAAACTTAAGCATTACAAACCAACGAAAATGCTATTTTAAACTTAATCATTACAAACCAAAGAAAATGCTATTTTAAGCTTAATCATTACAAACCAAAGAAAATGCTATTTTAAACTTAATCATTACAAACCAAAGAAAATGCTATTTTAAACTTACGCATTACAAACCAACGAAAATGCTATTTCAAACTTAAACTGCTACATAAAATTTAAGCATGAGAGACCAACGAAAATGCTATTTAAAACTTAAGCATTACAAACCAAAGAAAATGCTATTTTAAACTTAAGCATTACAAACCAAAGAAAATGCTATTTTAAACTTAAGCATTACAAACCAAAGAAAATGCTATTTTATACTTAAGTGTGGCCGACCAAAGAAAATGCTATTTTAAACTTAAGTGTAGCCGACCAAAGAAAATGCTATTTTAAACTTAAGCATTACAAACCAAAGAAAATGCTATTTTATACTTAAGTGTGGCCGACCAACGAAAATGCTATTTTATACTTAAGTGTGGCCGACCAAAGAAAATGCTATTTTAAACTTAAGCTTGAACAAACCAAAGAAAATACTATTTTAAACTTAAGCATAACAGACTAAACAAACATGTTATTTGAACTTTAGTATGACAGACCCCAAAAAGCTATTTTAAGCTTAATCTTGACAGACTAAAATAAATGCTATTTTGAACAAGCATAACAAACCAAAGAATATGCTACTGAAGTTTAAGCTTGACAGACCAACGAAAATGCTATTTTAAACATAAACATGACAAATCAAATTAAATGCTATTTCAAAACTTAAGCCTGACAGACTAAAGAAAATGCTATTTTAAACTTATATATGACAGACCAAATAAAATGCTATTTTTAACAAGCGTGACAGAATGACAAACAAACCCCTCATTCAGCAATAAAAGTGTGCATTTAGCAATAAAAACTTTTTTTTAAACTGAGGCATGGCAAACCAAAGAATATGCTCTTATAAACTTAAGTATGACAGACCAATAAAAAGGCTGTTTCAAACTGAGGCATGACGGACCTCCCACTCGGCCAACAGACAAAGCCTCTCAGATGGATTGTTGGACGTATCTGAAAATAAGAATGTCAAAAGAAAGGAAAGAATCAAATTGTTCAAACCATTGAATTCTTCGTTCTTCAGTTAATCATCTTTATGTGTTAATTTGTTCCGCTTTGTTTGAAGGGTCATTTCATGGAACAGCTGCACATGAATTGATTGTTGCTGAGTCAATGCAAAAATACAAATTCCTCACAGAAATATCAACCAATTCTAATGAAAAAGAAGAGACATTATTAATAATTCTTGTCTGCATATTGCTAGAGCTTTTTTTTTTTTACTAATGTTTTTTTTTTTAAAATCATAATTATTCATCATAATCGTCTGGTTTAACGACTGCTTATCTTTTCACAAGCGTTGGATGTTTGGATTTTTTTTTTTACTAAGGTGTCACCACTTACCAAGGCCCAAAGGCCACTCGAGGATAAGCGTTAAATGAGTGTCAGGTGGACGGTGAGACAACACCGTGATGATTGGTAATGATGGTGGCGATTTGGCAGAATTTGATTATTAAAGAGGGCGGCTCAATAAAAATTTGTTTACATTGGACTTGAAAACGACCATGTTGTAGTCAGCTGGGAAGCCAACCGTCAATAGATTCACTGATCCTGTGTGATATGACAGTCAGCACATCAGCTGTTGATCTTGCAAGATGAAAACCATGTAGCTATAGGTATTATTTACTCCTCTCCAGGAGTTAGGCACAAGGCCAGTTTTATCCTACTCCCACAAGTAAGATGTGACCCAAGGTCGGGTCGGAAAGTGGGGGTTGAAAAGCCAGTGCTCGAAAGGTGCTTTCACAGCATCTCTCCAGAATAATTCCCTCCAGGGATAGGTTTTGTTCCAGGTTCCAGGCTTTCAGATCGTCCCTGATCATCTTTTTCCAGGTCTCACGTGGGCACCCACTTTCTCATTAACCAGCGGTTACAATTTTTGTACAGAATGAATCCCTCAAAATGTCACACTATCGGATCGTCAATAAAATTCACAATCCTGCCTACAATCCAAAACGTTGGGGGATCCTTTTTATTTTTAATATACCTAATACTGATTTTGGCTGTGATGACCCTCTTTAGTCCAGGAATAGTCTGGAAATTGTTTTAATAAACATTATCTTTGAGATAACCTCACAAATAAAAATTGAGGGGTTAAGGTTTAGTGAGTGTGGGGCCGATTCAGGAGCATGCCTTCTACTGATGAGGCGATCACCAAAGTGTCCCGATATATCATAGCTGCGACCTGTATAAAAGAGTCATTCTAAAATGTTTGCTATCTAGGAATCTCAACTAATTGTGACAAGAAGTGAAGTCTTATGAAACGACGTCAGAGTTGTGAAAAACACGCTAAGATGGAGTACCAGTCAATACGTCTGGCTGGCTTCAAGCCCCAAATCAAAAGAAAGGCAGAATATCCGGTTTAAATAAATGAATTTAAATATATGTTTGCTTTCCGGAAGTAGGGAACGCATTACTTCATTGGCAAATAATGTTTCAAGGGAGATAACTTGGATCTGGTTCAAGAGAAAACCTCTTAAATATTCTAAACCAACATTGGTAAATAACATTGGCACTCGAACAGCAACATCAGACATTATATTTTCAATTGTTTTAGTCTGAACGGTTATATAGTTTTAAATTTGTGGGAAAGAATTGCTGTTTTCTGAATCGGCTGTTTTGAATCGGTGGTATGTAGAGATTTCCAATCCCCTCACAGTATTCATCATCATTCAACTGTCATTCTATCCATGTCAATTATTCTTATTCGTGAGTGGCTTTTGGCCTTGATAACTGGTGACTCATTAGTAACAGAAGATTAGTGAAATGACTCTCTTATTTATTTATTTAAATTTATGTTTTCTCTTATTTATCTATTTAAATTTATGTTTTCTCTTATTCATTTATTTAAATTTATGTTTTCTCTTATTTATTATTTTAAATTTATGTTTTCTCTTATTTATTTATTTAAATTTATGTTTTCTCTTATTTATTATATTAAATTTATGTTTTCTCTTATTTATTTATTTAAATTTATGTTTTCTCTTATTTATTCATTTAAATTTATGTTTTCTCTTATTTATTTATTTAAATTTATGTTTTCTCTCATTTATTTATTTAAATTTATGTTTTCTCTTATATATTTATTTAAATTTATGTTTTCTTATATTTATTTATTTAAATTTATGTTTTCTCTCATTTATTTATTTAAATTTATGTTTTCTCTTATTTTTTTATTTATTAAAATTTATGTTTTGCTCTTATTTATTTATTTATTTAAATTTATGTTTTCTCTTATTTATTTATTTAAATTTATGTTTTCTCTTATTTATTTATTAAAATTTGTGTTTTCTCTTATTTATTTATTTATTTATTTATTTAAATTTATGTTTTCTCTTATTTATTTATTTAAATGTATGTTTTCTCTTATTTATTTATTTAAATTTATGTTTTCTCTTATTTATTTATTTATTTAAATTTATGTTTTCTCTTATTTATTTATTTAAATTTATGTTTTCTCTTATTTATTTATTTAAATTTATGTTTTCTCTTATTTATTCATTTAAATTTATGTTTTCTCTTATTTATTTATTAAAATTTGTGTTTTCTCTTATTTATTTATTTATTTATTTATTTAAATTTATGTTTTCTCTTATTTATTTATTTAAATTTATGTTTTCTCTTATTTATTCATTTAAATTTATGTTTTCTCTTATTTATTCATTTAAATTTATGTTTTCTCTTATTTATTCATTTAAATTTATGTTTTCTCTTATTTATTTATTTAAATTTATGTTTTCTCTTATTTATTTATTAAAATTTATGTTTTCTCTTATTTATTTATTTAAATTTATGTTTTCTCTTATTTATTTATTTAAATTTATGTTTTCTCTTATTTATTTATTTAAATTTATGTTTTCTCTTATTTATTTATTTAAATTTATGTTTTCTCTTATATATTTATTTAAATTTATGTTTTCTCTTATTTATTTATTAAAATTTATGTTTTCTCTTATTTATTTATTTATTTAAATTTATGTTTTCTCTTATTTATTTATTTAAATTTATGTTTTCTCTTATTTATTTATTAAAATTTGTGTTTTCTCTTATTTATTTATTTATTTAAATTTATGTTTTCTCTTATTTATTTATTTAAATGTATGTTTTCTCTTATTTATTTATTTATTTAAATTTATGTTTTCTCTTATTTATTTATTTATTAAAATTTATGTTTTCTCTTATTTATTTATTTATTTAAATTTATGTTTTCTCTTATTTATTTATTTAAATTTATGTTTTCTCTTATTTATTTATTAAAATGTGTGTTTTCTCTTATTTATTAATTTATTTATTTAAATTTATGTTTTCTCTTATTTATTTATTTAAATTTGTGTTTTCTCTTATTTATTTATTTATTTAAATTTATGTTTTCTCTTATTTATTTATTTAAATGTAAGTTTTCTCTTATTTACTTATTTAAATGTTAGTTTTCTCTTATTTATTTATTTATTTATTTAAATTTATGATTTCTCTTATTTATTTAAATGTATGTTTTCTCTTATTTATTTATTTAAATTTATGTTTTCTCTTATTCATTAATTAAAATTCATGTTTTCTCTTTTTTATTTATTTATTTATTTAAATTTATGTTTTCTCTTATTTATTTATTTAAATTTATGTTTTCTCTTATTTATTAATTTAAATAAATAAGAGAAAACAATAATTAATAGATAAATAAAATATACAAGCATCTGCTGACTAAAATCTTTGCCTCGACATCAGCATCCAAATATAACACCAACTTTTGTACGTTTTTTTGTTTCCAGAAAATGTTTGTTTGTTTGTTTGTTTGTTTTTAGAAGAAGAGTGTTTCTCCTGAAACATCAAACTATATATTCTCTCTTAACTCTGACTCTATGTAATAGAGTGAAAGATTTACTAAAAATTAAATAAATTAGTTTTATTGAAGATAAAAAATATCGCATGCTTACTTGTTTTTGTTCATTCTCACTTTCCCCACTCCGGTTCTATCACAATACGAACAGCCTTATTAAATACCTATATACTAGCAGAAAGAGCCGACGTTGCTCGGGATTGAATGAGGATCACTACTATGTATTTTCTTTGTTTTTACTGCCCCCCCCCCCCGTAATATAGACGGAAGACACTGAAATGTTGGAAAACCCTCTGAATTAGTATTTTATACATATGATTTAAATTTCATTACAATCGGATATACATATTTGAAGTTTTAAGAGGGGTACTATTCGCATGGCTCACTCTGTGGTGGGAACATGTAGATATTCGGCACATAGATGGCAACATAGAGATTCAGAATGACTTCTATTGTCTTTCTCTGAGAATTTTATACATATGATATATATTTCATCAAAATAGAATATATTTGAAGTTTTAAAGGATGTTCAGCATCCATAGATTTCTCAGATTAGGAAGACACTTAGAGATTCGATACCACTTCCATTGTCTTCCCCATAACATGTTATACATATGGTTTAGGTTTCATAAAAGTTGAATATATTTGAAGTTTTAAGGGGTTGTGCCCTCATAGCCCCCTTAGGGGTGTACTTAGAGATTATGGAATACTTCCATTTTCTTCCCCGGTAAATTTTACATAAGAATACACTTTTAGATTTTATGTAGATTTTATATAGATTCTGTAACCTTTCTTTCTATTAGGAACACACAAACATCACACACACCTACACACAGACATTGAGTTTTATATATATATATATATATATATATATATATATATATATATGTATTACAAAAGATCAGAACAACATCAATACCGTCGGTTTCAAATTTAAACAAAGAGGAGCTATAGTTGGTCGCCTATGTCGGACTCTCTTCAGCCTCTGTTTCTGCCTGCAAAGGAGACAGGCATAAACAGAGGCTGAAGAGAGTCCGGCAAACTAATTATAGGTCCTAACTGTTTAGGTTTGAAACCGACGGTACCGATGTTGTTCTGATCTTCTGTAATACATTTATAAATAAACATTACACTATCATTTTTTAATTTTCTTAATAATCGAGCACTCTTCCACTAACCTTATATATATATATATATATATATATATATATATATATATATATATATATATATATATATATATATATACAACAAAAGATATAAGAGGAAACTAATATCTTTAATTAGTGAACATCCGGATAAAAATGAAGCTCAATATACTGGATAGAGCATTAATAGCATTCACTTTACCTTATTTTATTCTTTTACTGTGCTTGAACTTTGAATTGTAATAAAATTTGATTTGCACCTTATTTTATTCTTTCACTTTATCTAATGCTATATATATATATATATATATATATATATATATATATATATATATATATATATCATTCACTCAGAAATATCCTCATTTATTTCATTCCATGCTACTGACTTCGCTAAGCCCGGATCTCGGGTCTGCGCACCCAGTAATGGCTACTACTTTTTCTAATCAACCCATCATGTCAACCCAACATTTTCACGTATTTGCATGACATTTTTCTTAAAATTATCATCTTGAGGAAGTCTTTCAAATAAAGACGAAACGTTGATGAATATATAAAAAAAACATCCTTTTTGGTTTTTCCTTTTTCATTTCCTATATATATATATATATATATATAAGGTTAGTGAAAAATTAAAAAAGTAATGTTTATTTATAAATGTATACATACAGTCGGTACAGTCGGTTTCAAATCTAGACAATTAGGACCTATAATTGGTTTGCCGGACTCTCTTCAGCCTATGTTTATGTCTGTTTCCTTTTCAGGCAGAAACTGAAGAGAGTCCAGCATAGGAGACCAACTGTAGAGCCTCTTTGTTTGAATTTGTTGTTCTGATCTTTTGTAATACATTTATATATATATACATATATATATATATATATATATATATATATATATATATATATATATATATATATATATATTCATTTTAATAAATAATATTAAATTATTTTTACGAGCGTTTCGAGATTTCGCTCTCATCAGATGATAATCGCGGACGGTCACACGGTTCGAACCTAGACTCTGTAAGCAGGTGCTGTAACCATTAGGCCACGAGACATTACCACATTCAAGAAAGGAATTTAAGTTCTATTTATGCGAAGGGCAACATATCAAGAAAGACTGACTTAGAGATTCCATGAACGTTGTTAGAATGTGCCTTATAGCTGCGTGTCAGTCTATTAGTTTATATATATATATATATATATATATATATATATATATATATATATATAGAGAGAGAGAGAGAGAGAGAGAGATAAGTGTACACAAATCTAACTGTATAAGTTTTAAAAAATGTTGACTTGTTTCCTAAGAAAACAAACAATGTAATATGGAAAAGATAATGCAATCAACTGAAATGAAAATCTGACAGCCATTTTCTTTTTTATATCTTTCTCTTTTTTTAGGATAAAAATCCAAATAAAAAGTGTTCACTGAATTTTCACACTCCAGACTGACATTGGAAAAAATGGGGGGGGGGGGGGAAACAACTACGAAATGGAGCATGAAAAATAATGAAATTTTCGTAAAAAGATGATTTTTTTTTTATATATGTATATTTATTTAGTTTTTGCTGCATCTTCATTAGAATATAAATTAAATTATATGGAAGAGAAGTAAATCAGGAGCAAACATTATTTAACCAAGTAAGAGGTAGAAACAAAATAGGGGAAAAGGGAGATTGCAAAGAGGTAGAGAACGAAAGGGAAATGACGTTAGAGATAGAGAAGGGAGGGAAAGACGTTATTAAAGATACCTCTTCCTTTGATGTCTTTTCCATCTCTCTATCGTGTTTTATATAGGTGGAAAAGACATTAAAGGTTGGGAGATAGAAACGACATTAAAGACATGCAAGGAAGAGTGAAGAAAAAGGGGGGGGAATGAAAGTGAAACAGAGAGAGGGGAAGATGGAAATTAAATGAGATGCAAAGGGAGAGATGGAAAGGGAATGAAGAAAGTGGGAAGAAAATAAGAAAGGAGAGTGGAAGATGGAAAGGAAATGAGAGGGGGAGAGAAAAGAAATGAGAGGGAGCGTGAAGAAGATAGAAAAGAAAATGAGAGGAAAATGGAGGGTAGGGAAATGAAAATCAAAGGGAGAAAAGTAGATGGAAAAGGAAGTGAGAAGGGGAGATGGAAAAGGAAATGAAGGGGGGGGGGAGAGGAGATGGAAATGAGATGAGAAGGAGAGTAGAAGTTGAGAAAGAAATGAGAGGGTAAGAGGGAGATGGGAAATCAGAGCAAGTGTTGGAATTTGTTAAAGCCCCCCTCACTGATTGGCTGTTGCCATGTCCCTTAAGGGCCTCTCGGATTGGCTGTCAGGCATTGCAACCCCTTTTTAGTATAGGTGTCACGTGAGCCAGCCCTTAAAAACTCGTGTATACGGCTTCCCGCCCTCTTTTCCACGACTCTGCTCGAGTCAAGAACACATCGGCTGGTCTTCTTAGTGATACAGCCCACGACGGCATCACCGAGAATGATCTCCCACCGTTACCAGAACTCTAAAACAGATCAGTTCTAGCGAACCACATTTTCGCAACCAACCTCAAACCCACCTCTCTACCATCCTCTTTTCCATCCTCTCTATGATTTACCAATGCCTAAATGAACTTTATGAAACTGTAAATACTCGATCCAACTTTCTCTTTATTACTAAATTGATATGAAATTACACCCTTGTGTTTTGTGTTCCTTCTTCAGACTTCCGTCCTATATCTATCTTTGATGATTTTATCTGCACATGGTTACCCCATTCTCACGTGGGAGAATTGAACTTTATTTCAGGATTATTTTAATCCCAATACAAGAGGGGGAAATGGAATAGAAATGAGAGGGGGAGAGGAAGGTGATAATTAAATGAGAAGAGAGATGAAAATGAAATGAGAGGGAGATGGGGGTTATGGAAAGGAAAGAATGAGAGGGAGAGATTGTAAGGAAAAGAAGGGGAGAGGAAAAGGAGAGGAAAAAAAAGAAATGGTAGAAAAAGTTAAAGAGAATGAAGAATTGAGAAAAATAAAGTGATTTTTTTTTATTATATTATAACAACCCTTTTCTGGTTATTTAATGTTAAACTTTTAAAATGTTTGTTTTTCTGCATATCAACCCTTTTGAAGATTATGTAATGCCAAATTGCAACATCCATTTTTAAACATTGTTAATAATTCATTGAACACATGTTGTTATTTCAGCCATAGCTGGAGGGAAATTGTGGGTTCATACCTTTCAAATTTCTATTAGTGTGTCTATAAATGCAATAAATGAAATGAAATTTTGTTGGTTTGACTAAGAAAAATATGAAACATGAAGGTAACAGTCATTTTGAATGTTGGAACCAACCAGACAAGAATATTATTGAAATTAGCAACAGCACAGAAGAAACTCATAGATAATAAGAGGAGACTTGTTGTCACTTTATTTCTAGCAGAAATGAGAATTGAAGAATCAGCAATCGAAGTAGGATTAAAAAAATAAAAAAACTCCGGAGGAGGAGATTTTCAACTGACCTCGACCCTTAAAGAAGAGAGTTCCTATTTACTTGCCTCCTTAAATATAGACACAAGATTGGTTTTTAATGTGTGGACAATCTAGCTCCCTAAAAAGGGGCGCTCTGGATTAGGACAAAAATAAAAATTGTCTCAATCTAGGTAGATTTACTAGAGAGTCCCTATTTACTTGCCTCCTCACGAGGACAGCGTTAGTAACAAGGTCAGTTTTTAATGTAGGGGAAACTCCAGCTCCTCAAAAAGGGGTACTCTAGATCGGGGGAAAAAATTTAAAATCTATCCAGTCTAGGAGGATTTACTAGAGAGTCTTCAATTTATGTAGGGGTCATATTTTTATAAATATACATACACATATGTACATACACATATGTACATACACATATGTACATACATTTACATCTACATCAAGTCAAACCATCTTTCTATCTAAAGAGACATTGCCCACCACCCATAGTCTAACCCTTCATCACCTTGCAGTGACAGCAGAGTAATTTCAGAGTTACTCAGCTAACAGTGCTCTGGTGAAAATCCAGGAGGAATCGACATCAGGATCCGACGTCCTCTTGTCGTCTCTGCGTCTGGATGTAGCAAGCAAGGATATGTCAGGTGCAGAACCACAAATCCAAGAGGTGGGGGATAACAACGTTGATTCTGTGAATGTGTACACGGTATTCTATTTGTGTGTTCTGAGCCAAACCTTCCCCGATTTCGTATGCAACCACTGGGTCTTGCTGCTTTGGGTTGAAAATACGTACTCTTACAGGTTTAACAAGGAGGACTTCATGCAGACCAGACAATCCTATATATAACTTCTTTTGTTAACTTTCAACCAATTAACTATTAACTCTTCTGGCAGCTTTTTCTTGGGCAATATTGTGCATATTTTTTCATGGCTTTACTTCAAAAAACAAGATGGCTGTTCTTTCTGGGTAGCGTTTGCTATGTCTTTCCTCGAGTGGAAATGTTTGTTTGTTTTTGTTTGTGTATTTTTTTTCTGAAGGAGAACTTTGGTTTCTGCAGAGCCCATAGATGAAAGATCCGGGATTGACATACTAATGTTGGATGTTCTTCTGGTAATCTTGGTAACTGGAATGTAGCCTAATATTGTCTATTTATATATGCTCTATTGTTATATGTAAACAATCATCGAGCTCTTACTTTGAAAAAGTTGGTCTATAAAAAATAGAATGTATGTGCAAAAAACATATATTTTCCCATATCTCTCTCTCTCTCTCTGTCTCTCCCCTCTCTCTCTGTCTCTGTCTGTCTCTCTCTCTCTCTCTCTCTCTCTCTCTCTCTCTCTCTCTCTCTCTATATATATATATATATATATATATATATATATATATATAGAGAGAGAGAGAGAGAGAGAGAGAGAGAGAAGGGGAGTAAAAGGCTATCACAATGCAAGAACTCAAAATATATCGGCGTTGAGAAGTAATACATAAACATGTGCTTTCTTGTTTTGTTTTTTTTATTACTTGATTAGTCAAGACTTCTACACAATCATCTAATGTACGTGACCGTGTTCCATAATATATTTCGAAGAAAGATCTCTTTATCAAATGGTAGGTGTTTCAAATCTCTTGAAATCCGTGTGGACCGGTAATATTTTTATATGGTGATACCGCAGTAAATATCAATATCAATATATATATATATATATATATATATATATATATATATATATATATATATATATATATATATATATATATATATATATATATATATATATATATAAACCTTGAGCATTGCATTATTTATGATGTATTAATGAAAATGCTTAAAACCAGTGATTTGTATCAAGAAGAAGCCATTGGAAACAAGATCAACAAAGGAAACGAGGAATGGGAAGCGACATAAAAATAAAATAAAATGGCAGAGTATGTCTCGATATCAAGCTCGCACAAGTTTTCCCTTTTCTTAACAAAATAAAAAAAAAAATGATACACAAGATAAAAAATGAAAAAAAAAACATTAATTTTATTTTCTGAAGTGTAAAACTCACCGCAGCGATAAAAATATTTAAAGAAGTTCTTGTCCGGCGGGCGGCAGGGCGGATCACGTCTCAGGAGATTAACGCTAAAAGAAAGAAAGAAAGAAAATGCCGGGCGTGAGAAGAAAGGAACCTTGTGCCCGTCACCTGCCCGTCATGCAGTTTCATGCGTATCGTTTAATAAAAAACACATTAGAGTGCGGCATGCTGCACCCTCTCCACTCACACCCGCCACCCATCCATCGATCTTCTAATAAATTTTCGCAGTCTCACCAGCAAGCCTCAATGACGTCCCCCAGGGATTTGAAAAGTATGTAGAAAAAAAAATTAAATAAAAAAGTTAGTGAAAAATAAGTAAAATGCTATGGTTTTATTAGTTTTATTAAAAAAAATAAAATAAAATATATATATATATATATATATATATATATATATATATATATATATATATATATATATATATATATATATATATATATATATATATAAAGATAGATGAAACAAGAAGGATAAACATGTACGAATGACAAATTTATTTCAACTTCGATTGTTCAATGCAAGGTGTACGGTAAAAACATGTTTATTTTTCTTTCCTTAAGCCAAGGCTTTTCAAAGATTAAAATCTTATCATCAGAGGAATTACATAGATAGATAAGTTGGCAGTGGAAGTGCCAAAATTCAAAATTTTTAAAAATATTAAGTAATGGAGAGTGAGAATGTGCGTGTAAAAAAGATATGGGGTCAGTCCAGTTGGTAAATGTCCGTTGATAAGGTGTCCAGTGAAAGGAGATTTAAAGATGGAAAAGAAGTTGAAATAAATTTGTCATTCGTACATGTTTATCCCTCTTCTTTCATCTATCTTTATAATTGTTCTATCTCGTATATTGAGCTTAAACCATTTCACTATAGGTTCTATCTACTAAAAGTATACTTTTAGTTTCATATTTTATATATATATATATATATATATATATATATATATATATATATATATGATAATTTTATTTACGCAGACATGTACAAAATCTGCGATTTGGAGAGAACGTTCTCTCCAAATATGATCTGAGGTTAAGATCGGATTCTAACTCTGCCTGATGAGATCTCAGTTTATAGTAACTGTTGATCGATAACATCGACATGCCAGTGTCGCAGATTTTGTACATGTCTGTGTAAATAAAATTATCATATATAAAGCTTTATTTTGATATTGAGCACTTTTTATAAACCCGGTTAAAATTCTCTGGATTACCACCCTGTGGATATTTTTCACCTGGATTATTACCATTATTATATATATATATATATATATATATATATATATATATATATAAAGTTCATGTTGTAGCTCAATGGTGAACGACTAGAGCTCTTCATTTAACATCATGTAAAACCTTAGTTATTCAGCGATATTGTGTACATCTCGATGATATTTTGTATATCACAATGATATTTTGTATATCACAATGCTATTTTGTATACCGGCAATAACAATTATATGCAAATAAAAATGTTTGATGGTTCAAAACAGATACCAAAAACTCATAAACACTTGAATCAGTAAAGTCTACTCCAACAAAGAAATATTCGACTCCAGTGAAGGAATATACAAAGAGGCAAAAAGAAAGAGAGAATATAATTAATCTAAAATAAAATAAAATAAAAAATGCAATTCCTTTATAAAATAACGAAAAATTATTACAAATAATAAAGTATTAAGTAGATTATCATAAAGAACTGGATAAAAATAATAACTAGTCGATATTAAAAACCTGGTTTCTAATTCTCAATTAATTAGGGGAATAATATTGTGGTTGGATCAACTTAGTTCGTTGGTAAATATGATTGATATTTGTTAAGAATTTTAATTAAATAATAAATATCGATTGTCTTAATGTATATAACACTCTATTTGGCAGCTTATTGTGAAAATGTTTAGTAAGAAGATAAAATAATTAAATCCTTAATACATTACGCAAAATATATATATATATATATATATATATATATATATATATATATATATAGTGTGTAGATTTCAATTTTGTGTAGAGAATCTGAATAACAGAGCTCAATGTAATTTAAACAGAGCAAAACAGAATTATAAAAGGAAAAGCTATACACACATTAAGGTTGTACACATAATAACTTATTTCGACCCCTTTAATTAGGTCTCCTCAGATGTATAGACAACCACGTCAAAAAAAAAGTTTTTTTGACGTGGTTGTCTATACATCTGAGGGGACCTAATTAAAGGGGTCGAAATAAGTTATTATGTGTACAACCTTAATGTGTGTATAGTTTTTCTTTTTATAATTATATATATATATATATATATATATATATATATATATATATATATATATATATATATATGGATGTATGTGTGTATGTGTATATATATGTATATATGTTTTTATTCTTACATCTATATATAAGTGTGTATGTGTGTTTGTGAGTATATAAATGTGTGCGTATAAGCATGGGTGTGTGTATGTGTGAGTGTGTCTTGGTGTGTGTGCGTGTAGTTAGGAAAGGGAAGACGGCCGTGTGAAGCCAAAAGTTTGAGCTGACCGACTTTCTTATGCGTCGATAGGTAGGTGTCAATGTGTCATCTTATGCAAAAAGGTTTCTCGTCTGAAAATTTTGAAATGTAATTTGTCTGTTTGTTTTTTGTCTTTTGTTTTTTTTTTTTCTTTTTTTTTTGTGTATTATGTATTGGCGGATCTAATCTATGCTCATCAGTATATCCCTCAGGAGGAGCCGAGGAGGTTCTGAAACAATTGTCGGATACTCAAACTATGTGTATTTTAATATATATATATATATATATATATATATATATATATATATATATATATACATATATATATATATATATATATATATATATATATATGTATATATATATATATACATATATATATAATCAAGATATAATTTAAGGTAGTATATTATTATTATTATTATTATTATTTTATTATTTATTTATGTATATATATAAGTAACATTTTAAGCTGAATTATTGGGGAAATGGTAGTTTTATCTGTACCATTGGAGAGCCATGCATATAACTATCCTGTTTTTAAATCTCCGAAACAGTTTCATGGTAAACAGCTGAAGATCCCCGTGTTAATATTAGATGCTTACGTTAAGGTCTCCTGCTTTTGTTTCACTGTTAGATACTAAATCCCCCTTTTTATTTTATTTACTTACTATTATATATTATTTATTTATGAATTTTCCAACAAATGTTAAGTCTACACTATTTTGGATTTAGTTAGTTTCTCTGGGAATTTAAACTGCATTTTCCTTTTTTTTTTTCTTTGTGTTTGTCTTTTTGTTTAAAATAACTCAAAGCTTCTTTAGACTATATATATATATATATATATATATATATATACATACATATATATATACATATATAAAGAAGAAGAAGAAGAAGAAGAAGAAAACACAGAGCATGTGAAGTAATTAATGCTTTATATTTTTTTCTCCATCTTCTTTATTCACAGTTCTGAAAAGATCAATGAAAATGTCTTCCTGTATGTAAAGAGATTTAATACCATCTTGAAACATATTATTACAAAGAAGTCGCACAGAACATAAAAGATGCAGAGCTGTGACTATAAGGTATCAAGATCAATAGTAACTCCTCCCTTCATTCGGGAGTGACGGGTCATGAAGAATTTGATTATTTACCTATGCGTATGAGAATAAAAAGACAAGGGTCGAGTTAAAGGTCATATGATACTAGTTGGGATACCCACTGCAGGTCATGTTTAGAATAGTAAGACACACTTAATTTCTTCTTCTTTGTGTATATTTGAAGAATGTGGTAACAGGACAGTTTCCTACTTGTTTATACAGTGCTTTGCATTTATCATTGAACTCTGCAAGAGCTTTCAAGCTTCACTGGTTAGGTAGTAGAGGACAAACAACGCAGTGCTGCATCGTATGGTCCTCCTCTCCACATTCGCAGATGGCTGTGTCGGTTTTGTAGCCCATATACTCATAGCAACTTTTGATCGCCCCATTCCCGTTCTCAGGTGGCTGAGTGTCATACACTTGACTCACAGTACTTCTTAGTCAGAAGAGAGGGCTTTAGAAAGGGGGATTTCCATGTCAGTAGGAGGTGAAAGCATTCTCTATCCCTCCGGTCCATAGCTGCAGTCTTGTCTCTACTTGAGATATTGCTAAGGGCTTAACATGGCTGAGGAAGCCTCTTCCTTGACTTATGCTGTTGGGCCGTTGGTCCACGTCCACGAAGGAGATGGGGTTTATCACTGATAGCATTTGTGATCTCTACTCAGTGGCAACTTCCCATTTCACATTTGTGAGTGCAAGCGATCAAACCGCAAAATCATCTTATTATTATGTTTTTTTAATATGCTGCTTTTACAGGTGGATACTTTGTGGCAAGCTTGAGCAAGCGAAATGGGTTACTGACCTGCTAAGCCTCTGCCTTTCTTTCTCTTTTCGTATGTGCTTCATTCTAGTCTTTTCTTTTCCTTTTCTTTCTTTCACCGTCTTTTCCCTTGTGAATAGCAACACCAAAGACGTGGAAATGGGAGATACAAGAAACAATCGATTATTACACTAAATATGAGTTCATCAACGTTTGTTTCTCTTTTTCCTGCTAAAATATACCTTAGTTCTGAGATTGTGTTATGTTTAAAAAAAAATGTTTTAATTGTTCTAATTAGCCGTAATTTATAATTAACTTAAAAAGTCACTCATCTCTCTCTTACTATCTATTATTTTTCTTGCCCTCACACTCTATGTTGATTCAACCACTCTCTTATATTTCTTAATGTCTTCGTGAGCATTTAGAGAAAGATTGACTCTATTTATCATCTAATTTACATACATGTGTCTGTACACACCACTAACACGTATGTAAATTTGATGAGAAAATAATAAGTCTTTTTACTCCAATTTATATATAAATAATAAAGAATAATCAAACTTCTATATAATAATAATAATAATAATAATAATAATAATAATAATAATAATAATAATAATAATAAAAAATACAGAGATGCATTTTCCAAGGAGACTCCCTATCACCACTACTGTTTGTAATAGCCATGATGCCGCTCAACTACATACTCAAAAAATGTGATGCTGGATACAAGTTTACAGACACTGAACTAAGAGTAAACCATCTGATGTACATGGACGACCTGAAACTTTTTGCAAAAAGCAAAAAGGAACAATCTTCAGTCAAGACATTCAAATGGAATTCGGAATGGAAAATTGTGCACTACTAGAAATGAAAAGAGGAAAACTGGAAACGACAGAGGGCATGGAGCTCCCCAACTGAGAGGAGATGAGGGTGCTAGGCGAGCAGGATGGCTACAAATATTTGGAAATTCTAGAAGCAGACACCATCAAATATACAGAAGATTAGAAAAGAATACTTACGAAGAACAAGAAAACTACAAGAAACGAAATTATATAGCAAGTAAAAGGTATCAACACCTGGGCAGTATCGCTAATGAGATACTCTGGACCAAAGAAGAACTCAGACACCTTGACCAGAGGACTAGAAAATTAATGACCATGCACAATGCCCTACACCCAAAAGACGATACGGACAGACTCTATATGAAAAGAAACGAAGGAGGAAGAGGACTGGTGAGTATAGAAGATTGTATGGAAGACTCAAAAAAAGAGCTGGAGAAATATATAACTCAAAACATGGAAATCCTTATCACCGCAGCAAGAGACACCGTTCCAACGAGCAACTCGGGAAGCACCAAAACCAGAAACAAAACAACAAGAAAAGAAAAGTGGGAAGAAAAACAACTACATGGACGCTTCAGAAGACTGACAAGAGAAGAAACTAACGAAAATAGCTGGGCATGGCTAAGAAAAGGACACTTGAACAGAGAAACAGAATATTTACTGATGGCTGCACAGAACAATGCAATTAGGACAAACTACATTAAAGCTAAAATAGATAAAACACAGGAAAACAGTAAATGCAGACTGTGTGCACAAAGAGACGAAGCAGTAAATCATATAATAAGTGAATGTAGCAAACTAGCCCCAAAAGAATACAAGAACAGACATGACTGTGTGGGGAAAGCAGTACACCGGGAACTGTGCAAACAATTGAATTTCGAATATGCAGACAAATGGTACAAAAATAAAACAGAAACAGTACTGGAAAACGAAAAACACAAAATCATCTGGGATATGGATATACAAACAGACAAACTCATACAAGCAAGGAGACCGGATGTTATAATAATCAACAAGAAGGAAAAATCTTGCAAAATCGTAGACTTCGCCGTTCCAGCAGACCACAGAGTGAAAAGTAAAGAAACAGAAAAAGGAAGCAAATACATGGAACTAGCCAGAGAACTGAAAGGAATATGGAGCATGAAGAAAATCAGTATAATACCAATAATCGTAGGAACACTAGGAATAATCCCAAAAAACCTGGAAAAAAGACTGGGAGAAATTGGAATCAAAGGGATCATTGAAACTATACAAAGGACGGCAATGATCAAAACAGCTGCAATCTTAAGAAAAATCCTAGAATGCAGAAACCAACCCGCATAAGCTACGAAAGGTCACATGGAATCTACAACAGGAAGAAAACAAAACCACAGAAAGAACACCACATCACAAAGGAACAGAAACATCATTTAATGAGCCCACCCCAAATAAATTACATCGGCCTCAGCTGACACGACACAAAAATGAACCAATGAACAGAAATAACAACAAAAACAATAAGCTCCCCCCCCCCCAAAAAAAATTTAAATAAAAAAAATGGTACAAGCCTAGGCTGACACCACACAAAATATTTGCATAAGGTCAAGGAAGCTGAGAAGACCGAGGAGGGACAGCACAAACCAGACCTCCATTGGAAGTGCAGAGAGTGCTGGGACCTTGGGGAGGCTTATTGCCACCCAAATCCCAATGGTCTTTACCAGCGAGAAATCAATGGTAAACGGCTGTTGCGATACTGCAAGTTTATTTGCGGTGGCTATCGAAAAGAAGTGGAGAACACTGGAAATCTGGGGAGAGTTGTTGTCACTCAGATTCCAGGGAATACCACCGGTTGTCGGTGAGCAATCACTGATGACCTGTGTGAGAACTCCTAGTGAGTACATATAATAATAATAATAATAATAATAATAATAATAATAATAATAATAATAATAAACGAAGCAAATACACAGAACTAGCCAGAGAACTGAAAGGAATATGGAGCATGAAGAAAGTCAGTATAATACCAATAATCGTAGGAGCACTAGGAACAATCCCCAAAAATCTGGAAAAAAGACAGGGAGAAATTGGGATCAAAGGTATCATTGGAACTATACAAAGGACAGCAATGATCAAAACAGCTACAATCTTAAGAAAAATTATTGAATGCGGAAACTAACCCACATAAGCTACGAAGGATCATACAAAATCTAACACAGGTAGAACACAAAAACTAATGAAAGAACACACCACAAACAAACAGAAAATGTAAGAAACATCACTTAATAAGCTCCCCCTCCTCCAATAAATTACAACGGCCTCAACTGACACAACACAAAAATGGATCAATGAACAGAAATAGCAAGAAACACCATAAGCTCACCCTCCACCCCCACCCCCCAATAAATAAATAAATAAATAAAAAATAATCAGTCCCCCCCCCAAAAAAAAAAAATTGTACCAGCCTAGGCTGACACCACACAAAATATTTGCATAGGGTCAACGAGGATGAGAAGACCGAGGAGGGACAGCACAAACCAGACCTCCACTGGAAGTGCAGAGACTGCGGGGACCTTGGGGAGGCTTATTGCCACCCAAATCCCAGAGAAGACCAATGGTCATTACCAGCAAGAAATCAATGGTAAACGGCTGTTGTGATACTGCAAGTTTATTTGCGGTGGCTATCGAAAAGAGGTGGAGAATACTGGAAATCTGGGGAGACTTGTTGTCACTCAGACTCCAGGGAATACCACCGGTTGTCGGTGAGCAATCACTGATGACCTGTGTGAGAACTCCTAGTGAGTACATATAATAATAATAATAATAATAATAATAATAATAATAATAATAATAATAATAATAATAATAATAATAATAATAATAATAATAATAATAATAATAATAATAATAATAATAATAATAATAATAATAATAATAATAATAATAATAATATAGAAGAAAAGAGACTTACTTTTAGTTATGCAAGAATAATGTATTTACAGATATGTCCCAGTTTATTAATTTTTGAATTAAATCAAAGTAGAAAAACATTGCGTTAGTGGTTTTAACCCAAGTGATCACAGGTAAGGCTAGTGGGTTATAATTACGTCCGCATCAATGTCATATGAACAAATGAAAATAAAATAATCAAATGTTGCTTAACAAATCTGAAGAACTCCCATGTGATTCAACACAATAAGTCTAGGAGCCAACCGATTCATATACAAACCAAGAAGTTCATTAACTAAGAGAGAGTTTTTCCAGTTGACATCAGAGCGTCAAACTAACAGAATATTAAAGACAACAACAAGCTTAACTACTTCATAATGCTGGAAACGGCATAACTGAATGTACATCTAGACAGGTTGAACTTACAGTCGTTGTCATAGTCATTGATTGTAATAGCCGTTTTTCTCTTTAATAGCAGCGCTTGTAATAGTTATTAATAACGATATCACACATTTTGAGGTTTAATTTTTTTTTCTTCATTTTCCTTTTAGTTTGCTCCTAGTTTACAGTAATAGTATATATTCCGCTTATCTCCGTCGGGGGGGGGGGAGAAGTGCTCTGAAAACACGTCTGTTCCTTCTTACAAACACAAGCTAAAGAGAAAGATTTAACTAGCTTATTTACCACATCTCACTCGAGATCACCTGTGACGTCATTTACTCATATTAGCTAACCTTAATTTCGAGTGAAAAATTCCTCTATGTAATCTAATTTCAAAATGGAAATTTCTTTTTCTGTGTAAGAGCAAAGAGTTATATGCAGAGTCTGGATAAATAAAGGTGTTTAGACACCTCAGAAAATAGCTAGAACAAACTCTTAGTCAGAGAAATGAGTCCAAGTACAGTCCTCGCTTCCAAAAAAACATGCCACTCATTGAATCGGTAATAAAATTTACAATATTTTCTGCAATCCAACCATATGTGGTACAAATACTCTTTAGTCTATGCCTAACTTGTCCACCAAGTTTCAGTTGTTAGATAGTTGGGGGTGCCAGAGAGAGGAAGAGATAGAGAGAGAGAGAGAGAGAGAGAGAGAGAGAGAGAGAGAGCACCCCAAAAGGTGGGAGAACGCCCTGAAATGTAGAGGTGGACGTGAAAAACGCCGGTCTGCGGCGAGGCGCCAGAGGAGATGGGGCGCAGTAGCCCAAAATCGCCTGACGATATCTCTCTGTAGTTCCTTCATTCTCTCTCTCCCGTACAAACCATTCAATCTCTGTCTCTTGTTTCATGTTTAAATAAAATTTTTTAAACCTGACCAGTGTCCATGCATTATTGTTCAATGGTGAGTTTAACAACAGCGACAAAGTGGGCGAGATACACTAGCCATCGGCGTAGACAAAACCCTGGTGCACACAGCACAAAGGTAAGCAGCAATGTAACACAGTCATAAATGTCCGACAGTTTTTGTTTTATCGCTGTTCAATGATATGCAGGGATACTTTGGTGATCGTCTCATCAGTAGGAGGTGTGGTCCTGAATGAACTTCACACTCACCGGAAATTAAACCCCCAGATTTTTATCTGTGCCTTATCTCAAAGATAATGTCTATCAAAACAATCCCCAGACTAATCCTGAATTGAAGATGGCCATTACAGCGATTTCATTCAAAAATGAAAGAAAACATACGGTAACTATCTGTTTTGTCACTTTAATAAATATAATTATTTTTTATTTAATAAATATAATTAATTTTAATTTAATAAATATAATTAATTTTCATTTAATAAATATAATTATTTTTTATTTAATAAATATAATTAATTTTAATTTAATAAATATAATTAATTTTCATTTAATAAATATAATTATTTTTAATTTAATAAATATATTTAATATTAATTTAATAAATATAATTAATTTTTATTTAATAAATATAATTAATTTTAATTTAATAAATATAATTAATTTTCATTTAATAAATATATTTAATATTAATTTAATAAATATAATTAATTTTTATCAATGAAATAAATATTATTTCTAAGTATCCGGCTTAATTTTATATTTTCATGATATTTTTTGTAATAAGATTTTTCATTAAACTGGATACATTTTTATTACTGTTATGACCTTTTATTATCTATAAGATGTATCTACCCAGCGTTGTCCGGGAGTCTTTTACATTTTTTAAATAATTATTTTTCTTAAATAGGATTTTGAAAGTTACATTTCTGTAATGGGAGATGGTGCATGGAGACTTCGATGGTATGGCCAAGTTTAAAGAATGGATAAGAGTTTTTGAGTTAGTAGATGTAGGACTGTTGATGTAGCAGGTTCAGTTCACAGAGGAAGACAAAGGAAAACAAGTGATAACAAGCCGCGCGTGCGTGGTCCCTCTCTGTATGTGACTCGATGTGGCGAGTGTAAAATGCAATAAATTTGGTCAATTTGGGGCATTTTTGACCCCCCCCCTTTAACCCCCTGGGGGCGCGAAACATAATTTTTCTTAGGTCAAGGATGCTCATTTTATATCTAGAACAATTGCCTCTATATTTTGGCCAAGTTTCAGAAAAATTGAATGGATTGATCAAATGTTATGAGAGAAAAGGGTAATTTTTGCCATTTTGGGGGCTTTTGACCCCCTGGGGGCGCGAACCAGATTTTTTCCAAGGACAACGATACTTATTTTCTATTAGGAACAATTGCCTCCACATTTTGGCAAAGTTTCAGAGAAATTGAATGGATGGATGAAAAGTTATGGGGCAAAAAATGGCATTTTTTGCCATTTCGGGGCCTTTTGACCCCCTGAGGGGGCTAACCAGATTTTTTTTTTAAATCGGAGAATGTCACTTTTTAACTTGACTAAAGTTACAACTTCATGCAAAATTTCAGAGAACTTCAATGGATGGTTGCGGAGAAAAATCCGGACGGACGGACGGACGGACAGACGGACAGACGGACATGCCTCAAAACATAAGTCCCCCGATTTATAAAATCGGGGGACCAAAAATGGACCTGAGAGAAAGAGGAATAAATAAAGACCTGGCCACAGATGGGGTTGTTTGGAAGTCAATTTCTAAAAGCCATCCAACGCATGTAAAACGGACGTTGAACCGATGATGATGATGATGATGATGATGATGATGATGATGATGATGATTTGGGCATTAAACTATTAAGTGAACCAAGTTGTTGTAAAACTATAAGCAATCGTTGTTAAGCTAATGTTGTTTTTATTTCTTTTTTATAAAATTATTAGATGTCAAAAACTTTCACGCTTTTAATAATTAGTTATAAATAATTTAAAAGCCAGAAATGACTTTCTATTCAGCACTTTAAGGACTTCCAAACTGCTTTCAAATCGAAAGGACATGAAGTAATCTATTCTTCTTTTTTCAACTATTAACAAAAAGTTTAAATGGCTGACTTGTTTACAAAGAAACCAAAATGTATTCTGATGGATTTAATTTCATAATTATTTTTTTTATTTTTGAAATGTTCATTTTAGTACTTTACACGATTGGATTATTGATTTCAATAAATACTCAATTAATCTTATATATAAAATAAAGTCAGTCCACCTCCACCCCCTACATTGGTGCTTAATAGCTTTGGTAACAAAAGCCACATACATAAATCTTTTCAGTGAGTGATTTCTGCCACATATTTATCTATGTTGTTAGAAAACAATTTTTCTTTTTACTTTTACAACCAAGGCATATTGCCACTGAAGCATAAGGGGCTACTGTGATAAGGACCAGATTTAAAGGTTGCAACCTGGGTGGGGAGTTTGACAGTTAGACATTACACATTCACACATTCACATTACATTTAAATCTCTGCATGCTGGTACGGACAGAGAAACAAGCAGTAGGGAGGGAATTCCAAAAGTAAGCTGTCCGATGAAAGAATTCATTAGATTAGAAAATCATCCAGCATCTAAGCACCTCTACAGTGAAAGAGAGTGATTTTCTTGCTAGTCGAGTCAGTTAGGGGTATTTGCATTGAGGGAGACAAATGCAGTAAGTAAAACAAGCGCAAGGATGCAACACTGCAGCGATGCGACAGTGTTTGAAGCTTGGTAGACAGTTCTAGACCTATTAGGTTAGAAATTCTTCTTTGCACCTTGTCCAATGGGAAAAAGGCTAGTGATTGCTGCACCAGTCCAGATGTGGCAACAATACTCCATCCACGAACGAATAGTAGCTTTATAAAGATATAGGATACTGGGAGGTGTATTTGCTCGTTATTTTTTTTAATTGGTCATACATATAGGAAGTCGGAGGAGTTTTCACTCTCATACTCAGATGTACTACCACTGCGAGCCACATACACATTCTAGTAAATAAGAAAATGATAATGCGCAGAGACGAGAAACTCATGCACATACATAGATGCACAAGAAGTTGTCACACAATTTTGTTATTATAGAAATTTGTTCTTTTATTTTATTACTAGAAAATATATTCTCCCTCCAGTCGCATATTTTTGCTGGCCTGGGATGATGATATCATGATGAACGAACATATACTACACTGACCCCAAAGGAGGAAGTAATGCCTGGGATGATGATATCATAATGAACGAACATACTACTACACTGACCCCCAAAGGAGGAGGTAACGACTGAGAGTATGGTATCATGACGAACGCATCCCCCCCCCCCCAAATACTACCCAGTCCCAATAAATAGATAATACAATAATAGATTTAATTTTTTTTTTACATTCATTTAAAAATATCTAGCCTTTTGGCTAAGGTCAGTGTAGTATCTGTTCTCAGCATCTCGACAACATCAGACGTATCTGTTCTCAGCATCTCAGCGACATT
Organism: Sepiola atlantica; assembly: GCA_963556195.1. Classification (NCBI taxonomy): domain Eukaryota; kingdom Metazoa; phylum Mollusca; class Cephalopoda; order Sepiida; family Sepiolidae; genus Sepiola; species Sepiola atlantica. The sequence goes on from OY744525.1 coordinate 41,538,547, forward strand.
AGACGTGTTTCTACCAACGAAAATATTACGTATATATAAGTAAATATGACAATGCAAAATTACAACTGTATATTACAGAATATTAATTCATTAGGAGCTGTCTATATCATAAATATGTAAATTAAGAAGATCTAAAACTGTTTGTAGGCATTTGAAGTCTACTATATATCGCATTTTAAAAATACTTACCTGGCCTTTTGGCTAAGATCAAAGTGTAGTATCTGTTCCGATGGATACTGCACGCCTGTCCTGTGCAGTTCTAGGAGGTCCACCCTCCCAGGCTTCGCCTCCCCTCTTTGGGGAGGAGTAAGTTTATTGCTTACTGCCTGAGGCGCCCCTACCGGGGAATGCCGACGGGGCTGCCCAGGCAATTTTTAAATGGCCAGAGTGCTCACCTCTCGAGCGCTGGCTTTTAACCCCACTTACTCGACCCAAGCTGTGGTCATTCTTACTTGTGGGAGTAAGATAAAACTGGCCTTGTGCCTAACTCCTAGCGAAGGAGTAAATAAATACCTGGCCTTTTGGCTAAGATCAAAGTGTAGTATCTGTTCCAATGGATACTGCACCCCATAGACTGGTATTGTCTTGGCCTTCGGGACTTGATTTACGCCGGTCTATGGGTCGGTCCTGTGCAATTCTAGGAGGTCCACCCTCCCAGGCTTCGCCTCCCCTCTTTGGGGAGGAGTAAGTTTATTGCTTACTGCCTGAGGCGCCCCTACCTGGCAATGCCAACGGGGCTGCGCAGGCAATTTTTAATGGCCAGAGTGCTCACTTCTCGGGCGCTGGCTTTTCAAACCCCACTTTCCCGACCCGACCTTGGGTCGCATCTTACTTGCCGGAGTAAAATAAAACTGGCCTTGTGCCTAACTCCTGGAGAGGAGTAAATAAATCATTGAATTAAATAAGCACAACCTGTCTTGATATTATTAAAGTTAGGATAGATGGAAAAATCTTTTGCGTTTATTCATTTAGATTATTTTTGATAATAAATAATAATTTTTTTAATTCAAAAACGAATTAACATTGAATAAATTTGCAAATATTTTCTGAATAAAAACGATAAACCAAAAAATAAAGGAAATATAAAAAAAGATAATAAATATAATAGAATACAATACTATTTAGTATTCTTCCTGTAGATGATGAAATCAAGACTAGTTGAAACTGCAGACGGCACATTTTCATTCAATATTTCTACCTTCAATAAAGTATAAAACCAATAAGTTAGGTACACGAGGCTCTCTGAAATGAACCGGCGATGCTCTTGAGTTTTCTATAGGAGAAAAGGCCACGGGCATTGTTCTTGTACACAACGTACATTCATTCCCCTAGTCGTCAAAACTGTACATTACGTGTACTATGCAATATATGAGGAGTAACAAGATGCCTCGAGATGTTCAGAGATCAATCTGTTTGCAGTATAAACACAAAAGGTAGAACACGACAACTTTATCAAATATAGCTTGATGGTAATAAACTTGAGCCAGAAGCTATGAGAAGATTTCTAATGCTCTCTTGGTAATATTGAGGTTGATATTAAATATTCAACAAAGAAATAAATGTATGTGGTCGTTTAAAGTAATACGTACAATTGGGTGATATTATTTTTGCTATTACTATTATTATCAATAGTATCATTATTTCTATTATTATTACTAGCAAATATAAGCTCCTTCCGGTCGCATATTTTTGCTAGTTGTTTTATTTAATTGCTCAGTAAAATGTGTTTGTTCGTTTTTTTACAAAAAAAAAAAGAAAGAAAGAAAATGACTCCATCCTTTATTTTAATAAATAAAACACTGAATAATAAAGACATAGTTTTTAAACAAAGTTTGCCCTTTACGGCGTAAAATGTAAGACAAAAAATCGAGAAAAATATTTTAAATACATCTGGAAATCTAGAAAAAAACAATTATGAGTGTATATTTGCGAATATTAATTTATTAGAAGCTTTAAAACAAACTAATTATGTAAATTTGAAAGACGCGTGATGTTTGGGGAAGTTTTGGAATGGGTATATATAGGAGCTGATAAGTAGATATAAAGAGAGAGCGATCAAAACTAATAATGTATTTTAGTACAATTAATAGAAGTAATAGTATAGTTTTGTGCTTCAGACAGACAAACAGATACCAAATCTCCATTAGTAATAAAAGTATAATAGTACCATTAATAGAGGTGATAATATAGTTTCGGATTCAGACAGACAGATACCAAATCTTCATTAGTGATAGATTATTATTATTATTATTGAGTATTGGTGGAACTAATATAATTTTAGATACATGTATTTTTTTCGTTTTTTCCTATAAAAATATTATATGTTTGTGAAATAAGTAGAATATGTTGATGTTTTCGCTGACCTTCTATTTGTGACCTTTTGTAAAAGGCGCTGAAGAAGTGAAATATTGGAATTCACGTAAAAAGATAAGTAAATAAAAACAATTCCGAGACGTCTCTGTTGTTGATCTTGGATTCTTGGAATTGTAATAAATAATGTTGTAAATTTAGTTATCTTTACTCATTCTCTCTCTCTCTCTCTATCTCTCTCTCTATCTATCTATCTATCTATCTATCTATCTATCTCTCTCTCTCTCTCTCTCTATATATATATATATATATATATATATATATATATATATATATATATATATACTAGCAGGCAAACCTATAATGATGACCTCTGTGTACTTCTGCTCCCACTCTGAACTCTATATAATCATTTACATTCTTTTTTTTTAATTTCCATACTTTTCAATTTTCAATTTATAAATAAAGTTAAGCATTTTCTTTGCTGTTTATGAATATCCGGTGTGAACGCAGACCCCACGATATTATTATGAAACCCCAAATTCAGAATGAATACCGTCATGAACCCAGACTCTTCAGGAGTTATTTCTCTTTAACCATAATACACTAATTATGTTTTTAAAAATACTTTTTGTTTTTCTTTGTGCCTTTAGACCTCATTGGACGAGGTTTGTGCGACGAATGCCCATAGCCCACTCGGGAATGCTAATCACCTTGTGGTAATGATTGATATCACCCTAAAATCTCGTCCTAAATCTGACGAGCCATTGCTCAAAATGACGAGATACTACAAGCGAGCTGATTGGAAATCCATCAGAGATCACATCAGAGACGTCCCATGGAGTGAAACGTTTTCTCTCCTTGCTGATCAGTGTGCAAATAAGTTAACTGAATGGGTCAAAGCAGACATTGAAGCACATGCCCATGCGAAAATTCTACAGCAAGCCTCACTCACCACAATGGTTCACCTCAAACAGTGCAGCTGCTATTGCTCAGAGGCAGCAAGCATTCCGACAATTCAACCGCCACAAGTCAACTACAAATAGACAGAAACTTAGAGAGTCAAGCAAGAAATCATTGTAAGATTGTAATAGATTAAGCAAAGCGAAGATATACAGAGATGACCAGAAAACGGATTGAGTCACAGAAACTAGGCACTCCCGATTTCTGGAAAATCTTCAATAGTGTGATGAATAGTGGGAAATCAACAATTCCTCTGCTATCCAACCACAATGATGTCGTTTGCACGGTAACTGACAAAGCTGAACTGCTTGCCCAGCGTTCCACCTCAAACTCTACTTTGGACTCCACAACTCACTCTCTCCCAAATTTCCCATTGTGGACTGAAGCCACACTTGATGACCTGATCATTACTCCATCTTATGTCTGGGACATCATAAAAATCCTTGACGTCTCTGAAGCATGTGGGCCTGATCTTATACCAGTAATAGTAATAAAGAAATGCTCTGCAGAACTGGCTCCTGTCCTCTCCAAACTCTACAACAAATACCTTGTTGAATGTTGCTTCCCTGATAGCTGAAAAATTACCTCTGTGGTACCAGTCTTCAAGAATTCTGGAGATAGACCTGACCCTCAGAATTATCGCCCCATCAGTCTACTCCCGGTCTTCACTAAAATCTTTGAATCCTTAATCAATCTAACGATAGTCTGTCACCTCGTTAATGCAAAACTTCTTTCTGATCTTCAGTATGGATTTAGGCAAGCACAGTTAACTGCGGTCATCTCTGTCACGGTCTACTGTGGATATCCTAACTCATCTCTGAAGGCATATACCATACACTGGACAACACAGGTGAAGTTAGGGCGGTAGTGCTTGATATATTCAAAGCCTTTGACAAGGTCTGGCATAAAAGTCTTCTCATAAAAATTAATTCATATGGTATTACTGAACGAATATTTAATAAAATAAGATCCTTCCTATCCTAAAGAAAGATCCAGGTTGTACTCGATGGCCGTTCATCCAAACAACATGACATAAATGCAGGTGTACTCCAGGAATCGATCCTTGGACCTTTATTGTTCCTGATTTTCATAAACGACCTCCCTGGTGACATTGTGTCTGAGATGGGTATATTTGCTGATGACACCATGCTCTACTCTCGTCATGTGGGTAAAACTGATGTGCACATATCCGAGGCAATCACTGAAATCCTTAGACAGTGACCGCCAATCTGTAGTAGAATGTAAATGGATGGTAACATTTAACGCTGCTAAGTCAAAGCTCCTTTTCTTTCAACAACTACAAGAAACCTCTTCAACCACCGATTGCCATGGCAAATAACACCTTACCTGAGCATCCAACGTTCAAACTCCTAGGCCTAACATTCACATGCAACATGAATTGAAACAAATACATAGAATACATTGCTAAGGCTGCTGCAAAGAAAGTGGGCTCTCTCTACCGTGCTAGAAAATTTCTCACACCTGACAGTATCCTATATCTCTATACAGCCACCATCTGCCCATGCATGTCACACCTGGGCTGGTGCATCATCCACTAGTCTCTCCCTCTTAAACAAGGTCCAAAAAAGAGTCTCTAATCTAATAAGTCCCTCACTATCCACTAAGCTCCAGCCCCTGTCCCATTGCCGCAATGTTGCATCCTTGCGCTTGTTTTGCAAGTACTTCAATGGAATGTGCTCCGATGAACTTGCTGCTCTGGTGCCCCCCTCGACATAAATACACTCAACCAACTCGACAATCAGCAAAATCCCGTCCATTGACTGTGGAGGTCCCCAGATGCTGGAGAGCCTTCTACTCCAATAGCTTCTTTCCTCGAGCTACCGGCCTTTGGAACTCCCTCTCTGCCCACTGTTTCCCCAAATGTACCAACTAATGTGAACAAGCATCTTGCTGCACAGCTCCCAATTTAGGATGACACCCTAAACTTTCACTCTAATTCTACGTAGTCCCTGATGTCAACAGTGGAAACTTGCCTTGTTTGGGGTGAACTAAGTTAAAAACTAAAAACTAAAAATAAGCTCAGAAAAGTGAAACTATTAAAAATTTTTTTTTTTGCATTTCGTCTAACTTACAGATTTTATTTTTTGTGTTATTAAAGCCACCACTTGGCGAATAAAAGTAAAGTAAATTTGTATGTTGACCGGTTCGATTCTGTTGTCGGCATTCTTGCAGGAGGTAATGGTTGTCAACATCCCTGAGTGAAAGAGGTATAATGGAATAGACTGGATTTGAACTTGGCACACCCAGGTCGTCAATCAGTATCGGTGTCCACTTAACCACCGTCACCTCCTGTGAATGATAATACAGTTTGCTTACTAACTTTCCTTTTTTTGCTATCTTAGCCGACGAAATGGGTCGGTGTATCATATTGTAGTCTTTCTAATTTCATACCACCATTGTATTCATCATAAATTCTACTCAAGAAAAATGTGTTTGATCTTAATATAAGTTTTGTTTTCAAGTGCACTCCCACCGACAGACATAGACACTAGAAATATAGTATAAAATACGAATAAAGTGCACTGTGAGCCTAATCAGAGAGACTTACTCAGCAATACGTGCTCAATGAACAAAGAGAGCAAAAAATTAAGCTTAATTAAATAATCATCTCTAAACTTAATATTTTTAATATTAATATTTTTCGTAATCTTAAGTGACAAAAAGAAAATGCAGCATTAAACTCTTTCTGTCCAAACAAATCGATTAAATATTTTTTTCACAGAAACTTAGTTTATATATGAATTTAAAAAATAAAATTAAAAATGAATACCCAAAGATTTAAATTTATGATGCAAATTAAATATTCAAAATGAGTTAAAATAAAGGGGATTTAAAATAATAGAAAATGCTTCTAATATTTTGGATGTAAGGGGAATAAAAAATAAAATAAAAAAACTACTTAATTTTTCTATGTTTTATTTTGATTAATCGTAGCACACAATAAATGATCTTTCTTTCTTCTTTTCCTCCTACTCCCATGTTTTCTTTCTTTTTTCTTTCCCTCCTACTCCCACGTATTCGTTTATAAATAAACATATAATGATATGCACAGTAGTTTAATATGACTTACATCTAAAGTATCCACTGTAATTGTTTGACTAATTTCGTGTTGCATTTGTCCAGAGTGTGGATGAAATTATTTATTTCTGTCATCGTCTGAATGTATGAAAACAAGACAGACACAGAACTGCCAGGTATACACTATTTTTATGTTAAGTTTAGCTGTTGGCATAAAATGAATTATTTTTAATCTAACAAATCGGAGTAAGACAGTAAACGAAAGAAAAATTCGGATGTCTATATTAATGAAATGATATTCACAATTGCCAATGTTAACAAACAGAATGGAGCAATTTCATTGGATAAGCATATCTGTTGATCATCCAATGAAAGATAACGGTGAATCGTGAGAAATATCTGTTACCAAAAGAAGTATAGGATCGGATAGAATATGTAATCAATAGGAATTTCTTTTTTGTTTTATTTAAAGAACATAGACTAAAATTTTCCGTAATTCACCGGCTAGGCAGAATCAAATATTGATTTGTCAGATGCAATGCTATAGCAGTCTAACTTTGAGAATCTGATTGATTTTTCTTCTTTTTTTTTACTGTCGAGGTCACAATTTATCAAGACCAAGAGCCACTCGAGCATAAGGTTAATGAAACGGGAAATGAAAGCCAAACGAAAGATGGGGAACACTATGGGATTAAAAACATTGGTCAATGGTCTGAACTACGTTTGATTACTTTTGGAGCGGTCCGTAAAGAGAATTTACTGATATTGGATTTGAAGACGACCAAGTTGTAATCAGCAAGGAAGCAGTCCCAGAGCAATATGTTCCACAGGTATAAAACCCTTGCAAAGAAGCTTTGTTCATGAAAATTTCGCCTGATGCTAGGCACATATTAGATCAGTCAATGCTTCAAAAATGGTTGGTAAAAATTAGAAGAAAATGGATTTGGTGACTTCTTACTGACATCCATCTTAGATTAGATCCGTTTACTGGTAATTGGATTAAAGGAGAAATAGATAAAAAATATACGTAGTTCTAAATTAATGATGTACTCCTTTGATGCGCATTGTTTTCATGAAAATAATTTGAAAACAAGGGTTGAGAATTATGCATACCTCCACCATAAATAAAAGCCAGACAACATAAATTCAAATTTATGCATATATTTTTCATGTGAACGTTTTACAAATAAACTTTAAAATCAAAGGCAACACTTTTAATAAATTAAATTATGATTAAAAACAATTTAAAAGTTTCATAAATTTAAATTATAATTTGAAAAAGTTTCATGAATTTAAATTATAATTTTAAAATTTCATAAATTTAAATTATAATAAAAAAAGTTTAATAAATCTCAATTATAATTTTATAAGTTTCATAAATTTAAATTATAATTAAAAAAGTTTCATAAATTAAAATGTTAATTAAAAAAGTTTCATAAATTTAAATTATAATTTTAAAAGTTTCATAAATTTAAATTATAATTAAAAACAAGTTTAATAAATTTAAATTATAATAAAAAAATACATAAGTTTAAATTTTAATTAAAAAGTTTCATAAATTTAAATTATAATTTAAAAAGTTCCATAAATTTAAATTATAATTAAAAACAAGTTTAATAAATATAAATAATAATTAAAAACCATAAATCGAAATTCAAAGCTAAACAAAAAACAATATTTACATTTGTTTTATTTGGATTCGAATACTACTATTCTGATCTTGGTTGTTTTTTCATAACATGGACCCGTGGCACAACGAATAAAGACATTGAATTAAAATCAGTTCTAAATGATGTTTAAGGTTCAATCCTACAGACCATAATGACTAAAACTAAAACTAAAAATGACTAAACACTTCTACCCGGTCATAGCTGACGGAACGAGAACAATCTACTCGCATTGATTAAATAAAGGTTACAGTTTAAAATTCCATATAAGTTTCTGAGTTTGACATAAAAATTCCTGAGTTCGAATAGACGCACCTAAGAAGGTTGGAGGTTACATCGGGCAAAACATTGTGAAAATAACAACAAAGATCAGATTAGTAGCCCGAATAATTCAAATAATCCAAATTATCAAAATAATTAAATTAACCCAAATTATCAAAAATAATTCACATAATCCAAATTATCAAAATAATTCAAATAATCCAAATTATCAAAAATAATTCACATAATCCAAATTATCAAAATAATTCACATAATCCAAATCATCAAAATAATTCAAAGAACCCAAATTATCAAAAATAATTCAAATAATCAAAATTATCAAAATAATTCAAATAATCCAAATTATCAAAAATAATTCACATAATCCAAATTATCAAAATAATTCACATAATCCAAATTATCAAAATAATTCAAATAATCCAAATTATCAAAATAATTCAAATAATCCAAATTATCAAAAATAATTCACATAATCCAAATTATCAAAATAATTCACATAATTCAAATTATCAAAATAATTCAAATAATCCAAATTATCAAAATAATTCAAATAATCCAAATTATCAAAAATAATTCACATAATCCAAATTATCAAAATAATTCACATAATCCAAATTATCAAAATAATTCAAAGAACCCAAATTATCAAAAATAATTCAAATAATCCAAATTATCAAAATAATTCAAATAATCCAAATTATCAAAAAAATTCTGAAACATGATATTTTCATTTATTTACAACCTCTCCACCCAGGTTTCCCCCTTTAAATCTGACCCCTATTACAGTAGCCCCTTATGCTTCAATAGCAATACGCCTCCTTTGGATCGAACAAAAGTCAAATAAAAAATGCTAAATTGAGTTGAGTTGTTTTATTTACATGTTTAAATTTTTAAATAAAAATGTTTATTCTTATTTTGGCATTGGCCATTTTGGTATTCAATTTATTTTGAACAATCTGGAAATAATTTAGAAGTACGTATGTTCCTATCCACTTCACCGCTACTTCAACTACGGTGTGTCTTTCATAGTAAACAAATCTAATCTGGGCTGAACATCAGTAAGGAGTCCGATCGTTTTTATCTATCGTGTTATGGTCTGAAAGGTTTCTCATCGCCAACACATTTCTCGAAGAAAACATTAATAAATATTCTGGAATCAATTCTTATTTATTGATTTTTATCAGAGAAATCATGTTATTTAACAGGATATATCAGCATTCACATGAAACATGACAAAAACATTCATATAAATCATTGTATAAAGAAAAGTCGGTCGGATTTTCGACATGAAACCTAGATAGCATTGCATCTGACACACTGACATTTGATTTGGGACAATCATTTCTTATTGTGACTTGTAGCCGCATGTGGCATCATATTCTTTAGAAAACGAAAATGTATTTCGAGTCAATTCCTTTTGTAAAATTCTTTATCCTATTCGGAATATTTTAAATAATGAATGATAATAAAATATACATAATTTAATAAAATGTTATGATACATTAGAAACATTGTTGAAAGCCATATCAATGCATGTATTGAAAATAAAATAGAACCGGTATCAAATTGTTAATTGTTAAGTTTAGTTTCGGCAGCCTTGTAACTCTTGGTTCCCTCATTTTGTCCTTTAGTCTTCACATTCCATAAGTGATGTTTCTGACAGGGGAAAGAATTGCTGTTTTCTGGGTCGGAATCTATGCAACACTTATTGTTGGCTAGGTTTTACCTTGAAGTAGTCTTTTTTTTTAGCTGCTTACATCAAATGGCTTCATGCCTTGTCTAGAGCGATTTCCATAAAAAAGAGGGTATCATATTTTTTTATAAACAATATTTCAGAGTAATACTTCATTATCAAGTTAAGACAAGATGTTTTGTGTCACTTTTTTTGTTGTTGTCTTTCTTCATATCCATTTGTTCCTGTATATACGGTAGTAATTCCGCATTGTCTGAAACAATAGATATGCATTGATACGGCTTCCTTAAACATATATAATACTGCAGTTTCACGGTATCACCGATCATCAGAAGTGTATCCGACTGGCATCAATCGAAATTTGAACCGGAATAATTAACAGTATTTATACACATGACATTGCATTTACAGTATTTTTCATATATACTATATATATACTTCATTTTTTATATGTAACTCATAAAACATCAAGTGTTAACCACAGCAGGTGACCCTTTGATCTCTAAGAGTTAATTAATGTAAAATGTTTTTTATTGATATATAGATATAGATTTTTAAAATCTTTTATCTGGCAAAATACCTACATAGGAACATTTTATAAAATACATTTTCCAACTTATAGAAATTAGTTTTTCAAGTGTAAAACACTTGCATAACACGTAAGTAAACATTAATTTCTATAAATTTGAGATTAAAAGCTGATTTTAGGAACAAAAGATTCATAAAACACAGCAAAATTTGGGGCATTTGAGCTATTTTTAAATTTTCATGGTATGCTGTGCTCTAATTTCATGATATGCCACGCCCTAATTTCATGGTATCCCACATCCTAATTTCATGGGATGCCACGCCCTAATTTCATGATATGCCACGCCTTAATTTAATGATATGCCACGCCCCAATTTCATTGTATGTCACGCCCTATTTTCATGATATCCCACATCCTAATTTCATGGTATGCCACGCCCTAATTTTATGATATGCCACACCCTAATTTCATTGTATGCCACACCCTAATTTCATGATATCCCAAATCCTAATTTCATGGTATGCCACGCCCTAATTTAATGATATGCCACGCCCCAATTTCATTGTATGCCACGCCCTATTTTCATGATATCCCACATCCTAATTTCATGGTATGCCACGTCCTAATTTTATGATATGCCACACCCTAATTTCATTGTATGCCACACCCTAATTTCATGATATCCCAAATCCTAATTTCATGACATGCCACGCCCTAATTTAATGATATGCCACGCCCCAATTTCATTGTATGCCACGCCCTATTTTCATGATATCCCACATCCTAATTTCATGGTATGCCACGTCCTAATTTTATGATATGCCACACCCTAATTTCATTGTATGCCACACCCTAATTTCATGATATCCCAAATCCTAATTTCATGACATGCCACGCCCTAATTTAATGATATGCCACGCTCCAATTTCATTGTATGCCACGCCCTATTTTCATGATATCCCACATCCTAATTTCATGGTATGCCACGTCCTAATTTTATGATATGCCACACCCTAATTTCATTGTATGCCACACCCTAATTTCATGATATCCCAAATCCTAATTTCATGACATGCCACGCCCTAATTTAATGATATGCCACGCTCCAATTTCATTGTATGCCACGCCCTATTTTCATGATATCCCACATCCTAATTTCATGGTATGCCACGTCCTAATTTTATGATATGCCACACCCTAATTTCATTGTATGCCACACCCTAATTTCATGATATCCCAAATCCTAATTTCATGATATGCCACGCCATAATTTCATGATATTCCGCATCCTAAATTCATAATGTGCCACACCATAATAAGCTTTACATTTTATTTGAATACAATTATGTAAGTATTCAAATCATTTTTCTTTCTCTTTGAAATGTAAATTACTTATGTATTATTTGTTTCATAACTTAGTAATGTTCCCATATTAGAAGATACCCTTATCTCAAAAATAGTTTATAGCATAAGGGTGAAATTTGCAGGATTTCTATTGTAACAATATTTAACTTGCTAACCAGTAGGTTACGCAAAACAAGGTTACCAAATGAGAATTATGTGGCGAGAAATGAGTAATGATGTACCGAACAGGAAGTCGCTTTCTGGAGATAAGGTAGTATCGTGAGACGTGACTAACAGAAATACTAGACACTCTCTCTTTGGTTCATCTACAAGACAAGGCAGACGTGTTTCTGAAGAACTTCTTCCCTCCCCCTATGGATAGCCGTGCTGGGGGGGGGGGGGCGGAGAGACTCATAATGCATAATGTTTTATGAGGAATTTAAAGGAAAATAAAACTAAGAACAATATTAAAACCTAAAAGGATTATGTGCTGCTGTTATTACAAATTGCTGACTACTGCAAGGGAGACTCTATACTACAACTGCTACCACATTCAATGTCAGGCGTCACATCATGCAAATGACACCTCTAGGCACACCTGCCATTTTCTTCAAAAATTCAACCGTTGTGTTTCAGATTACTTTGTGAAGCTGTGATCCCTCCTAAAAATAGTTACACGGCTATATTGCAACACCTTTATTGCTTTCCATGATCAGACTATTCTACAACTGTTATTCGAGATGAATTGGGATCGCTACACGAAATACCAACAACAACGGGATGTTTAGGGTCGTAGCCGAAGTAAATCCTTGGTCCCAACGTAATAAAAACGACCAAGGAAAAAGATATGTAAGTAAAAATACGTTGCACATCTTACAAACATACATCAGGAAGAAGAAAAAATAGAAAAAGAAACTCACACAATAATGGTAAAAAAAACAACGAAATAAACATTGATAGAACTGAATTACGAAAAGATAGGTATTAAAAGGGCAATATAAACCTGCAGATCATGAAAACAATTATTTTTGTTTTTTCTTATTTAAAAAAAACGGACAATAATTGAACTTTCTATTTTATGTTTATTTCTTGAAATGAATTGTTGAATTGTTTTGATATGTTAAGCCGTATGCATTTTATGAGTTTTAGGTGATATTTTGCCTTGTAATTAGAGAAAGGGAGATTAGGCATTTTAATAAGGGAGATAAGTAGAAATAGACAACAACAGGAGAGGAAGAGAGACTAAGAGCTTAACGAGAGAAACTCACATATCATCAGAATGTGTGACAGCCATGATGATGGCTAAAGTGTTAACAACGAAATTCATGAATGGATTTGTATCAGAAGTATAAGTGTTTTCTGTTTACGTGACGAAAATTCATTCACTGTGTGTCCAGACGACTTCTTGGAGCTGTGATTCCCCTTAAGAAAGTAAAGGGCTATGTTAGACTATTTTAGTACACAAATAGGATTTAATAGTACGAATTAAAAAGTTAATTATTTGGTGTTATATTTTTTTAATCAACGTTTGCTATATGAAATGCATACTTATAAAATGTCTATTGATCGTGTTTAAACTATGTAGCGTATTGTGTTTTGGCATTTAATGATCTGAAAGGGGTTGATATACCGTAAAAAGACAGAGAAAACAAACCACATAGAATTCATATCTACGCTTGATCTACTGAGAATTTTGAACAGCCTAACAGATGCGCAGACTCCTTAAACCGTCATATTCTTTCATGGAAGGAGCTCGACTGAGCTCCAATCTCCACTTCCTCCTCGTAAGTCATTCACAACAAGAATTCGTTCTGCTACTACAACTGAAAAGAACTCTTCCTTCTTCCTCCATGTGTCTATCCTCAGGTGGAATTTCCATTAACAGAGTTTCTTTCCAAGAACTTACCGTCTGTGACACACATTACCAGAGGACTGCTTCTCTACAGACTACAGCATGGTCGTCTACAAATCCAATGTCAACAAATATTTATCATAAACCGTCCCCATAAGTTATAAATCTTTGTTCATTCCATTCGTCATTTTGAATCCTCTCATAACATTCTTCATCATTCAACTGACCATCCATCCATCTCGTTTACCCTTATTTTCGAGTGGCTTTTGGCCTTTATAATATAATCATCAATAAAATAAATAAAGTTATAAATCTTTGTCCATTCCATTCATTATTTTGAATCCTCTCATAACATTCTTCATCATTCAACTGACCATCCATCCATCTCGTTTACCCTTATTTTCGAGTGGCTTTTGGCCTTTATAATATAATCATCAATAAAATAAATAAAGTTATAAATCTTTGTCCATTCCATTCATCATTTTGAATCCTCTCATAACATTCTTCATCATTCAACTGACCATCCATCCATCTCGTTTACCCTTATTTTCGAGTGGCTTTTGGCCTTTATAATATAATCATCAATAAAATAAATAAATTCAGATAAAAAAAAAAATAAATAAAAAATAGCATTAGAAGAGATATGAATGCCCTTCTTGTAGAACTTTATAAGATCAATCTTCTCCAAGAAGGAAAATATCCTTAAGACTTAACATTTAAGACATGGTATTTGCCTTGAGGGTAAAAAATGATGCCGTTCGGTATGAACCATTTTCACCACGCCTGCATCGCCTTGTTCAATTTCCCCTTCCACTTGTCTACAGCCTCCACCAGTCGGAAACAATGCAAAGAGTCTGAATCTTTACGTGCAAACAGAGTTTTGTTATTGGCTCTGATTTTTTTCCTGTAGGGTAAGAACGCCGTCGAAGACAGTGCCGACCTGCAATCAATCCATCAAAGTCTGATAATTAAAGGCCGAGGCTTTGACCATTTGATTTGCTTCTGGGTGGATAGACAGGCCTTATTGGAATGATTTCGTACCAAATGATTGGTATGGGGCAATATCCTTCAACTTCTTGGCCAAACCACGCCGCTTCTTTCTGACATGTCCACAAATCAAGAGTTGGAATTTCAAGAGATCTAATTTTGGCTCTTCTCGCTGGTCAATAAGATTGATGCAATATTACTGGAAGGGAAGAAAGCGGACAATGCTATTCACTGAATAAACACATTAACGAAAATCATTATTTGGGTAAAACAACTATTAAGACAAAAATGTTACTTTTCATTGTAAAAGTAATATTTATATAAGTTGAATTACTTTTAGTTAAAAATGTTTTTGCAATATTGTGGGGGTGAAATCCAAATTAACATCATATGTGTGTATATATATATATATATATATATATGAGTCAAAGATCTTTCATTACAGCTGCGGGAAGCGGACTATTTCTATCTTGTTATTGATTTTATTCCGCTTCCTGCAGCCATAATGAAAGGTTTTTGGCCGAAAAATGTCTGGCTATTTATAGCTCTGACCAAAATATGTCTGCAGATGTGTAGCCAAATAATGTTTCTATAAATAAAAATTTAATACCAAATAAACAGTACTATTTATTATTGAGCAGTTTTACATAAACACAGTAAGTTTTACTGGATTTTCACTCTGTGGATGTAAACTTACCTGGATTACTATATATATATATATATATATATATATATATATATATATAGCCACTCTTGAAGATGGATCCAGACGGATCCGAAAGTACTAGAAATATAATACTTTTTATATATTTTAAACTAGCAAAAACTATCCGACAACCGGGCAGCAATTAATCTAGAAAAAAAGGTTGAATAAACAAAAACAAATAATCAACAAATAACTGATACCAAAGGCAATAAAGTTACTTTTCTACCTACCTGCCTATTTTCTTTTTTGTTTTAAAATATTTTAAAGCGTTTTGATTGCATCGTCCAAATCCGATCGCGTTACAGTTTCATTTGCAAGATGGCGTAAGCGAATGTCCCCAAAGTTTGTTTTTCAAGTAAACAAATAACTGTCTCAAATGCCTTAAAATTTACTTTTCTACCTAATTGAAAGGAGAAAAATACATTAAAACGCCTTCAGACTTCGTAGACGTAATCTAACGTAATTTACTTGACCGAACTTTTTAATTGAAATGAAAAAGAAACGCTTTAAAATACTTTAAAACGCAAAAAGAATTACCCATGTAGGTAGAAAAGTAACTTTTATGTCTTTTGTAACAGTTATTTGTTGACCATTTGTTTTCTGTGCATCCTTTCTTTCTATTGGTTATTCTTGACAGTCGTCCAAAACGGAAATCCATTGTTCAAATAAAAGAATTATATATTCCTGAACAATTAAAAATGGTTACTTTATGTTTTTCGTTTTTATTATTAAAGACAGAAAAATAAAAATAAAACTTAATGACGATTTAAACAAAAATTGAATCGATTTTTTTTTTTTGTAATTTATAAAGCTTTTGTAAATTTAAAAGCTTAGAGGAGCGGAGTACTTTATTCTGAGAGTATGATATCATGATGAACGAACAACATGCAGTGACCCCACTAAATAAGTAATGTTAAAAGTATGATATTATGACGAACAAATCCCCCTCCCCGAAAAAAGTAGGTGTTAATGCCTGGGGGCATGATATCATGACAACAGAATAGAGAATACACTACCCCCCCCCCCCCACACACACACACGCAAACAAAAGGAGAAAGTAATCCTGAGAGAATGTTTTTTTTGGGGGAAGGGCTCAGTATACTATACGTTCGTACGTATACTATACTGACCCCCTCCCCCCCAAAAAAAAGAGGAGGTGATGCCTGGGAGGAATATATAGTGACGAATGAAAATATACTGCACATAATTAAATAAGCATAAATCATTTTCATGTCAATATAATTAGAGAAAAAATTACTCCTGCATTAAATTTAACAGAACTTAGCAAAATTTTATAAAGAACTTCGGAAACATCAATTACGATAAAAAAGAAACACACTGTTTTACCGTTTGAAATGATGCTGCTGTTAAATAATACAATATTTACATCATCCAATAAAAACTCTTGTTGCCATGGTGATTTACCGGACAGGCGATCGTTTACAAGTCTACTTATTATTCATATAATTTATTTATTTACCTCACTCTCTTACTTTCCTATTATACTGTTAATACTCCTATTTTTTTTCTTACTTTAGTTGACTCACAACAAGGCACATTGCCACTAAGGGGCTACTGTGAATTTAGAGCCATATCCATAGAGGCATCCTAAGCAGGAAGTTGTGCAGCGAGATGTTTGTTCACATAACATTTAAATTTCTGCATGTTGGTACAGGCAGGGAAACAGGGAACAGGGAGGGAGTTCTAAAGGCTACTAGTTTGAGGAAAGAAGCTATTAGAGTAGAAAGCCTTCCGGCATCTGAGGACCACAACAGTGAAGGGGTGGGATTTAGCTGATTGTCGGATTGCCCCAGGGTATTTACACCATGGTGGCACCAGAGCAGCAAGTTCATCTAAGCACAATCCATTGAAGTACTTGTAAAACATGCACAGGGATACAACACTGCGGCGATGGGACAGTGGCTGGAGCTTAGTAGACAGTGTGGGGCCTATTAGATTAGAGACTCTTTTTTTAACCCTCTCTAAGAAGTAGAGACTAGTAGCTGGTGCACCAGCCGAATTGTGACAACACTACTCCATGTATGGGCGAATTGTGGCTTTGTAGAGATACAGGATACTGGCAGGTTTGAGAAGTTTTCTAGCGTGGTAGAGGGAGCCTTGGCAATGTCTTTTATGTGTTTGTTCCAATTCATGTTATCTGTGAATGTTAGGCCAAAGGGTTTGAGTGTTGGACTTGTAGCAGACGCTACTATCGGCCAGGGGATATTTGTTGTGACTTCTTTTCTTTCGTTGTTTGCTCAGCCCTTCTTTGTCTCTGAGGTAGAGAAGAATGTGTAATCTCGTGAAAGCACGTTGGCCGAAGATCCGGCCAATCAGGGACCAACAGGTCAGCTTGACCACGCAGGATTTTACTCCCTATAAAACAAGTCATGCACCCTCTTTTCTCTCTCTTTTTCTTCCGATTTCCGGCTGAACGCACACAGAGGAGATCGTTGACACCCCCCCACCGGCTCGACCGAGGAGGTGGGGAAGGCAAAAGTAAAAATGTAGGTAATCTCTTTTAATTCCTACCACAAATAACGAACTATTCTGTCAAGCACACACACACACATTACAATTGCCACAAAAAATACATCAAACACGCTTGCATATGCACATTCATACAAACATTTTTTCACTCCTTAAAAATGAACTCTGTAACTGATAGCCATACAAAATGTCTTAGTAAAATAAATTGTTTTGTTTTAATATAAATGTTTTACTCTTAATTATTGATTTTACAAAATTCCATGTGTGTAGCTTTATTATTCCTTCGCTTTCTTTCTAATATAATTTCAGATATAATAATAATGTTCTCTTTCTTCCTTTTGTTTGTTTTATTCTGTTAATTATATCCACACGTGGTCGGGCTACTTCGAACAGTGGGAATGACATGCTGCTATAAAGGCATCTCTCCCACAACCTTTGGTCAGGAGACCCCACCTGGGTCCAAGACAAACCCTCGGCCATAGACTCTCGGGTAGGGTGCTAGTTGAAGAGGTTTCTTATTATTGCCCCCTTCCATCATTTCTAATTCCCCCTATCCCCTACTTATTTACAAATTTGATATGGAAACAAATATGCAAGATTATTTGTGTTATATAGTTTTAGAATTGAATTTGAGTATTATACTAGACTCTTAAGATCACGATTCGTCTAAATAAACGGTTTCTTCTCCTGGTTTTTCTCTCGTTTAATGGATGACATCATCATTTTATGATGTCATCCACTGTGCCCAGTTATCTCCAAACTCTGTTACAGTAGATGACGTGATAAAATGATGACTGATGATTTTGTGATGTCATCATTTTGACATTTAGGAAGTGAATATTCTCGCATCTGTGATTGGCTGAAAGAAACTGTTGATGGGAGATTTTATCAAATCGAAAGTCGATACGTAAAAACAACATTCGCTGTTGCTGCTGCTTCTCATAAATGCATTGTAAATAGAGAATAAATTTTTTTCCTGTAGAAATTTAAAAAATACATTTTTGTATTTCTTAAAATCAATAAAGAAAGATGTAAATAAGACAAAACAGCTCGTTTAATTGATAAAAAGGAAGGTATTTTTCTGTAATTTTATTTTCAATTGAGATAAAAATTAGTCGTCAGTAAACAAATATCAGAGCAACACCGAATATTTTTTTCGTTTTTTAGCCAAGCTTTTTTTTCCTTCACTTCACATAATGGGGTCAAATTTGACAGCCTGTTGTAAGAATTACCGAAAATACTGAATCAAATGACAGCATAATTATCCGGATTTTTTTTTTTCATGGAAATCAAGTGTAATCAAAAAACAGAATAATTGGCGTTTCTTTGCTATCACACTGTCATGAAAAAAAGCGTCATTTTTTTTTTAATGGTCCAATTTTGAGGTTGATTCACTGAGAACCAAAACGTCAAAATCGTTAGAATTTTGTGATACTATAATCTAATACAATGGTAAACAACATGGCTGACATTCGTAATACTATTGAAGAATATGAATATTGGATATTCGGCGATGGTCAAGAATTTCCAACAGAAAAAAAGGGTGAAAAAAAACAAATAGTCAGCATTTGCCATGGCAAATAACACCCTACCCGAAAGTTCAACGTTCAAACTCCTCGGACTAACATTCACATGTAACATGAATTGGAACAAATACATAGAAGACATTGCCAAAGCTGCTGCAAAGAAACATCTCACACCTGACAGTGTCCTATATCTCTACAAAACCATAATTTTCCCATGCATGGAATATTGTTGTCACATCTGGGCTGGTGCACCATCCACTAGTCACTCCCTCTTAAACAAGGTCCAAAAAAGTGTCTAATCTAATAGGTTGCTCACTATCCACCAAGCTCCAGCCCCTGTCCCATCGCTGCAATGTTGCATCCTTGTGCTTGTTTTACAAGTACTTCAATGGAATGTGCTCCAATGAACTTGCTACTCTGGTGCCCCCTCGACGTAAATACACTCGACCAACTCAACAATCGGTTAAATCCCATCCATTCATTGTGGAGGTCCCCAGATGACGGAAAACCTTCTACTCCAATAGTTTCTTTCCTCGAGCTACTAGCCTCTGGAACTCCCTCCCTGCTCCCTTTTTCCCCAACTGTACCGACATGCAGAAATTTAAAACTAATGTAAACAAGCATCTCGATGCACAGCTCCCAATTTAGGATGACACCCCTCCCCCTAAAATTTCACCCTAATTCTCAGTAGCCTCTTACGTCTACAGTGGCGGCCTGTCTTGTTTGGGTTGAACTTTGTTAAAAAAAAATTTTTTAATAAATAAATAACTGTTACCAAAGGCAATAAAAGTTTCAGTGAAAGGAGATGTGCTTTTCAGCCGTTTCCTTCACAAACACAAACATAACAAGGTTCACTATGCTCGTACTGAACTATCCACCATTAAGGATTGACGCGTTTCAAACGAATCACCAGCTGAGAGAAAAGAAGAGTTGATGAGATACTCTTAAACTGAAAGTGGATCTTCTCCTTCGACCACCCTAATGACACTACAAGTGAATCCAAAGCAGAACTCTCCACTATTTGTTGATTTAATAATATTTATCTTCCTCCCACAAGGTAAGATGTGACACAAGGTCGGGAAAGTGGGATTTGAAAAGCCAGCGCCCGAGAAGGTGAGCACTCTGGCCATTAAAAATTGCCTGGGCAGCCCCGTCGGCATTCCCCGGTAGGGGCGCCTCAGGCAGTAAGCGATGAACTTACTTCTCCCCAAAGAGGGGAGGCAAAGCCTGGGAGGATGGACCTCCTAGA
The DNA here is from genome assembly GCA_963556195.1 of Sepiola atlantica. Classification (NCBI taxonomy): domain Eukaryota; kingdom Metazoa; phylum Mollusca; class Cephalopoda; order Sepiida; family Sepiolidae; genus Sepiola; species Sepiola atlantica. The sequence goes on from OY744525.1 coordinate 41,559,184, forward strand.
ACTGCACAGGACCGTCCCATAGACCGGCATAAATCAAGCCCCGGAGGCCAAGACAATATCAGTCTATGGGGTGCAGTATCCATCAGAACAGATACTAGACTTTGATCTTAGCTATTTGCTGATATAATACCTTTCTAGGTTTGAGGACTCAGCAAAAAACTGCAATCATCCTTCAGTCTAGGTTTTCATCTTCTATTATATAAAGGAAAGTCGTAATTCTGTGCGTGTCCAGCGGATAAAAGTCAGAAACTACACAAGATACACTTACAAACCTTACATCATCAGATTCAGTGTGACCCTGACCTGGTTATGGTAAAAAATAATATACTGTAACATTCATAAGCGCAGGGTCCTCAGGGACCAAATTATTTCATGAGGGGATTTAAATGAAATTACTTTTTTTTCTCAATCTTACTGGTAGTTGTTTCATAACAACACTGAAATTAGGTCAAACAGTCAGTCAACTTTCATTTTTTTCTTGCTTTCTTGCTTTTTCTTTGTATATATTGAACCAGTTGCCAGAGAGAGAAGAGGAAGGAGAAGAGATAGTTTAAGAGGGGAAAGTCAGAGGGGTTAGAAAGAAAGGGGAAATCGAGGTAAAAATAGAAAGAGATGGGAGGCAGTTGGACGGAGAGATAGATAGATAGATAGATAGATAGATAGATAGATAGATAGAGAGAGAGAGAGAGAGCAGTTGGAAGGAGAGAAAGAGAAATGTTATGCACGCATCTTTTAAAATTCTTCCATTTGTTTAAACTCTAAATACAATTCATAACCCTTTCTGCAATCCAAACATATTTGGTAAAAATAAACTGTGCTCTATGTCTGACGTGCCCATCAAGTTTCAGTCTTTAATGTTCAAAAGTTTTTATTTCATTACTATTCAATGATAGGCTCCAAATGTACACCTCTGCGTTGATCAATACTGAGCACTACCTAGTGGTCGTTAAGAAGTTTTTGGCAGATGAAGATGTGTTGTGAGGGATGAACAGTAATGGATGAATCAATGCTCCCGGGCAATGCCAGGTAACCCTTCTAGTCAAATATACAATAATTGTACTTGCATAGAAAGAGTGAGATTAATAATGACGCATCCTATTATGTACACTAGTATCTATTGTCCGGGGGTCAAAATAAAAGCTCAAAATGATTGTAAAAAAAAAAGACTTACTTCCGATTGATCAATATTCAATGAACAAACATAGAATTGATTTTTTGTCCCCTTTAAACAACAGACGAACAATATCGATCCGAGTTTCCCCTTGTTCATTAATCATATATTGATTAACGATGATTACTTGTCAGTCATATTTATTATTGCTTTAAAGTTGTCTGATGGACAAGATTTTAGGGGATAATAAAAATGGCGGCTTGATCGTTAGTAGCATTTCTTCAGAATTCGCGTTCAATCAGTTCTTTTTTTGTATCTGGCAAATATCTTTTCAGTTTTACGGAAGACACTGATTAGTTTTGCTTAAAAATCTTAAGCCATGCTAATACTCTAGGGAAACCAAAATCAAATTGACACAGTAAGATATTTTTGAAGATAGCTTGTTCTCTGTTAGTGTGAGGTATGGTCCTTTGCAGTTCTAGGAGGTCCACCTTCTCAGACTTTACCTTCTCGCTCTTTGAAGAGGGGTTAATTTATTGCTAATTGCTTGAGGCTCCTCTACCGGAAATACCAACGGGGCTGCCCAAGCAATTTTTTTTTTGCCAGAGTGCTCTTCCTCTAGGGCGCTGGCTTTTTAAATCCCACTTTCCTGACCTTGTGTCTAATCTTCACGCTATGGGAGGAACATAAATGAATACTCTAAGGAAACGAATCACCAATGCTATCATACCAGCAGTTATTTCCCTTTGTTGACTCTAAAAGAGTTAGAGAGTAAAATGAAATTTAGAGAGATCAGACGTCTTGTACGTAACGTCCAGCAGAATAGAGAATATCTTGTTTTCTGTTTTGTTTTTCCAAAGGTCACTCGATGGTGAAGGTTAAAGAGTTTGTTAGATGAACGGTGAGATAAACACTGTGGGGACTGGAAATGATGGTTGAAACTGAGCAGAATTTAATTATTTAAGAGGACGGCTCAACAGAAATGATGGTTGAAACTGAGCAGAATTTAATTATTTAAGAGGACGGCTCAACAGAAATGATGGTTGAAACTGAGCAGAATTTAATTATTTAAGAGGACGGCTCAACAGAAATGATGGTTGAAACTGAGCAGAATTTAATTATTTAAGAGGACGGCTCAACAGAAATGATGGTTGAAACTGAGCAGAATTTAATTATTTAAGAGGATGGCTCAACAGAAATGATGGTTGAAACTGAGCAGAATTTAATTATTTAAGAGGACGGCTCAACAGAAATTTGTTAACATTGGACTTGAAATCGACCATGTTGTAGTCATCTGAGAAGCTGTCCCATGCTATTGTGTTCCACAGGCGGGTAGTTCTTGGAAAGAAACTCTGCTCATGAAAGTTTCGTTTAGCTCCAGATCCACAGAGAAAGAAATGAGATTATTTACAGTGGTTGTAGCTAGACGAGTTTTTGCTGTGAATGTTTTACAGGGGAAGAACCATAGATTGGGGCTCAGTCGAACACCTACTATAAAAATAACGATAGAGTGGAGAAAGTCTAGCAACGTCTCTTCTGTGAGGTTGTAGGGAAGAGAAGAGGATACCCCCTACTAGATTTCGATGTTCTACTCTGTCAAGGCAGGAAACAGTGCTTGGGGGGGGGGGGGAGGAGCACCTCCCCAGATATGGCAATAGTACTCAATCTTTGTTTAGATATCCTACCTGTTAAAACATGTAAGTAAAAACTAATGTCATTAATGTTTTGTATACTGTTACGTTTACGGTTTTTTTTATATGTTGTCAACTGTAAATAAATGTGTATTTGTACTCGTCATTAATTTCCTCTATTATTTGTTCTGATGTTATATTTATCCTGAGACAAATGCTAGAGAAATATCTTGGTAGAAAGAAGAACCTATATTTTGTCTTTGTTGATTTGAAGAAAGCTTTTGACAGACTTCCAAGAAATGTTGTCTGGTTGGCTTTGTATAAATTAGGGGCAAGCGAATGATTGATGAAGGTTGTTCAAGCAATGTGCAGAAATGCTCAAAATGGTGCTAGAATTAACAACATATTTAGTAACAGCTTTAATGTTAAAGTGAGAGTACATCAGCGATCTGTACTGTGTCCGTTGCTTTTCATGTTTGACTTAAAAACGTTGTCCAGTGAGTTTTGTACGGGGTGTCCAGAAGAGATACTGTATGCTAATGTTTTGGTACTTGCCTGTGAAACAATGGAAGGTTTATATGTAAAGTTAAAGATTTAGAAGAATGCTATGGAAAGTAAAGGTCTGCGAATTAATTTGACCAAAACCAAAGTGATTATCAGTGGTTGTAGTGTTAGAAAGCCCTCAGAAAGATAAAAATTCCTCTGCTCAGTTTGTGAAAAAAAAAAAGATTTTCTATCGTACTGGTAAACATTGGGTACACAAGAAGTGCAATGGAATTACAGAGATAATAACATGTTTGAGTGCAAGAAATCTAAGATACTGAAAATGGATGAGAACTCAGATGCATAGAACATATATTTGGATGGCAAGGCTATTGAGGGTGTTCATAAGTTTTTCTTTTTACCTTGGTGATACCATTGGGGATCAGGGATGAGTATGATTGCTAGTGTGATTGCAAGAGTTAGAAGTGGATTGACTAAGTTCAGGGAACTTCTGCCATTACTAACCAGCAGAGCATTATCATTGTCGACCAAATGAAAAAGTATATCAGAAATGTGTATATTGTGTGATAACGTATAGAAGTGAAACCTGGCAAGTGAAGATTGAGGATATGTGTTGCATGGAGAGAAATGATGGGAGAATGTTACAATGGATGTGTAATATGAGTCTTAGACAGGGTTAGATCTGATGACCTCAGAAGAAGATTAAATCTGGACAGTATAAAGAGATGTGTGCAGAACAGGAGACTTTGTTGGTTTGGTCACATTGAAAGAATGGATGAAAGTTATTGCGTTAGTAGATGTAGAACAGTTGAGGTAGCAGGGCCAGTTCACAGGGGAAGGCCAAACATGGAAGGAAGTGATAAGAATAGATTTGAGAGAAAGAGGAATAAATAAAGACCTGGCCAGAGATAGGTTAGTTTAGAAGTTTATTTCTAAAAACTATCCAACACATGTCAGCATGTAAAACAGACGTTAAACCGATTATGATGATGATAATCATCATCATGATGATGATCATCATGATGATCATGATGATGATGATGATGATGATCATGATCATGATGATGATCATGATGATTGTTTGGAGCTTTACCTATGCCTCTCCATGGATGAACGGGTGAAAAGAAACTTGTAAAAAGAAAATAAACCTGCATAAGAACCTGAAAGCCGCAAAGCAAAAATAATGGTGTTGTCTGATTTTTAATTGCTATGACTATAGCTGTTAACAACAATGAAACAGAAGCGAAAGAAAAGGAAAGACAGATCAACTCTACACACTGCCACAGTCATCGCAGTCACTACTACAGAGAGACATCACAACTGATTGAGCTGACTACCTACGATGTGTCAACAACAAAACACAACAACTGTTAGTTGTTTACATTACGAGCCATCGTCTGACATATCGATACTTGATTTGCACTAGCCTATCCTTTCGGTTTTTCTCATTCCACTATCTCATTGGCGCAAATATATTTTATTTCTCTTCAGTTTTTGTTTCTGAAAATACTTATTATGGTTAAGAAAACTGTTAGACTGGATACACTGTCCTTTATTCACCAAAACAAATTAAAAGGAAGTTATCACATGGAATTATACTGAGTTCTTTCCCTTCAATTCTTCAAAAATAAATATATATATATTAATTAAATTATGCGACTTCAAGCATGTGTGTTTTTGCGTTTCTCGACTTCACATTAATTACACATTATTATTTGCTTTTTAATCGATAAGTGTCAAGTATTAAAACAATTTTTTTATTCCTATTTTTCAAAATAATTTGATTACGAAATTAAAATCACCAAAATTAATTTCCGCTATCCAGATGATCTGCTGGGGACAAAGAATTGATCGGCTGTAGTGCTGAAAAGTCTGACAATATGTAAGAAAAACACTACATCTGAACCCCCTTCACAAAATTATAAAAAAACAACAGAGGTCTGAGAATAGATGAAAAAAAGACCGAGGAAGGATAGCACCATTCTGACCATAAATGGAATAGAACAATAAATACTGGACTATTGAAAAGACTTGCTGGCACTCAGATTCCAGATAAAGCCAGCAGTCCTTATCAGTGAGAAATTACTGATAAGAACTGGTGTGAGTACTCCAAGAGGGTTACAATTATAATAATAATAATAATAATAATAATAATAATAATAATAATAATAATAATAATAATAATAATAGAATGAAACGGATATTAGAATAATAATGAGACATGCTGTCGCTCAAATTCCAGGAAAAAACACTTGTCATTATCAGCGAGAAATCACTGATAACAGCTGATGTGAGCATTCCAAGTGAGAGTATAATACATGGAGATTTTTGGGGTTACATGAATGATCTGACATATAGCGCTATCTTGCTGGATTTTCAAAGTCAGACCTAGACATATGACTCAAACAGTCTGACATATCGATACTTGATTCAGACTAGCCTATTCTTTCATTTTTTTTTCTCCTACTACTATGTTATTAGCACAAATGTATTTTATGTCACGTCAGTTTTTTTTTTTTTAATATTTATTCCAGTAAAGAAAACTTTTTAGAGTGGATACATTTTCCCTTACTAACCAAAATAATTTGTATTACAAAATTAAAGTCACCAAAATTAATTTCCGTTTCCTCTGCAAACAAGTTGGTGATTCTTTTGTTCTTTTACACCTGAACAAAGCCGTGTAATTACAACTATATTAAATAAAATTGTATTCCAAAATACTAAAAGCATTTTAGAAGCTAAAATAAGAAAAAGGTTTCATTATTTATCAACACTGGAAACTGAAAAGTTATCAGCTTTTCTGCGCCATCTTTAACATTGGACAATAATATTGATTGTGTCTGTTTCAGAGAAAGAACGAAGCTTTCATTTTTTTTCTTCATTGTTTGTTTTTTTAATGTGTTAAACAAACGATGATTTTCTTTTCGTTTTTCTCTCTCCATGCCAATTAGGTGCAAATTAGACAATTCATGAAATGCGAAATTTGTTTTTTGGGGCCGATTTAGCAACATTTAACCCTAAAGGCTTTTTCTTCTTTCGATTCAGTGTTTTTTTCCTAATGATAGAAGCGTAGCTCAATGGAAACGACTCCGTGATTTATTGATTCGTCCTTTTTTCTCTCTTTCATTCATCTATATTTTTTTCTTTCTCTTTCTTTCTTCATCCTTTTTATCGTTTATTGTTTTATTTTTCTTGTTCTTTTTTCGACACCTTTTTCTCTGCCATTCTTTCTTTATAATCCTTTTTTTTTTTAGAATTCCTTTTTTTTCTTTAATTCTACTTTTATTTCTTTATAATTCTTTCTTTCATTCTTTCAGTCAGATTCTCTTTTCTTTTTTATAGTCTTCTTTTGTTTCTTTATAATAATTTTTCCTTTTTCTTTCTTTCTTTCATTCTTTTTTCTTCATAATTCTTATCCTTCGCTTTCTTTCTTTCTTTTTCTTTCTTCATAATTCTTCTTTTCTCTCTTTCTTTCAATCTAATTCTTCTTTGCTTTCTTTCTTTCTTTCTGTCTTTCTAATTTTTCATTTCTTTCTTTAATTCTTTCAGTCTAATTCTTCTTTTCTTTCTTCATAATTCTTCTTCTATTCTTTCTTTCTTTATCTTTTTTCTTTATTTCTTTATTTCTTTCTTTCTAATTCTTCTTTTATTTATTTATTTTCTTTCTAATTATCTTTATTTTTTCTTCATTTCTAATTGTCTTTTTCTTTATTCATTTTGAATTCTTCTTTTCTTTCTTTCTTTCTCATTCTTTTTTATTTATTTCGAATTCTTCCTTACTTTCTTTTACTTTTTCTAATTATTTTCTTTCTTGCTAATTCTTCTTTTCTTTCTTTCTCTTCTTATTCTATTTATTTTCATATCATATCCTTTTACTTCTTTCTTTTTCTCTCTCTTTATTGTATTCATATCTTCATTTTCTCTTTCTTTGTGTCTTTCATTAATCTCTCACTTACTTTTACCCATTTCTCTCATTTTTTGTTCCAATCTTTCTCCCTCTTTCATTTCTTTTAGATCCAAACTTCTTTCTTTCTTCTTTCTCAAACCACTCCAGTCACTCCCCCTCTCCACTTCCATCCCTCCATCTTTCTCTATATATTTACTAAAAACCGCAAACATATAACAATAATATTTCAATGCTTCTCTAAACCTCAAATCATCACTAAATATCGAGAATCATTCACTGACCTCCATTATTCATTTTTATTTCTTTTTTATTCGTTAACTTTATGTCATTTTAATGATCAACGCTAATAACATTGAGCCTTAAAGGCAAGACCAATACAAAATGTAAGGACAATTAACAATAAGTGTTGAAGAAGCTATCGCCTCACTTTTGCATAATGGCAATCTCTGTAGAATCTTTAGGGCAACAATGCCAAAAAATCAATCGCTTGCAGAATATGACAAAAGATAATTAACAACGTTGTCTCTTATATCATCATCATCATCATCATCATCATCATCATCATCATCATCATCATCATCATCATCATCATCATCATCATCATCATCATCATCATCATCATCATCATCATCATCATCATCAGCAGCAGCAGCAGCAGCAGCAGCAGCAGCAGCATCATCATCATCATCATCATCATCATCATCATCATCATCATCATCATCATCATCATCGGTTTAACGTCCGTTTTACATGATGACATGTGTTAGACAGCTTTTACATCCAAACCAACCTATCTCTGGCCAGGTCTTTATCCCCTTTTCTCTCAAATCCATCCTTATCACTTTCTCCCGTGTTTTCCTCGGCCCTCCCCTGCAAACTGACCCTGCTACCTCAATTGTTCTACATCAACTTACCCAACCACTCTCACCCATTCATCATCATCATCATATTCGGTTTAACGTCTGTTTTACCTGCTGGCATGTGTTAAACGGATTTTAGAAATTGATTTCCGAACTAACCTATCTCTCATAAGGTCCTTTTATCCCTTTTTCTCTCAAATCCACCCTTATCGCTTTCTCCTAATTTTCCTTGGCCCTCCCCTGCCAACTGACCCTGCTATCTACATTCTTCCAAATCTACTAACCCAAAAACTCTCATTCATTCTTTCATCATCATATTTGGTTTAAAGTCTGTTTTACACGCTGGCATGTGTTTGACAGCTTTTAGAAATTGACTTCCAAACTAACCTATCTCTGGCCAGGTTTTATTTATCTCTCTTTCTCTCAAATACATCCTTATCACTTCTTCCTATGTTTTCCTTCGCCTTCCCTCTGTGAACTGACACTACTACCTCAACTGTTCTACACCTATGAACCCAAGAACTCTCATCCATTTTTTAAACATGACCATACCAATAAAATATCCTGTTCTGCATAGATCTCTCTATACTGTCAAGATTTGATCTTCCTCTGATGTCACCAGATCTAAGCTTGTCTTTAAGACTCACATGCATAATTGTTGCAATTGGAGCAAGATGAAAACAACACAATGAGAGAATAGAAAACGATAGATAGAATGGACAAAATTTATCTACTAAAGAAATTGGCTCGAATATATATATATATATATATATATATATATATATATATATATATATATATATATATATATATATATATATATGTATGTATATATATATATATATATATATATATATATATATATATATATATATATATATATATATATTGGACACCTTTTCAACGGACAATTACAATCTGGACAAACCCCATATCTTTTTTACACAAGCTTTTTTTTTCACTCCATTTTTAATAATATTTTTCAAATTTTTGAACTTTGGCTTATCCACAGCCAACTTATCTATCTGTATTTCTCCTCTGATGATAAGATTTCGATCTTTGAAAAGCCTTGGCTTAAGGAAAGAATAATAAACACTAGTTTATTACAGAATACACCTTGCATTGAACAATCGAAATTTGAAATAAATCTGGACATTCGTACATGTTTATCACTCTTATTTCTTCTATCTTTATAATTGCTCTATCTCGTATATTGAGCTTAACCACTTCACTATAGGTTCTATCTACTAAAAGTTTACTTTTGGTTTATATTTGATTCTATATATATATATATATATATATATATATATATATATATACAATGGTAAAACGGTGGACTATAGACATCAATATCGAAGGTTCGATCCTTGTCTAAGTTAGCCATGCTGATGACGGCTGTACGCCAGAAACACGTGTCCATGGATTACTTTCATGTACGTATAAAATTAATAAAAAATATATATATTAACGAAAAATATGCCCGATAAAGTTAAAGACAACTAATTATGCAATTTTCTGGATCTTAATCACTTAGGAAGAGAAAGAATCAAAATAGTAGTAAGCAAAAACAACGAACGTTGACATCACTAATAAAAACAATTACATAAACATACATTAAATATTTAGGTGATAAAAATCGTACATATTTCTAGGCAGGGTGTCGTAGTCCAATGGTAAAATGCTGGACTATAGACATCAATATCGAAGGTTCGATCCTTGTTTTAGTTAGCCATGCTGATGACGGCTTTGAGCCAGTAATACGTGTTCATGGATTACTTTTATGTACGTATAAAATTAATAATATATATATATATACTGTTAGATACTTAATCCCCCTTTTTATTTTATTTACTTACTATTATATATTATTTATTTATGAATTTTCCAACAAATGTTAAGTCTACACTATTTTGGATTTAGTTAGTTTCTCTGGGAATTTAAACTGCATTTTCCTATTTTTTTTTTTGTCTTTTTATTTAAAATAACTCAAAGCTTCTTTAGACTATATATATATATATATATATATATATATATTCACACATCTTTTCTTTCACAGCATTTCATTTTATGATATATCCCATATATATATATATATATATATATATATATATATATATATATATATATATATATAATTATAGTTATAAGCATTATATCATTATGAGAGATAGTTTCTTAGATACTATAGAGGACCCTTATACGACATTACAAATAGAGCATTGGTATAGTTAAGACATATATCAAAAATATATAAAAAAAAGAACACAAATATTATTCATGTTGGATATAGATTTGTTTATTTTAAATGTTCAAACTTGAATACTTTTTTATATATATTTTAATATATTTCTTAACTATATATAAAATGTTTGATAAAAGAATTGTTTTTATCGTTCGTATGCCGCATAAAAATAGTACCTGCGTTATGTATATTTCCTATAGGAGCATTATGTCAAATATTTTAAGAATAGCTCGCATTACTCTAAGATTAATAGATTTTATACCCCTAGTATACCCCTGTAGTAAGAAGAATGCTTAAACAAGGTGGGAATCAAAGTGAAATATTTAGACAGTTAAATAAGGCAATATCGCGCCATCCTGACGCCTTGAAGTTGTACCAGATTAATAAAGGTAGATTGATAAGGCAAATCTAAAACTATATAAGAAATTTAGTATAAAATGTATAGCGTATGTAAGTAGTACATATAGTGTAATATATATAAAAATAAAAATTACATGTATATATATAGAGAGAGATATATTTAATATATTTTTAATTTTAAAATATTTTTAAATGAAACTAAAATAAAAATAAAAATAAAATAAAATAACCAGGAGGTGATGAGTAGTATTATGGATTCGTCCAAAATCTATAGAATACGGTAACTTTGTAAATAAAAAATATATTTTTCTTGAGCAGAGACGAAGAACACAGGTAAAAAGAACATTTTTAATAAAAAAAAAATAGGTTAGAAAACATTTGATATCCGGAACGTTTTTGTTTTAGTTTTTTAAAGAAGGTAATATCTGATCGACACTACTGAGAGCCACGAGTAAAAATAGTGTTTTGTTCTTAAATCCTCGAAACAATTTTGATGGTAAACAACTGATGATCCCTACAAAAATATTAAGACTAACGTAAATTCTTGGGAGCTAACTAATACAGTGATTACAAGAGATTGATTGACTTACAAGCAAGGAAATTTTCCAACCAAGGCCACGGGACATTACCACATTCAATAAGGAAATTTAAGTTCTATTTATGCAAAGGACGGAATATCTAGAAAGACTGACTCAAGATTCTACGAACGTTGTCGGAATATGCCTTACGTGTCAGTCTATTTTTAACTTCCCTGAACAGGGGCTCAACTTTAATCTTATTAAAGGGGCTTATAACAATATTAATTTTAAGTAAATAACATTAAATTATTTTTACCTTCATACGCTAGCGTTTCGAGCTTTCGCTCTCATCAGTGCAGGGATGATAATCTCGGACGGTCGCACGGTTCGAACTCCTGCCACAGAGTCAACCTAAAAATATTAATTAATATATCTATCTATCTATCTATCTATCTATCTATCTATCTATTTCAGAAACATTTAAACCGACTTATGCAAATTCAATTACGTTTCAGCGACTTAAAGCTTCGTCAGAGTCGAGAAATTATAATTAAAATAAATTCGTACAATGGGTATAAAAGAAACAGAACCGGATATGAGAAACAAAAAACTTAACAGAAAAAACAAGAACAGCTCTGCGGGTTTACAATCACGCCTACCCAAATAAAATCAGTCAAACAGTCTGTCAGCTAACATTAGCAGGGTTATTCATTGGCGACTATTCTACTTCACCAACAAAACAAATGCAATAATATTTTCGGTAACTAAACTAAGAAATAACACTGTCGTCATATATTTTAGCCGGAATTACTGTTAGACCCGGATTTTCTTGAATAAACAAATATATAAATCGGCGCTTATTCTATATCCCCACCAAAAATATTATAGAATCACTTCAGGCAGAAAAGAACACAGACACTTATTTGTAGAAATTACAGTGGGGGATTAGTTTCGCATATACCTTTAACGTTACATGTTGCTGTTTTTTATTATTTGTATTTCTTTTAATTACGAAGTATTATGAAAAAAATAAATATATAAATACTCGCTAGAAGACCCGACGTTGCTTGGGATTGTATAAAGATCACTACTATGTACTTTTTCACTTCGTTCATAACACCATATTAATTTCTTAGTTTTTACTTCTCCCCCTCATCCTCTCGTTGACATTTAATTAATATCAAATATACTTATTTGAAGTTTTAAGTGGTTTTCTCCCCATGGGTCACTTAGAGATCGAGGCACGTAGATATTCGGCATGTTGAGAGTAACATAGAGACTCGGGACCACTTACATTTTATAATTTTATGCATATTATATAAATGTCATCAGAATAGGATATATTTGAAGTTTTAAAAGAGTTTCGGCCCGCATAGATCCATTAAGTTAAGGAATCACTTCCATTGTCTTCCCCAGAAAATTTTATACATAAGACTTAAATTTCATAAAAATAGAATATATTTGAAGTTTTAAGAGGGGTATACCCGTATAGTCCCCTAGGGGTGCACTTAAAGATTCGAGAACACTTCCATTGTCCGTAAATTTTACATGAGAATCCACTTTTAGATTTTATGTAGATTCATTAACCTTTCTTTTTATAGGGAACACACAAACAGACACAGAGACATTGAGTTTTATATATATATATATATATATATATATATATATATATATATATATATATATATATATAGAGAGAGAGAGAGAGAGAGAGAGAAAGATTAACAATACCTGTAGTTTAATATTGGGTTCTGAAAATTCTTGATTAAATATACTATCGCCGGGACACGGGTTCCGGTAGTATATACATAATGTTGGATTGATATTAAAGGTGACTTCAGTCAGTGATCCTAATCCTGCGACCAGTGGTACAGTTATACTTAGCCACACTGATGATTCTTCGTTAAGATGAATCATATATGTATATGTATATTGAAAATTTATTTATAAATATTATTATAAGCTCCCTTCAACAAAGGCCGGGCATTTTGAGTAACTTTAATAACAAGCAGTACAAATAGCTGCATGCACGATCCGAATACGTTTGTTGATCACTTTAAACTGTTCGCTATTTACAAAGTTTAATTCCTCTCTTATTATTAACTAATTCCTTATGGCCGAGGGGTTAAGACTCTTGACTGCAAATCAGTGGCGATTTGTGATCGGAGTTCACGCCCGCCGACCGTAGAGAATTAGCTTCCTGCACTGAAGATTGCGTTAGCATGAAACATCGATGTCTGTAGGTAATTAATAATTAATATTTATTTATAAATATTATTATATATATATATATATATATATATATATATATATATATATATATATGTGTGTATAGATAGATAGATAGATAGATAGATAGATAGATAGATAGATAGGATGTTTTGATATTTGATTTTTATGGAAATGATGACACTTAAAATTAGAAGAAAAATAATGCTAACCAATATTTTACAAGAATTTTAATGGAATAATTTGTGTGAAGTAGAATATTTCCATTCCTTGGTGGCCAGTCTGCTGAGTCAGCCTGCCTGCAAGCTTATGGACCTCAATTATTATGCAAGGTTTTGTAATGTTGTCTTTCAACAGCGCTGGCATCTTAATAATAGCTGGCAAATTCAAGCAATTAGCTATCATCAAAATTTGCTTGGAGACCCACTGAAATTGGCGGCCCTTCAGTAAGTTGTAGTGTGAATGGGGAAGCTGGAGACTTCTTCGGTGTGTCTTAGTGACAAGACTGGAAACCATTCGGGAGAGGGTGGTCTTCACACAGGATGGAAGCTTAAGACGAACGGTGAACACGATTGCTAGATTAAACCAAACATCCGGGTGACTGCTACTATCACACGCTGATACTATTTCTCTGTTTCAGGATGAGCATCTTACTACTCCCGTTCTGAACGTCTGTACCAGGATTGAACGTTTCACGAGTGCCAGATCGTCTGTAGAGGCCAAGATTTCAAAAGATAGAATCAGCTGAACATGAATGTTAACAGTTAAACATAAACTGAATATGTTTTATATATTTTCAAGTTTCGGTTGACGTTGTCGATTTGAAACAATAGTCTGCACCTAATAATCTTGACGTGATAATATTGACAGACCAAAGAAAATGCCATTTCAAACTGAAGCATAATAGACCAAAGAAAATGCTATTTTCAACAAGATTGATAGCCCAAAGAAAATGATAATTCAAATTACAACATAATAGACAGACAATAAATGATATTTCAAATTATAGCATAATAGACAGACGAAAATACTATTTCAACCTTAATCTTAACAGACCAAGGAAAATGATATTTCAAACTTAGGCATGACAGACTAAAGAAAATGCTATTTAAAACTTAAGCTTGACAGAGCAAAGAAAATTCTTTTTTCTTTTTTTTAACTTCTATTCACTCTAAACAAGGTACATTGCCACTAATATGTAAGAGGCTACTGTCATTAGGAGACAGATTTATAGGGGCATCCTAAGTGGGGATTTGGGCAGCAAGATGTTTGTTCACATTAAATGTAAATTTCTGGATATTGGTACAGTCGGGGAAACAGGGAATTCCAAAGGAAAGAAGCTATTAAAATAGAAAGTTTACTGGCATCTGGAGACCTCTACAGTGAAGAGGTAGGATTTTGCTACTAGTCGGGTTTGTTGGAGGTATTTACGGTGAGGGGGTACAAGTGCAATAAGTTCGTTGGAAGCCATTATGTCAAAGTACTTTTGAAACAAGCACATGGATGCAACATTGCAGCGATGGGACAGGGGCTGGAGCTGGTTTGCTATTAAATTAGAGACTTTTTTGTACCTCGTCCAAGAGGGAGAGACTAGTGGTTGGTACGCCAGCCTATATGTGGCAACAATACTCCATGCATGGGCGGATGGTGGCTTTGTAGAGATATAGGATACTGGCAGGGGTGAAAAATTTACTAGCACGGTAGAGGGAGTTCACTTTCTTTACAGCAGACTTGACAGTATCTTCTATATATTTATTCCAATTTATGTTACCGGTGACTGTTAAACCAAGGAGTTTTAACGTTGGACTCGCAATCAGTGTTTGGAAAAGTTTCTTATAATTGTTAAAGGAAAGGAGCTTTGTCTTGGCAGCATTAAATGTAACCATCCATTTATGGCCCCATTCTATTTCATTTTTTAAGGATTCGGCCATTACCTTGGATATGTGTGTGTTCGATTTACAAGCATATCTAGAATAGAGCGTTGTGTCATCAGCAAATATACCCATCTCAGACGAACTTTTATCTTGACAGACTAAAAAAACATTCTATTTTTAACTTAATCATGACAGACAAAAGAAAATGCTATTTCAAACTTCAGCTTGACAAACGTGTTAAAATTTTATTTTAAATTTTAGCTTGATAGACCAAAGAAATGTGCCTTTTTAAATAACTTCAATACACCTGAGTCAATCCAACTCAAAAGTAGGCTCGTATTCAGGACTAGTGACACATTTTTGTGAAGCTTTACTGTGTATCAGGAAACCATTGAAAAGATTACAAAAAATATTTATGGAAATGAACTTAATACGATTGTTCTTTCTTTTTTTGTAATTACTTGTGTGACAATAAAAGGATACAATAAATCCGACGGTATGAGTTAAATTGGAAAATGGAAGACCTAAAAGTCAACGTTTCGTCCAGCTGTTGTGTGGGCTTTATCAAGAGAGAAAAAGCTAAAACTGGCAAAAAAATGACAAAAGCTAGTTGTGTACCATTCCTTCATTGGGAGTGGGATTTGTAATAAAAATAGAACTATAATATAACTTAACAAAGATTTTAATATACGAAAACCAAAAGAGGTTACATATACAGGCATGTAATAATAATATGAATTTCTAATGAAAATTTCTAATCAAGGGTAGTAACGTGGTCATATCTGGGCACCAAATGTGGCCCTATGTACTGTGGGAGTTACTTAGGGTCATACGATGAGTAATTCAGCAGTAAATATAGTCCAATTCTGCGAGGGTAGCATTTGTCTTGACTGGTTGCTCTATCAATCGTTCTATGCCTACACTGTGTTTAAAAGATCTTTAAAACTTTGGTGTTGACAGGGCCCAGCCAGAGACTTAGTAACTGGCCACTAGCAATTTCTCTCTGTCTTGCTTCTGAGAAAATGTTCTTTTAATCTATGAGTAGGCTTTTTCCTTGTATTGTGGCTGACTTAGTTTGTGAGCAAGAAAGCTGGAATAAATATTCGCATACAGAAATGTCTTAAAAAATATACTTTATTATTACTGAACTAATATGGTGGATCCATTCCCTAACTAAAATATAAGATAAGCTTTCAATCTCAAATTCAACAGTTACTGAATTTCCACCTCAGAAATATTTCTCATACAAAAACGTCCCCCTCCCCCACGTCACCTGACCAATCCAATGAACAACAGGTGTATCGAGACTCAGATTTAACCATTAAAAGTTCATATACTAAATACGACTTTTCAATATTGTTTCGTTTTGATAACTCAACCTCGGCTATTCAAAATTCACAGGTGTAACCTTTGCCCCTCTTTACATGCACCTCAAAGCATTTTTAGATTAAAAAAATTAATCTGACTATTGCTATGTAATAAGTGGGTAGTGACGTGTCTCTCTTTATTTTTCTTCTTTTCCACTGTTGTTAAGCCGCCGTCCCAGTCATAGTGAACATATAGCAGCAGAAGTTCCTCTGTCTCTCCCCCTCTTTCCTTCAGTTTTGTTAACAATTAAAAAATGGCAACAAAATTCTTGCACTATGACGTCATTTTATTTTGTTGCTTTATTTTTATTACAACGCTGTAAAGTTATATATTACATAATCTCCTTCTTGTCCTCTTTCCAGACAGAGCTTTCAAAAAAAAGACGTCTGAATCCAATCAGCTCGAATGCCAAAGAGAAACATTTTGCTATCTTCTTTGCCACATATCACTTCGAACTCTTTGTTCATGATGTCATATTCGGCAACATACTTCTTATTCTACTCTTTAACTTCTAATCGAATTTTTTGATTTCTTCTTACTCTAGTTGAATGTGGAAAATTCCATTTTTAATATTATTTTTACAAAACCATGTGGAAAATTCCATTTTTAATATTATTTTTACAAAACCATGTGGAAAATTCCATTTTTAATATTATTTTTACAAAACGATGTGGAAAATTCCATTTTTAATATTATTTTTACAAAACTTTTGTTCACTCTAAACAAGACATATTGCCACTGAGACATAAGGGGCTACTGTGGTTAGGGGCCAGATTTATAGTGGGTATCCTAAGTGGGGAGTTGTGCAGCAAGATATTTGTTCACATTACATTTAGATTTCTGCATGTTGGTACAGTAGAGGACACAAGATAGCAGGGAGATAATCCAAATATAAGCAGTCCGAAGAAAGAAGCTATTAGAGTAGGACGTTTTCCGGCATCTGGAGACGTCTACGGCGAGGAGGTGGGATTTTGTTGCTAGTCTAGTTAGTCAGGGGTATTTTTCTGTAGAGCTTAAAAGTTCAATAAGTTCATTGGGGCATGTTCCATGGAAGTACTTGTAAAACAAGCACAGGAATGCAATATTGCGGCGATGAGACAGGGGCCTGAGCTTGGTAGACACCTATTAGGTTAGAAACTCTTTTTTGTACCCTGTTCAAGAGAGAGAGAGAGAGAGAAAGAGAGAGAGAGAGAGAGAGAGAGACTAGTGGCTGGAACACTAGCCCAAATGTGGCAACAATGCTCCATGCATGGGCGAATGGTGGCTTTATAGAAATATAGGATACTAGCAGGTGTGAGAAGTTTTCTAGCCCAGTAGAGGGAGCCCACTTTCTTTGCAGCAGACTTGACAGTATCTTTTAGACACAAATTCTAATTCATGTTACCTGTAAATTTTTAATATTATTTTTACACACCCATGTCCAATATTGCTACAAGTACAACAGACAGTTCTGGTCCTTTCGTTCTGATCTGTGCCGGCCAGACACTGGCTGGTGATGCCAGATCGATTTCAGAGGTTAAGAATTCATCGTAGTATTTATTTGTTAGCATTGTAAATTTTCTAGACAAGATGGACAGTGATTGCGCTGTTTAATAGCAACGAGTAAACATAATAACGGTATCCCATCTGCTGCTGAGTCAGTCTGCCTGCAAGCCTAGTGTCCTCAATTATTATGCAAGGTTTTAGAATGTTGTCTTTGACCGGCTCTGCGAACTTCATAATGGCTGTCAAATTCAAGCAATTAGCCGGCTTCAAAATTTGCTTGTAGCTAAGCAAATCTTTGAGTGAGACCTTTTGAAATACTTCTCCAGATATCCGATGGGCATCGTTTAGGTTGAACAGGGATTTTTGAGTGGCTAACCCATTTAGAGGTTGGCTGGCTGCCTGGCAGTTGAAGAGGCTAAGGTGACAGGGTGATATGGTAAAGTTCCTGAGCTTTATTTGATATCAGTGTATTGTTGAATAAGTACACAGCCAACACTTATTGGTATCAATCATATTGAGCCAGTTCTATTTCCTTATATTGCACTTTGCTACTGAAATGTAACAGACTTTTTTTCTTTTTCTTTTATGGAAATCGCTCCAGACAAGGCATGAAGCCACTTGATGTAAAGGGCTAAAAAAAAAAATTACTACTTCAAGGTCAAAAACTAGCCAACGATAAGTGCCAGATGGATAGATTCCGACCCAGAAAACAGCAATTGTTCCCCCTTTGTCAGAAACATCGCCTATGAAATATGAGGACTAAAGGACAAAATAAGGGAAGCGAGAGTTACAATTCTGCCGAAAATAAACCCATGGTCCACTTTCTACTCTTCTATTGAGAATTAGGGGCCAGATTTAGAAGGACAACCTAAATGGGAAGTTGTGCCGTGAGATGTTTGTTCATATTACATTAAAATTTCTGCATGTTGGTACCGTTGGGGAAACAGGGAGCAGGGAGGAAATCCCAAAGGCAAGCAGTTTGAGGAAATAAACTATTAGAGCGGAAAACTTTCCTTCATCTGGGGACCTCTACAGTGAAGGGGTTAGAATTTGTTGCTAGTCGCGTTTGTTGGAGGTATTTATGTTGAGGGGGTAGTTATGTGGACAATCTCTTTCTTGAAATGAACCCTTAACAGGTCACATGAACACTCAATTAACACAAAGATGAAAGTAAAACAGCGCAAGAGAAGACAAGAAATGATGCAAACGTTCATACCAGAAAGACAATTGGATATCACAAATATTTCCACCATGGAAAACTAACGCTCACGAATGGAGATAAACCAGAGTAATTGTGTGTTTGTATGGAACTGTCTATAAACGGAGGAGCGTGAAAGTGATGCTATAATACTGATTGATGGGTTGGTCGAAGTATTTACATTGAGGGGGCACAGGTGCAGCAAGTTCGTCGTAGCACATTCCATAGAAGTAGTTGTAGAACAAGAGAAGGGATGCAACACTGTGAGAATAGGAGAGGGGTTGAAGCTGGGTAGACAATGAGGGACATATTAGATTAGATGCTCTTTTTCGGACCCTGTCTAATATCTAACAGGGAGATCCTAGTGGTTGGTGCACTAGCCCAGATGTGACAACAATATTCCATGCATTTAAAAAATTTAAATACTGAAAGGTATCTACATAAAAACACAACAACCTACAATTAATAACATCACGTATGAAACCAGTGACAACATTTTAAAATGCTTAACATAATGTGATTTTATTCTGTGATGCCACTCCGGTGTCGCTGAATTTAAATCGTCAACGTCTTTCCTGGAACAATGCGAAAACGTTCTCTGCGTGTTTCTTTTTAACAAAATTTTTCTTTCTCCAGCATTTTTGTTCATTTGCTTTTGACACTTGAAGATAATGCAGCGAAGAATCAAAAACGTTTGTGAAACCTATGGGATATTTATTATTTTTTCTGATTTTAATACAATAAGAGAAATTGAAAAAGTAAAAAAAGGTATAATTAAACAGACGAATTCTGTTATTTTAACAATCTTTGCATAAATATATATATATATATATATATATATATATATATATATATATATATAGAGAGAGAGAGAGAGAGAGAGAGAGAGAGAGGGATATAAAATGTCTCTCTCTCTCTATATATATATACAGGGTGGCCCAAAAGTAGGTTTACAGTTATCATTTAATATTTGAAGTTTTTTAACTAGGTTATTCGAAAAACTTTAAATAGGTTAAATATTTAGTTTAATAACTGTAAACCTACTTTTAGGCCACCCTGTATATATGTATATATATATATATATATATATTTACATATATATATATAAGATATTTTATTCTCTCTCCCTCTATATATATATATAGAAAATATATTTTATTATATATATATATATATATAATTTTTGGAAAGCCAATAATTAATCTGTTATTTACAAAATTTTCGAATAAGCAGTTTATGCAGTGGATGTAAATATCATTAGAGAAAAAATAAGTGCAGAGGTCAAGAGCGGAAGAAATTGACTACTACATAAGCAAATATCACTTTCAAAAAGGTGAAACACTTGACATCCTCTTTTATAAAGGTCTACTTTCTTACTTCATATACATAGGTCAAGAATTTAAATCCACATTTATATATATATATATATATATATATATATATATATATATATACACATATATATATATATATATATATATATATATATATATATATATATATATATATATATGTGTGTGTGTGTGTGTGTGTATTATTTCATGTATACATGTATAATATCATAAGGTGATATAATCTATTGTGTATAGATTTTCAGTATTTACTTTATCAGTGTTCAATATGCGAATAGAGCTTAGTAGTAAAGTATTAACATATATTATGGCAATTAAGCTACACAGAGGCGTCCGTGTTTCTGATTGGTTAGTTTGCTAGATTAAACATCACATGGATATATAAAAACAAACAGTAACACATATCTGTGCACTTAGCATGGCGATTCCCTGTTGGGATAAAACGCGGATGACACTGTGTGACTTAGTTGCCATAAATATATTTTTATACTTTGCCATATATATATATATATATATATATATATATATATATATATATATATATATATATATATACTAGCAAAAACTACCCGCCCTCCAGGCAGCAATTACTAAGACAGTAGTTTTCTTTACAGAAAAAAAATTATATTTGATATTTTGGTAATTTGGAGGAAAACAACAAAATATGATTGTCGTAGTGTTATTTGATATATTCCAATGTTGGGGAAATTTACTGTGTATAGGGGAATCACTCAAAGTCAGAGTTGCAATATCACAAAACCACATGTAAAGTAGACATAATTATAAAAAAAACGCAACGGATTTAGTAAAGTGCCATAAAACGCTAGAATATGTCCGGAAATGAGGGGATCATTTTAAATTAAATGTATGTACGAAACTCATTCGTATTCTAAATTCTAAAATAAGCGTTTTTTTTTCTTCTTTCTGCCAAGTTTTAAGAGTATTCATAGGTAATCGCTTAAAAAAGAAGAATCTATTTTTTGTTTTGTGGAAGGTGGGGTGATTTAACAGTGGATGTTAATCTACAATTACGAATCTATTTTTTCATAATTTGGACAGAATAGTAAAAAGGCGATTTGTAAACAAAACATTAAACAATAAGTTTATTGTTATTTATTTATTTTTCACGGAAAATGTAAAAACTACGAAAATTAAATGCTGAAATAAATTAAAAAACAAAACTTTTTAAAGCATTTAGTTATAAAATTATGTTTAAATTCTATATCAGGAATAATGAATGCTGCTTTTTAGGTAAAATCTACACTTTAAAAATGAGGTATATAAATATAATTAATAAATTAAAAAAACAAACTTGTTTTGCTTGTCGATTGTTGTGGAGACGAGAATTAGAAATAAATAATTTGTCAAAAGAAATTATTCCCCTTTGTAGTATGGAAGGGGCGCTAGCCCTTTGAAAAGTAATGGACATTGTTTCGATTTGTTATCACTTTAATTAATTAATTACTGGTGATATCAACAAAACTATTCCATATATATAAGTAAATAAGGCAATCAAATAATAACCGAATAACAGCAACCAATTATTTATTTCGCACTGTTTAAATATATAATTATGCAAATTAGGTAAACAAAATATTTTATTTGCAACTTTACTTGACTATAAATATAGTATTTCAAAAAATATTATATATTAATTATTTAAATTAGATTAACCTATTTTGATTGTAATATAAGTGTGATGAATAAGAAAACATTTAGCATATATTAATTTATTTATTCATTTATATATCTCTCTTAACTATCTATGTATTTCTTTCGCCCCCTCCATGTTGATTCAAACACTCTCTAATATTTCATAATGTCTGTGAGCATTTCGAGAAAGCAAGATTTCCTTTTTATAGCTTTGCCAGCTTATGTAGTTTCTGTACACACCACAAACACGTATGTAAATCAGATAGCAAAACAATAAGTCTTTTTACTTCTATATTATCCATAAGGATAACATAGAAGTAAATAGACTCATTATTTTTAGTTATGCAAGAAGAATATCTAAACAGATATGTCATAGTTTATGAAGTTTCCAATGTAATCAAAGTAGAATAAATAATATTTCTAGCGTTATGGTCCAGTGGTGAAGACGTTGGACTATAGACATCAATATCGAAGGTTCGATCCTTGTCTAAGTTAGCCATGCTGATGATGGGTGTGAGCCAGAAACATGTGTCCATGGATTACTTTTATGTACATATAAAATTAATAAAAATGTATATATTAACGAAAAATACGTCCTATAAAGTTAAGGGCGACTAATAATGGAATTTTCTGCATCTTAATCACTTAGGAAGTAAAACAATCGAAATAATAGTAAGCAAAAAGAAAACAACGGACGCTGCAATCACCAATAAAAATAATTACATAAAAATAGATCTCATATATATATATATATATATATATATATATATATATATATATATATATATATAATAGTAACTCTGTGTGTTTGTGTCGGCTTGATCTTTGCGTCTTATGTTCACTGGACAGAATAGCTTGAAATTTGGCGTGTGGACTACTGACCTCTCAGTAAAGGTCAGAGGCTATATAAGAACTATTTAAACGGATAAATGCGAAAGTTTTTTAAAGATTTATCCAGAGTAATTAATTTATTTACTCCTCTCCAGGAGTTAGGTACAAGGCCAGTTTTATCCTACTCCCACAAGTAAGATGTGACCCAAGGTCGGGTCGGAAAGTGGGGGTTGAAAAGCCAGAATTACTATTTATCTACTTCCCACAAGGTAAAATGTGACACAAGGTCGGGAAAGTGGGATTAGATAAGCCAGGGCTCGAGGTGAGTATTCTGGCCATTTAAAAATTGCCTGGGCAGCCCCGTCGGCATTCCCGGTAGGGCGCCTCAGGCAGTAAGCAATAAACTTACTCTTCCCCAAAGAGGGGAGGCAAAGCCTGGGAGGGTGCACCTCCTAGAACTGCACAGGACCAGACAACCTCCAATAGACCAGCGTAAATCCAGACCCAAAGGCCAGGACAATACCAGTTTATTAGATGGGGTAAAAATACCCCTGGTTGAATTACTATTTATCTACCTCCCACAAGGTAAAATGTGACACAAGGTCGGGAAAGTGGGATTAGATAAGCCAGGGCTCGAGGTGAGTATTCTGGCCATTTAAAAATTGCTTGGGCAGCCCCGTCGGCATTCCCGGTAGGGCGCCTCAGGCAGTAAGCAATAAACGTACTCCTCCCCAAAGAGGGGAGGCAAAGCCTGGGAGGGTGCACCTCCTAGAACTGCACAGGACCAGACAACCCCCAATAGACCGGCGTAAATCCAGACCCAAAGGCCAGGACAATACTAGTTTATTAGGTGGGGTAAAAACCCCTGGTTGAATTACTATTTATCTACCTCCACAAGGTAAAATGTGACACAAGGTCAGGAAGTTATTTAGGCCGGTGAATTCCCTTGGAAAACCTCCATCTTTATCTACAGATGGAGATTTTACAAACCTTGGGAACTCACCAGACCTTAGGCATAGCGCCCGAGATGTAGGGGGAGGGGGGTCGGGGATAAGTGAGACAAGCTTTTAACATTTTTTATTGTCATCAAAAAATACAACAAAAACAGAAAAGAAAACTTTTGCTTACTCTTAACCAGATTCTTGCACCAAAATACCGCATTCACTCTGTGGATGGATCCCTACTTAACATATCCCCAAAAGTCGACGTTGTAAATAATAATTATCGTGGGAGTGGGAAAAAATATTAAAAATACCCAAAAAGAAAGAAAAATAAAGAACCAAATAAAATGATAAAAAGGGGGGTTAGTATGGCCCGTCTTTCCCTCGTTGCTAAGTGTTGGACCACCCGCTGTTTTCCGGCCCAAGACCGAAAACAAGCGGGTCGGTCCCTAAATGGGAGTGGGAACTTAAAAGAGGGGTATTCAAAAAATAAATTCGTCGGGAATGGGATCTAGGGGTGGATGGCGGCTTCCAAGATAGTAATGCCAAAGGTTCCAAAAGACCGGGGACAAAGTAAAACAATGGAAGTGGGAATCTTTGGAAGCTCTCTAGTGCCGGCAAAAATAAAAAAGGGATAGGATATCTCTCATTCCTACTAGTTAAGAGTTGCTCTTTTAGTTAAAAAACTCTACAGGGGTGGGTTCCGTAGAACCCAGTACCGCGTGTGCCATAACTATGGAGGGAACACGAACTCAAACTTGGCGCCTCGTCAGATGCACAAACTAGTGTCATGCACCCATCTCCTATTGAAACCCATGCGATGTAATCGCTTCCAATCGCATCTGATTTTCACTTTAAGTTGATGTTTAAAGTAGACTACCAGATCGCGATCTGAAACCGATCCAACCCCATGAACCTCATCAAGACGTGTAACCCACGTCACTAGTCTCGCTACGGCTAGGATGGTCAGAAACACCATTCGTTTTTCCCCAGTCCACTGCGGAGCTGCGTTGTTGATGACAGATGCGACATCCAGGACCATCGGCTGCTCGGCGTCGATGCGAGCCGTCACCTCTCTGACGTATTCTCAGAGACATCGAACTTTGCTGCAGGTGAAAAAGGCGTGCTCGGCCGTTTCTTCTTCGTCGTCTTCAGAGCGCGGGCATAAGGGGACGTCTCTTAAGCCATCTCTGCGTAATCTGCCATAGAGGGGCAGTGCGTTCTGAACCAGTCACCAGGTCAGAGAATACTCAGAATTGTTGAGATAACTCTGGCCCGGCGCCCAACTCCACTGGGAGCGGGCCTCCTCCCTCTACAATCCAAGCCGCTCCTCAAGTGGGTCCGAAGCGGTACCCTCCACTAGATCCCGATATAGTCTCTTCCTAGACCGGGCAAGGTTACTGGACCCCGGCAACGCTCTAAGCGCAGCCCGGCATTCGGTGAAGAACAAGGACTCCCCTCTCAGCCTACGTCGACCTTCGACCGAGAGGTCTGGTATGAGGTTGGGAAAGGCGCTCCCAACCGCAGGGACCCACGGAGTGTCTTCCATCAAAGTCCGACTCAGGAAAGCCAGTCTCTCGGCATGTCGATGACTTGCCAAGTCAGGCATCCCCAAGCCTCCCACACTCGGAACTTGAGTACAGACCTGTCTGCGGACGTACGTTTTCCGGCCCTTCCAAAGAAGCAAGAAGAGTAAGCGCGTGAAAGCGTGAAAGCGTGAAGGCGGGCCGCAGGCAGTGGTAGTACAGACAGCCGGTAAAGGATGAGAGGTAAGACGTAAGTGGCGCACGCCTCCGCTCTGCTCTTTAAGGAAAGCTTCCTTCGAATCCAAGCCCGGACCGACGATTCGACCTTTGTCTGTACTTCCGACCAGTTCTTTTCCAGCTGGAGGCCCGGTCCGAACCATACGCCAAGAATTCGAACCGGGCCATCTGACCAGCTGAAGTCACCTGGAAGAGCGGTCTCTCTGCTCCAGGCACCCAACCGCAGGCCGTTCGACTTGCTGCGGTTGACTATGGCCCCTGTCACTTCTTCGTACCGAGCGAGCGCCTTAATCACCGTTCGAATGTCAGTACGGCTCGACACGAAAACGGTGACATCATCAGCAAACGCGGAAACCCTGACTCGCGCTTTGCGAGGAGGGATAGCGATCCCGCGCAGGACTGGTGTTGTCGCCTGATCCCTTAATTTGCGAAGGAAGGGTTCCAATGCCAGGATGTAGAGCAGGGGCGACAGCGGACAACCCTGACGTACCGACCGAGAAACAACGAACGATTCCGACCTTTTTCCATTGACTTGCACCACTGCCATCGGCGAGTCATACAGAATGGAGATCCACCTGCAGAAGTCCGGACCAAAACCGGCAGCCGCTAAAACAGCTTTCAGAAAACCATGGTCGACCCTATCGAAAGCCTTGGACTGATCTAAATTGATCAGCGCGGCTTCAGCGTCGTCTTCTGTCCCCTCTATGATCATGCGAATCAAATGCAAGTTGTTCTGAATCGACCTCCCCTTCACAGCAAAGTTCTGCTCAGGCTTGATCAAATTACCGATAACAACCTGCAGGCGGTTCGCAAGAACGCGGGCCAAAATCTTTAACTCTGTGTTTAGCAGAGTTATGGGCCTGTAATCGTCTAAATTACCCCCACCAGGTTGGTCCCCCTTCTTCAGTAATGTGACCACTCCTTTGGTTACCTGTCCAGGGATTGACTCCTGAGCGAACTAGTGGTTAAGCACATCCTTCAGAATTGGGACAAACATGGGCGACAGCCTCAAATACATTTCGTACGGCAGACCATCGAGTCCTGGAGATTTGTTCAAGCCGACCTGCTTCAACGCAGTAACGATCTCGCCCTCTGTAATCCTGCCATCACAGCCAGCTGCTCGAGCCGCCTCGAGGCGGGGCGAGTCAGCCAAATAGCTGTCAAACTCCTGGCCGCGGAGTCTGGGCAGTTGGGTGAAGCGTTCCTCCAAATGCTCACGGAACCCCTCACAAATTTCACGAGTTGATACCAGGGTATGTCCTTCCAGGTTTTTCACCTTCCGAATGTACCCATCCGAGCCACGACGTAAAGCAGCCTTACGCTCAACAGCATCAACGTTCACCGCTTCGTTAGAGACTTTCTTTAACCTAGCTCTAACTACTTGTCCCTCATATCGCTCGCTGGCCAAGCGATTGAGGTCCCCCGTAATTAATGCTATCTCTAGGGGATCCCCCCCCCCGCCACCGCCCGGGTCATCTTATCCTCTGCATGCTTTTGCGTCCTAGCCCTATCTTGAGCGAGGCGCTGGCTGTAGCGGACACAAAAGCTTCTAACACGAGCCTTAGTTTTGACCCAGTATCTACTCCTGATAACCACCCCCACTAATCCCTGCTGAAGTAGTAATGTCAGCTGTTCCTGGAAGTCGCATATCTCCAGCAAGGAGGTATTAAACTTCCAGTACCCAGCCAACCTAGGCCTATCGCTTAAGTTTAGACGGGCCATAACCAATTTATGGTCCGAATGTCCTAACATAGTGAACGTGGGACAAGATAAGAAATCTATGTCGCCTCTTCTAACTAACATTCTGTCCAAGTAGGTACTCGGACAGAAGGCCGCGCTAGTATACCACGTCCACATCTCCCGCCCTGGGTGATCGATGCGAAATCTGTCGACAAGATCGCACGAGGCCATCAGGTCAGACAGACTGCTCTCACACCACGCCGACCCTCTATTCCCACCGACCTTATCTATCTTGGGGTCTAGGATGGCATTCCAGTCCCCCATTAAAACTACTCGCTCCGGACCCCCGAGGAACGCCTCAAATCGTCGAAAAAAGGAAACCCTCTCACCAGCAATGTTGGGCGCATAAACCGCAACGATCCGAAACTTACTGTTTTCAACGGCAACATCGACCACGACCAGCCGTCCCGCCGCATCCGTATGAACAACGCTAACGTTCGCCGACAGGCTGCGTCTAACCATCACCGAGATGCCACACCTACGAACATTGCCATATGCTGAGTAGACGTCAAAGTCGTCAGTCAGCACATCACAATCCCTGTACGAACAGAAGTGGGTCTCTTCAAGCGCAGCTACATCTACCTTACGGGCCACGAGATCCCTTAGCACGCAAGCAGCTTTGCCTCAGGATCTCATGCCCCTCACATTCCAACAAGCCAAGTTCAAATTTGTGGTCCCCATTAGTTAGTGTCACAGACGGGGCTAAAGTCCTCGGGAGTGAGGACGCCGAAGGCCTGACCGAGACTGCCGGTCAGCAGTTCGAACAAAATCCGTCCGTCTCGTGCCAAACCTCCCACGTCCAAGGGGAAAATTAGTTTTAGGGCCCCGAAAGAAAGAGGGGTGAACGTAAACAGGGACCCTCCCCGGACATTGAAATGATAATTTTTATGGGAAGGGTGCTCCTCGTCTATCAGTTTGAAGCCCGGGAATGCTGTTTTCCCTTCTTCAACCATCCTCCAGAGAGCATTTGTTCTGCTCCCCTTGTTCTCTCTCAGGAAGGTGGTCATCATGGGAGCCTCCCGGAACTTCTGGGGGCTCTCCACCCGCTTTCCCTTCACATGGGTGAAAGCCCGCATCTGCTTTAGGTACTGTTTTTGCCTCGCGCTTAGGTCTGGGTGAAACTGGGAGGACGCCTCCCAGTTTCACCCAGACCTAAGGTCGTACAAATCCTCTCCCCCGGCAGGAAAGGGGACCTCTTTGTCCTTACCTGCCTTCCAGCTGGTGGAGGAGGGGGCGTTTTTGCTGGAGCGGACTCTTTGGTCCCTGCTGCTTCCGCAACGGCCGTTATGGGTGTTTTGGAGAGAGGAGCGGAGTCCTGTACCACCGAGGATGTTGGTGCCTGGATAGTCGGAGCAGTTTCACAGTCTTCGGCTTCCTTGATTTTTTTGGCCCTCGGGTCCTTTTCTTTAGGCTCTACCGGCCCCTCCACTGCCATCCTCTCTTCGTTGGCCGCTGGCTCCTCCTCTGACTCCGATGACTGTTGGAGTTTTCTTTTGTTAGGGAGGGTTTTCTTTCCCCTCTTGGAGGTTACCGTGCTGAATCCTTCATCTTCCTCCGCCGCCACTGGAGCTGGAGCTTTGGCTGGGGCGGGTGCCTTGGGCTTCTCCGCCGCCACTGGAGCTGGTGTTTTGGCTGGGACGGGTGCCTTGGGCTTCTCCGCCGCCACTGGAGCTGGAGCTTTGGCTGGGACGGGTGCCGGGGTCTTTGAGGTGTTTCTCCTGGGGCAGTCCTTGGACATATGCCCCAGCGTATGGCAATGCCAACAATGTGGCCTCCATCCCTCCACTATGATGGACATCGTCCAGCTCTCGCACTTGAGTTGGGCAGGAATCTTTTGGAATCCCGCACGCTCCAACCTCATGCGGAATTTGAATTCCCCCGTCTGGATGTTGCGGGGGCCACGGACCGGAATAACCTCTTCGACCTCTCCATACTGTGACATTATTGCGCCTAAATGGTCAGCGCTGACACAGCATGGGACGCCGAGAATGGTGACATTCGTCCTCCTCTTTTCGAGGTACTCCGGCTTGAATTGAAGGTCTCTCCAGCAAAAGTCTCCTTTTGCAACCTTTCCGCCTCCTGCTGGGTTGGGAGCAGGATGTCCCACATCGCATAGGACCTCTTGGTGATGTAGGTCGCCGGTATTTTGAGGTCCACCAGCATCCGGAACATTTTGTCCCTGGTGACTCCAGTGAGTCCCTTCAGTTTCGCATCTGTTGTCACCAGGGAGACTATTCTCCTCTTCAGGTTCTCCAGAGTACCCGGGACAAGTCGAATGGTACTGCCCGATGTGTACTCCTTATACTTTCCCCTGAAGAGTTCCTTATAGTCTTCCGGGGTCTTTTTGGACTGGGGACCCCATGTAGTGGTCTCCGGCATCGTTTTGGGAGCTTTGTGGTGGACGGCCTGCTCCGTACTTTTGGCACTCCCTTCCTCTCCTTCTTCCTGCTAAAGCTCTCCCCCTCCGACTCCGCCGATGAAGAACCCCCCGAGGAGCACCCCAAAAACAATTTAGGGTCGTACCACCCCTGTGCAACTCCCAAATCGAGAGATTGGGATTTTCTTAGCAAAGGGGCTGGTGTTTTTTTGGCAACGGATTTACGTTTCCCAAAAGGAGTATTGTCGAACCCGGCAAAAAACTCCTCATGAGAAAGGGTCACTCCTGGGATATTCTCGAAATCTCCAAAAAGCAAATCCGGGCCGCCATCAGACACTGGGTCGTCTGGAGTGTCGCACGGCACGACACTCCCCAACAAAGATCCGGAGGTGCACTGCGGGGCTACACCTCCTGGGGGGCACTCGGGTGTGCCACCCCCCGACCGGACTGGAGTGTCACACAGCACGACACTCCCCAACAAGGATCCGGAGGTGCCCTGCGGGGCTACACCTCCTAGGGGGCACTCGGGTGTGCCACCCACCGACAGGACTGGAGTGCCGCTCGGCGCGACAACCCCCGAACTCGCAACTGGGGCGCACACGTCCGTGCAGCCCACTATCACATGGGTGCCCTTCGCGGCCACACCCCTCTCGCTGTCCTTAGCCAAGACAGCTCTGGCTTTTGAGACCCAGGTGACCTCCATCGCAACTGGGTCTGTCTGCTGTCCACAACCCGCCGATTCGGAATCAGGGAGACCGTCGCCTAATAGGCACGTGAGTCTTCCCCGAACCTGCCGGCTGCTTAAGTTGGGACAAGCAGTCAGACTCTGAATAAGATTTTAATTAAATTGCCAAAAAGGTGGCCACAAGAAAGATATCTCCCAAAAGGGGAGCCGAAGAGACAAAGCTCTACCAACGGGGAGCTGCCTCCCCAACGGGGGAGGAACTAGATAGAGAAGACCTAGCTCTACCAACGGGGAGTTGCCTCCCCAAGAGGGGGAGGAACTAAATAGAGAAGACCTAGCTCTACCAACGGGGAGCTGCCTCCCCAACGGGGGAGGAGTTAGATAGTAAGAACATAGAAAAAAGAGAAAAAAGAGAAAAAATCCCCAAAAGGGGGAGCAGAAAAGTGAAAAAAAGCCCCAAAGGGGGGCTTGGTCAATGGTAAAAGCTTTAAACCTTGCCAATAGGCCCGGTAGCTGATCACTGGACTTCGGGTAAAATGAAAGTGTCGTAACTGAGAACAGATACTACACTTTGATCTTAGCCAAAAGGCCGAGAAGCGATTTTAAGATATGCTTAAAGGAAAAAGTTCAAAGAAAATTTCAATAATGGGCAGAAGGATATTTTTTTAAACAGTGGTTGAAAAAATCCAATTTGAATATGGTATTATGTAGTGGAAGGTGAATGATTTCAATAAAATCCAAAAACGATTCAAAGTCCGTGAAAAGTTAGTATAACTTGTAAAGAGTGTAACTTTACTTTTTTTTCATCATTTCAATATTTCGTATAACAATGCTCTATCCCCAATATCGAGCATTTCCCTATCACGATAGGATCTAATATAAAATAATTATTTTTATATTATTCAAATAAATGCATATATATATATATATATATATATATATATATATATATATATATATATATATATATCTAGAGAGAGAGAGAGAGAGAGAGAGAGACAGACAGACAGACAGACAGACAGACATACAGACAGACAGACAGACAGACAGACAGAAAGAGTGAAAGAGAATTAGATGTTTGTGTGTGGGTGTGTGTGTGTGTGTGTGTGTGTGTGTGTGTGTGTGTGTGTGTGTGTGTGTGTGTGTGTGTGTGTGTGTGAGAGTGTGTGTGCTCATTAGCAGGTGCATTTTTTACACCAAGAAAAAGGTTACATATTAGATGAATGTATAAATATAATTATGTAAAAAGCTGTTTTTTTTTTTTTAATTCAAATATCTCTAACATATTACCGGAAGCACATGGTGTTTATGTTCGAACATATGAACACAAATTGATTTCACATCCCCAAAGAAATGTAGAGTGAAGTTATTTTTTTTAAAGCGAGGTGACTTGAAATATCAAATATGTTCACCTTTAGGTCAAATTTATCAAAATTGTGTGAAAAAAGACTTTTTATGCATACAATAATAAACATTATTGAAGAGGAATTAATGTATTTGCCTGCATTTCTGCAAAGGTCAAGTCCTTGATGAAAAATATTTCTAAAAAAAAAAACGAACATTTTTGAAAAGTCAAGCTTTGGGCATCAGAGGTTGCACACTGATTTATAGGATGGTATTAAGTTCGTTTCTATAATGTATTTTTCCTTATGATTCATGTTCAGCTGAGTAAGTCTCCTGGATTGTTGGCTTCTGAAAAGTAATGACAGCCGTGTTTATTTCGCGCTTGAAACTCAGGTTGAAAGTTGAACATATATTTCTTACACGCAGATGAACTCGGCATTGCTCGGGCGTAAAATATGCTGAAAATTCTGTTTAAATCTGTGCAGGTTATATATATATATATATATATATATATATATATATATATATATACGGCACAATCACGTTGACACACCAGTTCCCGTTAGATCACTGAAGTTAAGCGGCGTCGAGCCTGGCCAGTACTAAATTGCTGACCATTTGGGAATACCAAGTGCTGTATGTGCTCTCTGCTTATCTCGGCATTGTTTCCAGTCGTCTTGTATTACTATTGCCATTGGAATCAAGCAATGCCGACTCAGGAGAGCGGTTGTTGGGGAGTGTGCAACCCTTGCAATTACAAATTCACGCGCGGGCAGCCACTGGTGGGGCACTCATACGTCGAAATCAACGGGAGAGTCCATCATATATATATATATATATATATATATATATATATATATAACACAATAAATGATTAAATTAAGATAAAGTGTTTATCTCATGTTTCATCTATGTTTACATACTCAAACTATCTCCCTTTCTCATAATATTTCTCAGTACTAGGACTTATACTTGAGTCTTTGTAGCATAGAATCAAGTAGTTGGTCCTGAGCATCACTAGACCTCTGCATGCCAAGGATTGATGTAACAAAGAACAATGGCCACCTCCAAGACATTTTATCTTCGCTCAGATATCTTCACAGAATTATATAAAAGAACTTTGAGAACCGTTATTCGGACGAAAATATAAACAGTTACGTCCTGCAAATCAACTAATAGCAACAAAACATTTTTCCTTTTCTCTCTACTTCTCTCTTTTTCGGTCTCTCTCTTTCTCTCCAACATGTATCACCAGATCTCTGCATGCCATTGTCAACACATGTGCAAAGCCAAAGACTGATATAGCAAAGAACAACGGCTGCCTCCAAGATATTTTTTTCTTCAAAGAATTATATGAAAACTTTTCAGAACCGTTATTCAGATTAAGTATAAACAGTTACGTCCTGCAAATCAACTACTAGCAATAACACATCTTCCCCTCTCTCTCTTTCTCTCTCTATTTCTCTCACACACACACATATCCTCACTCTCTTTCTCACTCACTCACTTTTTCTTTCCAACATATATTGAGTTGACCCTGAGTATCACCAGACCTCTGCACGCCACTGCACCCATCTAAGTATTAATTAGGC
The DNA here is from genome assembly GCA_963556195.1 of Sepiola atlantica. Lineage (NCBI taxonomy): Eukaryota > Metazoa > Mollusca > Cephalopoda > Sepiida > Sepiolidae > Sepiola > Sepiola atlantica. The sequence goes on from OY744525.1 coordinate 41,592,749, forward strand.
TCAAAGATGTTTAACTTCAATGATCCAGCAAGAGGCAATGATTCAACATAATATAGCTGTAATAAATCTCTTAAATTGATACAGCTATATTCGGTTAACGGTGTTACAAAACTAGTCTTATTACTTTCTGGATATGCTGAAAATAAATCAAATGTGAATCAAAGAAAATCTGACCGTCAAATGAGCCTCGGATTTCTTTTTAGCAAATTTTTTTACTGTTAGAAATGAGTGATTATTTAAGGTTCAATTTGATTTGTGATGGCTGGTAATCTCTATTTATATAAAGTTAGGTATGTGTATATATTTATATATTTCTATATGCAGGAGTCAATCATAAACTAATTAACCGATCATTATGAATTTTGGAACACAGCTGCTAGGTGTAAGAGTGAGTAATGTGGACTATATTTAGTTTTATTTAGTTTTATGCAAAAAGAACAAGGTGAGGGTGCAAACTCTTTGTGAAAATTCAGATACCTTCGATTTTTGTGAAATTTTAACAACAGGTATTAGACATAAAATAATAAATGAATCCCCAAATATCAGTTTCTTTGGAGTATTTTAAAGTGTTTTAGAGGGCACAATATGGATACTTCCTCGTATTTGAAAATTCAAATATTTCAGATTTGCCTTAAATTAGACATTTTCTATCTTTGTTTCTATGATGATATAAAAGTTGTGTTGTCCTTTCAACATATTTTTATAATGCTGTGTCCATCTGCTCATAGGAACACTTCTTACCCAATCATGGCTGACGGAACGAGAGCAATCTACCCCCGTGAATTTCTGTGTACATTTTCAAGTTCAACATGAAGATTCTCAAAGTTCTAAAAGATGCGTATCAACAAGTTTGGAGTTTACATCGGCTGAAACGTTGTTAAAATAACAACCAAGATGAGAATAATAGTCCGAATAGATACAAATAATAATACAAACTATGAAATCTCATCTAAAAAATTCCGAAACTTCTGTTATTATATCTTTCTTCTCTAAGCTCTGATCAGTAACTAACTTCTACCTTCAAAGCATCTATATCATTAAAAATCCTCCTTTTTTTTTAAAGCAAATGAATACAATATGATTATACACACAAACCAGCATCTTGATATTACGATATTGCGATATTTGGTCAGTGTATTCAAAAATAGTTGATTGTATTAACAGTTCGTTTTGAAGAATATATTGACTTGGCATATCTGAGGACCTAAGGGAACAGTCTGTGTAATATAGCTTGACAGTTATTATATTGAACTGATGACGTTTGGTAGCATGGGTCCATTGCTATTTGAACATCAATATATCTGATTGAAATTGAATAGACTTCAGCAGAGATTAGGGAATATACAGGGTTCAGAATCTTATCTACATTTCCTTTTCTATTAGAGACTAGCAAAACCTGGAAGCATCATTGTTGTATTATTAGAGAGGGTAAATACGAGATATCACAAGTGACGTCACGACGAGAGTTGAAGAAATAAGGGTCGGCTCTTTTGCCTGTAGCAAGTGTCTGAGGCAGACGTGTAATTTGGGGCTTGTGTACATCCCCCCTGTCCCAATAAGACAACTTTGGAAGAGGGGGTGTCCTTTAATATCAGCTGATTAACAAGTACGGTTTTGCAAGATCCTAGCCAGGGAAATATAAAAATAAATAAATCTATGAACCGTAAAACGTGTATTGTGTTTTCCTGGCAAAAATTTTTGTTGTAGGTCTACACGTTCTTCATTAAAGATGGCGTCATGATTTAATAGCAAGGCTGCTAAATGTAGACCGCCTCATATTTACCCCATCCTCATCCCTCTCAAAATATATCACCCATGGAATCGTTAATAATATTCACAATCCTTTCTGAAATCAGACCATATTTGGTACAAATAAACTTTACTCTATGCCTGGCTTGTCCACCAAGTTTCAGATATTTATGTTTAATAGTCTTTGTTTTATTGCCACCCAATGATAAGCACACCTGGATATGACGTGCAAATTTGTTAATAACTTTGGCACACTCCTCTCTTGGCTGTGATGGCTTTCTTCAGATCTTCGGATTATTTTAATAGACATTATCTTTGATATAACATCGCAGATAAAAGAATCTGTGGGTTTAATGTCCCGTGAGTGTGAAGAACATTCAGGATTACACTTCCTACTGATGAGTGGATCACCATATCATTGAACAGCAATAAAAGAAAGACTTTTAGACATTCATAACTGAAACTTGGTGGACAAGTCAGGCATAGATTGAAGTTTATTTGTGCCAAATATGGTTTGAGTTGTGAATTTTATGAATTCTTCCATAGGTGCCATTTTGAGAGGTCACCCTGTATGAAAATGTATGGCAATGATTTTTGATGACAGAAAATCGTTGTGATATAAGAAATTCAAATGACAGACAAAAGATGGCTAAATTCTATTGCACTCATCAGATGATTAATAATGTATCAGTGTAAAATTATAGTTTTGTTGTTGTTATTGATGATGATGATGATGATGATGATGATGATGATGACGACGACGCCGATGATGATGATGATGATGATGATGATGATGATGATGATGATGATGATGATGATGATGATGGTGGTGGTGGTGGTGGTGGTGGTGGTGGTGGTTATGACGACGATGATGATGATGACCATGACAGTGGTAGTGGTGCTTATAAAGGGAGAACCCGTTTCCGGGCTCTTTTGGGACTTGATGCTCACACATTTAATTAGATAATACCGAAACACTCCAAGGATTGCCTGCACTCAGTTATCCAACGTTTCATTCAATAATAATGCCATTTTTCAAAGAGCTAATTAAAGATACATGTAAATCCGAAGAACTAAATTTGAAAGACAACTTTCGTCTCACAAGATTACGGTTCTTAAGAGTTCTATTTTTTATCTAACAAATCAAAAAGCACCATTTGTATATCATTTGCAACAAGCATGATGCTTTCAATTTTACATTTAAAAAAAACCATAATTATAATCTGTTAACTGGCTTCGATGAGTGCATGCAGATAGTGACACTTAGTATGGGATCGAGTTAAAATCCAGTCAGATCTATTGCATCCACTTATAATGTAATGTTAAATATTAAGATGGGTAGGTTTGCTAGTAGATATTAGCTAGTACATATTGGTTGAGATGTATTGGTGGTTATGTTGGAAGACAGGAAGCGTCTCAAACAGGGGTCACTAGGATTATGATACACCAAAATGATGGGGAAAGGGAGTCGATGATATTTAGGCAGATACGATACTTTCGACATGTACAACAAAGTGAAAGGCAAAGCTTTTAGCAGTCTTGGCAGGAGCGACGAAGTGATTAAATGTATTAAAAAATGGTCTAACAAAACGATAATATAATTAAGTGATATTCTTAACATGTAATTAACCCTCTCTCACTCTCTTTTTCTCTCTTCCCTTTTGACTATTTCAGCCATGAGTTGATCATTGCAGCCAATATGATCACCAGCAATGTGACTTAATTTTTAGACTAATTATCGGCATATGGTTGAATAAATCCTCCATTCTCTCTGAGTTTTTGTCGATATTTGAATTCTTGAATATCCAAAAGTATTCCAACGGCTTTCGTTTCAGCCAAGTACCTAAACCACCAGCTGTTATGAGACACCTGCTACACAAAAGACTGCCCTTTTTCATGGAACGAAAGGTAACAGCACACACACACACAGCTACAACTGTCCTTAGTCAGGCAGAATCACGGTAGATAAACGACACATGCATTCTAAGGTATGGTTTAAAAGTGACAAAATATTAATGAACACAAATGATTATGTCACACTAATGCCCAGTGGATAAACCCATAATAGAAAGGACGAAGTAAACGTATATAAAGCAAGGATGAAAGTGTGCAAAATTGGAGACACCTGCCACAAATGCAGAATTGTCCAGTTGTCGTTAACTGGTGGTCCATGACTACTGATGGTCTGTGAAAAGTTTATGATAGTCCACAGAAAACTTGGGACATTATTTTAATACTTGTAAAGCTTCAGATTAAAAAATGAACCATCTGTGGCTTAAGTGATGTGCTTAACATGTAATTAACCCTCTCTCCTTCCACTTGACTATTTCAGACTGTAATCTGTCTGTAGTGCCTGTAATCTTGAAATAAACATGAGTACACAATAACACAAACATCATCTAGCTATAGTATAACCTAATATGACTTGCAAAGTGAGAGAAAAATAGAGTTCACTACTGGCTACTTTTTACTACATAACATGTTCGTCTAACTTTGCTTCTAAACGAATTCCCAGCTCCTAGCATTCTAATAAATCACATGCTCCATCACTTCTAGTTTTGTTTCTTCTATTAATGTCTTCCAAAACCTGTCAATGTTGAACTTTTGAACTCTTGACAGCTTACTTCTAGGTCATCTAAAAATATGCCACATACCATACATTAAGCTTTACCTGGTGTCACATCCAGCTCTCGTTGGGAGGCGGGTAAATAAGAACATATAAATGGCTGCCATATGATTAAATGAGTATGAAAATGGCTCTTAAAGTTAGTACATTGATGTGTGCCATCAATTGTTGGGGAGCCGGTGAATCCTGGGATTTGCTGGTCATGAATTTTCAAGTGTTTCGACAGTCCAAATTTATTAGAACACATCTTTCCACAGGTGGTTATATTTGGGTCACACTGCTAATAGCTCATGTGAAAGATGAGGTTTATTTGAGACAAACGCATGATTGTATTCTGAACAGGCAAATTGTGGGATATATTCATCAATATGTTCCTTTCTGACTGACCACTTTTTGTTTGCCCTTTAACATTTTTCACCTCCATCGGATTGTTAGTTCTCTATTTGGTTCTGTCAAGTGCTTTGAGTTTCCAATTTGGATCACCCGTCATGTGCATCCGTTAAATGAGTTCTTCAAACAGACTTCGAAATCCTACAGCCTTTTTTATTTATCTTCCTCCCACAAGGTAAGATGTGACACAAGGTCGAAAAGTGGGATTTGAAAAGCCAGCGCCCGAAAAGGTGAGCACTCTAGTCTACAAAAAATGCCTGGGTAGCCCTGTCGGCATTTCCCGGTAGGGGCGCCTCATGCAGTAAGCAATAAACTTACTCCTCCCCAGAGAGGGAAGGCAAAGCCTGGGATGGTGGACCTCCTAGAACTGCACAGGACAAACCCACAGACCGGCGGAATCAAGACCCGAAGGCCAAGACGATACCGGTCTATAGGGTGTAGTATCCATCGGAACAGATACTACACTTTGATCTTGGCCAAAAGGCCAGCCTTTTTCTCACAGAGAAAACGTTGTTAGATTCTCTCTACTGTTATTTCCATGGAAGGTGCTCAACTTGGCTCAAATCTTCGGTTCCTCCTTGTAAGACATTCACAGCAAAAACTCGTTTTCTACCACAATGGCTAAAAATTTCCATTCTCGCTCGATGTGCCTTGCATCAGGCAGAATTTCCACGGACAGAGCTTCCTCTTTTCCAAGGGCTTCCCGTCTGTGGAACACATTACTGCAGGAATGATTACAACTTCATCGTCTTCAAATCCAATGTCAACAATTCGTGTCCTATACCACCCCATAAGTAATCAAACACAGTTCATACCATTGATCAATGTTAGTACTCCCACAGTGTTCCTCATCTTTCGGCTGATAATCTTTGGGACGATAATTATTCTGTTTCATTAACCCTTATCCTCGAGTGGCTCTTGTCCGTGATAAGTGGTGACCAAATAGTAAAAAAAACTATGCAATCGAAACATATTTGGTACAACTTCAGTCTATGTCTGACTTGCCCATTAAGTTTCAGTCATAAATGTTAAACAGTCTTTGTTTTATATTTATCGATATGATATGGGTAACAGTTTGTGATCCTCTTGTCAGTAGGAAATGTGATCCTGAATAGACTTCACATTCCCCGGATTTGTATCTGTGGGTTTATCTTAAAGATAATGTCTATCAAAACAATCCCCAGACTATTTCTGAAGAAGTCCATCACCGCCAAAATTACGGCACTGCCAAGTAACGAGTCCGTCAGAGTTATTGACATGGTGTGTTTATCATTGAACGACGATAAGACAAAAACTATTGGACATTCGTGCCTGGAACTTGGTGGACAAGTCAGGCTTATACTGAAGTTTATTTGTACTAAATATGGTTAGATTGCAGAAAAGATTGTGAATTTTATTAATGATTCCATGGGTGCCATTTTGGAATGGGAAAGGGTCATCCTGCATTTAACTATGGAAATAAAATTAAAATTCTTTGATACATCTTGTCTGTAAAACCATATCTACAGAAGGAAACACGATTCCATGCAACACGATTCCTTTCAACACTGTTTGTTATAATTTATGAACAAAAATGGTGAATAAAAGGTTTTTACTTGTACAATATTTTTAAATTGCTTTTATATCAGGATAAATCATGAGTTTTAAGAAATATTTTTTAATTAAAAAATGTTTTTAGATTTTAAAAAATATTTTTAAAATTAATTAACTGATACTACATATCTAAGATATGTAGCTATATTGAACGTGGGTTTGTTAAAATAATGTTAGAAACAGAAGTTTCCACATGAAGGTTAAATTAAGTAGATAATCAGAAAATTTCATTATAAGTGAAAGATCAAAATTAGAGATACGTGTACAGGATGTTGCATCACAGGCAGGAAATTTATTGAACATTTTGAATAAAAAATGAGCAAGTACTATCCAACAAAATTTAATATGTGATTATGATTATTATTCCAATTTGGTCGTATAACGAAATGACATCATTAATATATTTGGGTTCTAATAACATTTTTAGATGCAGATGTCCTTCGGTCTGTCGTAGAGAATATTGAACCTGTGTGTGTTAAAATAATGTTAGAAATAGAATTTTCCACATGAAAGTTAGATGAAGTAGAAAAGCAGAAAATTCCACTAGAAATCTCAGATTAGAATTAGAACTTACGTGTCAGCATATGACGTCATGGATCAGAAGTCTGGACTGATGCATAGCAAAGAAGATAGTAAAAACCGTTCTCTTTGGTTAGCAGGTTGATCGGATTCAGACGTATGTTTTGGGAGCTCTATCATTGGTTGTGTGTGTGTAAAAATAATATTACAAATGGAACTTTCTACATGAAATCTGGATTAAGTAGAAAACTTTCTACATGAAGTCTGGATTAAGTAGAAAACTGGAAAATTGCATTAGAAGTGAAAGATTATAATTAGATCAATGTGGTAACGATGTTGTGCCAAAGCGGTTTTGAATCATACACAGGACAAATTTTATTTAACCCATAGATTTAACTCTGATAGATACTACTAGTATGGGTCAAAGTGGATCTGGGTATAGTAGCAATTAAGGAGTAACAACACACATCTCAGAGTTCGAAAATCGGGGTCTCACATCTGGAGATAGTTTTGTCTTATACCTAGGACAAATTCTAATTATCTTATAAATAGAAGTCTGACGGGTACTACCACTTCAAGTCAGAATAAATCTTGGAGTCATGGCAACTAAGGGATGTTTCTAAATTCTCTAGTGACACGTAACAGATAAGCTGATAAAATCTTTCTCTTGCTTCTGAACCAGGAAGGAAAGCAGACATGTTTGGGGCATCGCTCTCTCCTCTATGAGGGATGGGTTAGAGGAATACCTACAGAGTATTATGTATATATACTGTATATTGTAAAAGAAAAAGAAAACCCCAGAAAGCGATAGTGTGCTGTCATTATTAATAACTTTTACAATTGCTGCTATTAAAAAGAAGACAGCTACAACAAAAGCAAAAGAAAAGAGATCAACATCACTGCGACGTCTACTACTACTATGTGTTATCTACACAGGAAGTGTTTACGTGATGAGCTGCCGTCCAAATAATCTGTTAGAATCAAATAAATGTTCCACCATATAAAGCAACATGACGTAGTAGTAGAGAAATCTGTCCAGTGGATTATATAAAGCATTTGGTTCGAAATTTCCAAAAGTTTACTAACTGTGCTAAAACAACAATATAAAAGAGAGTGCAATGACCGAAACGTTGGAGAAATGGCAGTAACCAAGATGTGGGGAACTGCCTGAGACATGTTATTTTATTTGTAAAAAAATTATTTTAGTTTAATTTTTAATTTAAAAAAAATCGGATTAACTCTTATTATGCACGTGCAGATATAATGGCAAATGAGAAACGACTTTAAAAGTCGAATAATCTTGTGCATTCTATTGTGGTTAGGAACAATGTTTTTAATTGTATGTTTAATCTATTTATAACATGCCTTACTGTATTTATAGTTTGCTGTAGACAAACGGTTAATAAATGAAATGTCTTTGTCTTTTTAACCATTAAATGTTTTTCGTTTAATTTTTTTATTAAAAGATATTTTTGTTTGAGTTTTGTGATTTATGCGCTGATATAATCGCAGATAAGAACGGCTTAAAGAAATATGCGCTTGAGCGTGACATATACAGTTGAAAAGTTAGGCGTAATTTTCGAAATAAGCGAAAATCGGAAAGATCACAAGACAAGCAACCGAGCATTCTGTATCAACATCAGCATCGGTATTAGAACCGATATGACACTTCTTGAAAATTGTTCTATTATTTAGGCTGACGACACCTTTCTCTTTTCGGAATGCACCAGTCAAGGGGGGGGGGTAGACACTAGAGAGATCCAAAGGCGAGAAGAGCAGCTGAGGTGACGAGCTTGTGGCGAGAGGAAGAGGAGGTGAGAGCAAGTTGATACACAGAGGCTGTGGAGGGGGTTGGAGTTGGGGTAGGAGGCGGGCACAGGGAGGATTGGAATGGAGGAACTGGTTTAGATTCACTGTTCGGTTCAGGTGGATAAAGTGGGGATGGGAGAAGCTGTTGGATAGCGGGATGTGATGATAAGAAAGGAAACAAAACAAATGAAATTTGCAAGGAAGAAAAAAGAAGAAAGAAATGAAAGATCGAGGAAGGAAACGTTAAAAAAAATAGATGAATTTCCGTGTGACGTATGGGAATTGTGCAGAAGGCTTTGGCGATCAAGTGAGATGAATTTCTCTGGTTAACTAAACCGAGATATTATTGAATGACAACTGGATCAGGTGTAGGTAATATGCGTCGACTTCTCCAGTCAGAGGGTGTGACCATAAAAATGCAGTAAAGGGGATAGGGTAGGGAAGAAATTGTCATTGATTCTTGAATCATATATATATATATATATATATATATATATATATATATATATATATATATATATATATATATCACAGGGGAGAAATTGAATGCCTACTAGACATTGTCCTCGAGTGTCTAAGGTCTCACTGTACAAGGGTTTGTCAGGACAACCTGACATGAGGATACTTCTCCCTACAAGTAAATCCTGACCAAATATTCAAAGTAACATAGTATTTGACGTCCAAATAAGATCCCTTATGTATAGCTACACCACACTAGCTTATACAAGAAATGGTGCACCTTCTCCAAGTGATGTTGCCTCTAGTAACAGCACTAAGCTGAATACTCCACCAGACAAGATAGATTCTTGTCCTGGAATCCGGTACGACCAAGAGACTACAATAAAGATATACTATGGCATAGTTAACTGGTCAATTGGGGAGAGGAAAATTGATGTTCTTAACTTTTTTACTAACTCAACATTTGACAGGTAAAGGAGAACTTTAATGGAATGCTCAAATATCTATGTATCTCATATAGAAATCAAGTGTTATCCCCAGGAAGTGGCACCTTCACTTCTGAGAATTTTTACTGAAGTAAAATGAAAAGGATAAAATAAAAAATAAAAAATAACAATAATACATAATAAATGTGGATCATCTCAACACTTTATATGTATATAACACTTATATACATATCACAATAATACTTATCTTAACACATTATATATATAACACACATATATATACATAATGAATGTGGATTATCTTAACACTTTTATCTAGCCACATCTATTATTTATTATTATCTATCAATTATTATTTATTATTGCTATCTGAAAGATTATCTAGCCCTTTTCATGTGCCAGTCTGTTGTCTTTAATTAGCTCTATTCCTATTTTGAGAAGTATATATATATATAAGGTTAATACAACAAAAGATATAAGAGGCAACTAATATCTTTAATTAGTGAACATCCGGATAAAAATGAAGCTCAATATACTGGCTAGAGCATTAATATCAATAGATAAAGTGAAAGGATAAAATAAGGTGCGAATCAAATTTTATTACAGTTCAATGTTCAGGCAAATTACTTTAAAGTCCTTAACTCATGAGTTTTCAAAGAAAATCTTCTCCTCAGAGGACCATTACCGCAATGACATTACTGCAGGTAATAAAAATTAAACTTAAAAATTAAACTTTGAAAATATATAAAAAAAATATATATAAAAATACATAAAGGTATATAAAATATCAAATATATCGGCCCAAAACATACTTTTTTGTAAACCTATACAGTTCATCCAAGTCAAACAGTTTAAAATAGCTACAGGAAAAATATCAAAGAGGTTGATTAAAAAAATAATCCAAGTGGTGAATGGTGGTCCAAAAACGAAAAAAGTTATCCAGGCGGGAAATTTGTTTGCTAACGATGCAATAGATAACAGTAAAAAGTATATTCAAGGTGTATGCAGATTAATAAAACGATAGAAAAATACGATAGATAAAACAAATCATATGAAAAGTTCAGAAAACTCACTTGGTGCTGAATATTATAATGTCTAAATTCAGGGTTTTTATGGAGTAATGCAAACTATAACTTCCTGTACTGTAATAAAATTAGATTCGCACCTTATTTTATTCTTTCACTTTATCTATTGCTATATATATATATACATATATATATATATATATATATTGTGTATTTAGGCAGCATTTTCTCATTTATGCAAACATTGTTAAAAATAACAGAATTCGTCTGTTTTAAATTTTAAAATGCTTAACGTAATGTGATTTTATTCTGTGATGCTACTCCGGCGTCACTGAATTTAAATCGTCAACCTCTTCCCTGAAACAATGCAAAAACGTTCTCTGCGTGTTTCTTCGCTATCTTTTTAAAAATTCTCTTCTTTCTCCAGCTTTTTTGTTCATTTGCCTTTGACACCTGAGGATGATTCGATAAAGAACTGAAAACGTTCAGGAAACCTATGGGATATTTTTTTTTTTATTATTTATTTTAATACAAAAAAGACCATCAGAAAAATTGAAAAAATGAAAACAGGTATAATTAAACAGACAATTCTGTTATTTTTAACAGCGTTTGCATAAATATATATAAGAATTACAACAACCGGCAATACACAATGTGGTGTTGCTTTAATTGAGGTCCCTTAAGAAGGGGAAAAAAAAAAAATAAATAAAA
>OY744525.1:41609075-41804075 GCA_963556195.1 Sepiola atlantica
ATACGATCCCCACGAGTTTGTGGACTTTTTAAATGTTTTCCGGGATAACTGCAACCTGAGCATTCAGCATCATTTGTGTCTGTATCACTACATTTAAGGTCAGCATACCACCTTATAACCGTTGTTTCCAGCATAGACAAGTCTGGATAACACTTATCTTTGTTACATAACATCTTTGCTATCTTTCTAATCAAATGCTGAACTTTAAAAAAAAATATTATGTAGAAAATTTTATTTACTTACAAAAAATAATCATATATAATAGTACCTTCCTTCAAGTGTTTGTGGAATTAAACTATTATTTAAACTCTCATCTCTCTCCTCAAATGAAAAACCCTCGCCTTTGCGTATGTACGTGGGTGCGAGAATGTTCATTATTAGTAATGTTATTAACCTTTCTAGAACCTCATCAGTGCTCCTTACTCAGATATGCCAAGTTCAGATCCTATCAGCTCTATTACACACTAATATTTTGCAGGAAGTTATTGTTGGCATCCGTCTGTCTCAGGAGACAATGGATTTTCGGCGCCTCAGATTAGTCTGTTGCCTAATTGCAGCATCTGTCGTGACTGTGCAAGCCTATCCTGGATTGGCAGGCCATGTTGCAGTTGCCACAGATGCAGGTTGTGTCTGGTTCTGAGAGCTCTGTTGCAGCCCTCTGTCGTTTGTGCTCTTTCCTTTCCCTCTACTGCTGCTCTCGTCTCTCCTCACTTCTCTTGGGGCATGTTTTCACAGCACTTCTTCAGCGGGTGCAGTCTTCCACCACGGACTACCAGCCTGTTGGATCGATGCCACCTGCCATTATTCTTGCTTGCTAACACCCTTGTAGTGTAGGACTGGCCTTCCTGCTGCTGCTGGCCTGGAGCCGGTTGTGAGATCGCCGTATAGAATATCCTTTGAGATTCTCCCATCGTCTATTCGCCTGGCATGTTCAAGCCACCAGAGTCATCCTTTCTCAGGACGATATGAAGCCACAATTTCCATCTAGCTATTAGTAAAATGGTGTTACATCGTAAGCATTTACTTATTAAATAGTCATTAAAATCATACCTTGTTTTCTCGCAGGTCGCCGTGCATGCGTGTGTGCATGTTGTGCTTCTCAGGACTGAGGTTACTTTGGTAGCTGCAACAACACCATCTCATGCTTATAACATTAGTTATTTAATTAATCAATATAACACAAGATCTTTTAAAAAAGCAGTTGTTTATTCCTATCAGTCGGTTGATCGTCTAGGGCTGAAAGTCAAAAGGTGGGGGCCGGGGGCAGAAGAGAACAAAAAGATAGAGAGACTTATTATATAAGAACATGGTTTAGCTATGTTTAACGCTTGTCACATATTAAAAAAAACATATTTTACTAGCTCGATCGTTTCCTCCAAACTCATCGAAAAATAACAACCGTTTCTCTCTCAAACGTCCATCTGATGTAACATCCGGCTAAGTCCCAGAGACTTCCTTTTCTCACAATACAGCTTATTTCCTGAAAGGTCACCCCCATAACCTACTCGTGACCTTTTGTCTAATTTATATCCTTTTTATTGACTCCATGCTAGGAACAACTGCACAAAATATATTTAGTGAATATTTATATTAATAAATATACCAATATTTAACAATGGTAACTTGTGTTCACTTAATCGTATACAATATGTATTGTGTTTTGCCATTAAATAAACCAAAATTGTTGATATGCCATAAAACAGACACATCAAAACAAACCATGTTTCGTTATTGCATGAATTTTTGAACACTAGTTTCCAGACATTTTTTTACTAATGAGTTATGTATGATTTGCAAACTCATTTTTCTTGATGTAAACAATTCAATCCGATGGGTCATATTCTTTATATATCAAAATCTCAAAGCAGATATTAAAATATTTTTTTTGCAAATTTTCCATTATTTATTTAATTGGTGTTCAGTACATCAATAGTGCTTGACAATAATAATAATAATAATAATAATAATAATAATAATAATAATAATAATAATACGTAATAAATAAACTGTAATGACATACATTATTATAATGGCAATAGTACAACAATCAAACATGAAAATTTGCTAGTAAGAATCAAAATTTAATATGCGAGTTTAACTGCTATGTAGGTCTACTTTTAGAATCTCACAAAACAAGGAAACTCTCTCTCTCTCTCTCTATCTCTCTCTCTCTCTCTCTCTCTATATATATATATATATATATATATATATATATCAAACTACCATTCCCTATATAAAGATAAGGGTTAATGAGATGGTTAGATTGTCAGTTGAATGGTGAAGAATATTATGAGAAGATTGAAAATGATGAATGGAATGAACAAGTATTTGTTGACATTGGATTTCAAGACGACCGTGTTGTAACCAGGAGGGAAGCAGTCCTCTAATAGTGTATTTCACAGATGAGAAATTCTTGGAAAGAAACATTGTTCAGGGAATTTCTGTTTGATGTTAGGCACACAGGGGAAGAAAGGAAAATTCTTTGCAGTTGTGGTAGCAAGACGGGTTCTTGCTGTGAATGGAGAAAGCAGAGATTGAAACGTGGACTAAAATGTTCTCTCTGGGCATTTTTTAACTTAGCATCCCACCCATAAGCAAATAATGGGGCTTGGTTTATTCATCTTAGCTTTTAACGGTCTGGTTAGTAAAATAGTTCATATATTCTAATTCCTGTAGGACGTCAAAGTCACACGTGTTCCTATTGAATTCTCAAATATATACCTGTTATATTCAGGTGTGAATTATATTATGTATTCCTTTATTATCAAGAGCTTTTTGATTTACTGTTATTTCCAGCAAATAATTTAAATTTTAATCCAAGTACATATTTATAGTCTCCAAAATTTGTATGAGAAAAAGTCGACCATATCTTGAAAAAAATTTTTTGTATTGTTGTATATTTTGTCTTCTCTTTATAATCTAACTAGAAGAATACATGTCAAAGGACCGATACAATTAATTCCCCGACGTGAATAGTTTTGCACCACTTTTATGCTCATTTACAAATATTAAAATCAGGATATAATCATACTAAACCTCATGTCTAAAATTCTTATTCTAAATTTGATCAAAATTCATTACATGATTTTGATTCTAGAAAATGTTTAAAATTTAAGACGGGTACAATTAAGAAAACTTTTATGTCTCCTTATGAAGATTAAAATCAAGATATAATAATACAAAACCTTATGTCTAGAATCCTTATTGCAATTTTTATTAAACTCTATTACATGATTTTGATTCTAGAAAATGTCTAAAATGTAAGGCTTAAGCTTAAGGGGTCTTAAGAAGAAATGAACATTCTGAGAATCTTGCTTAATTCGTGTCAAATGACTATGAATCAAATTCAATACAAATTTGATATATTTGAATTTTCAAATGGAAGTTTGTGTCGATATTAGGCCCCTTAAACCCTTTAAAATACTCGAAAGAAACTTAAATTTGAGGAATATTTATTAATTCATGTCTAATACCTATTGTTAACATTTTACAAAAATTGGAGGTATCTGAATTTTCATGAAGAGTTTCCACCCTCTTTTTACCTCCTTTACATGAAACTAAATTAAACTAAATATAGCTCACATTTGGACCTTTACGCATTGGAATTGTGTTCCAGAATTCATGATGATCAATTAATTAGTTTAGGATTGAAATCTGTACATACAAATATATAAACATATATAAACATACCTAACTGTATAGAGATAGAGATTAAAACTTGCAGATTTTATTTCAAATGAGAGAACACATATCGATATAATCAACAAGGCAAATGAAATTATTCATAAGTTTATTTGCTGATCATATCCAAGTTATCTCCCTTTAAACATTACTAGCCAACGCGAAAAATCATTTCCGGAAACCAAAAATATATCTAAATTCTACCCACATGCAAATATAGAACCAGCTATTCTTTCTCTTTTTTGTTTACGATGTCCAAGCAATCAGACGCGGTCTGACAGGCTGCCAATCTTAACAGACCTTTCACTAACCCAGGTAACAGTCGTATTCTAGACTCTCTCTATTCTAGTTACAGTCAGACGAGACTCCCAGATCAGCTTGCATTCTTTGAATAATCTTTACTTGTTGCAGTTATAGGCTCTCAGATATCATCAACAAAGTAAGTGATATTTACTTCTACATTACCCGTGCATCTCTGTATTTGTTTACCCTGGCAATACATGTTCTTTTCGATTGTGTTGAGACTATTAACATAATCTTTCCTGTAGTAACTACGTCAGTTATTTTCACCTCATCATGTTTCGTATATCACTCTTACGTTTGTCTCTGTGGAAATAAATGTAAATGAAACATTTTTTCATTTATTACCTGGTTTTCATCTTTTTAATTTCTGATATATATATATATAGATATATATATATATATATATATATATATATATATATATATATATTTAATAAATAAATATTAATTATTTTTTTACCCACAGACACTATTGTTTCATGCTTATGCAATCATAAGTGTAGGAAATGATAATTACTGCTGGTCGAAGGATTCTAACCCAGTCACAACGTTACCTTCGACCCTGCAGCACAAAGTCACCTTTGACTCATGCCATTTTCAAGAACTCTGTTCACACCTCATAGAAGGCTTGAAGAAGGGAATGGTTCCCGAAATTTTCCTACAGAATATACCCAAAAAACAACAACAAAAACTGAAATTAGGATTTACTCTACTTTGCTTCTAAAATCGTCCAATAAATTGGGCACGAAATTGTAAGTTGCACGTCTATTTATTTTTTCTTCATTCTCAGTTTTTTATTCACTATTATTATACTTCTTTTCGAACTTGTACACTTATGATTTTCTGTTGACTGATTACACCTATATACATATAAATATACTATATATATATATGAAGCAATCCAACAAAAGATATAAGCGTCAACTAATATCTTATAATTAGTGAAACATCCGG
This sequence comes from Sepiola atlantica, assembly GCA_963556195.1. Lineage (NCBI taxonomy): Eukaryota > Metazoa > Mollusca > Cephalopoda > Sepiida > Sepiolidae > Sepiola > Sepiola atlantica. Next base: position 41,614,014 of record OY744525.1, read on the forward strand.
ATAAAAACTGAAGCTCAATATACTGGATAGAGCATTAATATTATAATATAAAATGGAGTAATAAAATAAGGTGTCAATCAAATTTTATTAGAATTCAAAGTTCAAGCAAAGTATCCTTAAGTCCTTAGCTCATGAGTTTTCAAAGATAATTCTTCTCTTCATGAGCTAAGGACTTAAGGATACTTTGCTTGAACTTTGAATTCTAATCAAATTTGATTGACACCTTATTTTATTACTTCATTTTATATTATAATTTTATATTATAATATATATATATATATATATATATATATATATATATATATATATATAGAGAGAGAGAGAGAGAGAGAGAGAGAGAAAGAGTGAGAGAGGAGAGAGAGCGTTGTAGTTTGCTTGAAGCATTGTGCATAGTGCATAAATAAGTTTTAGAAGGCTGTAACAATGCAAAGATATGAGCACTGGGTGAACTGAAAAAAATGGGCGAGAAACCAGGCGATAAAAAGACATATGATAATTTTCTTTCTGTTTCTTATCGTTTCATTGAGTAAGAAATAAAAAGTAAATGGTTATATTATGTCTTTTTATCACCTCGTTAATCGCCCATTCTTTCAGTTCACCCAGTGCTCATACATTTGCACTATTACAGTCCTACAAACCTATCTATCTCCTTATATATTTAGTAATTCGGGTAAGTTTATATCCACATTCTTACTGTATTTATATAAAAGTGCTCAATACTAAATAGAGCTGTTTATTTAGTATAAAGGTTTTGTTTATACAAACATTATTTAGCTACACATTTGCAGACGTGTTTCGGTTAGAGATAAGAATTTCAAAACTTAATGAAAGATACCGAATATTACATGCAGTTTAATTTTTTTTAATAAGTTTATCACGTGTTCAGTTTCAGAATAGCAAAATTTGTTTTTATTCCACTTCATGCAACCGGAAGAGGGCTGGCTATTTTAACATTGACCGAAACATGTTTGCAAATCTGTAGCCAAATAATCTTTATATGAATTAAATTTTATTCCTAAATATTTATATATTAATATAAATCAAACGTATAGATATGTGCTATATGTGCATGAATGTATACTTCTGTTTATTTAACAAAAGTTAATATACAAAAACATGAAGCCCGTACATTTTAATAAAAGACATAATTTTATGTTTTTTTATATAGAAACTAGCCCAAAAGATAAGAAAATATTTTAAGTTTTTCGTTTCGTTTTCTAGATTCCAAATTTTTTAAATTTCGTTTCGTTTTTTATTGTTTCGTTTCGCTCATTTATAGATAGCTGTTGTGTAAATGAACACAAAAATCACTAAATCCTTTTATTTAAAAATGAACAAAAATCGAGAAATTAATTAAACTATTGTTGGTGAAAGAAGTAGTTACTTCCTTATAAACGTTACATTATTGCGCTTACAAGAAAAATGATACAATGGAATTAAAAGGAAATAACCCATTTCAGTTATTTATTAAAACAGACTTTGAAAAATATATATAAAAATAAGGTTTACCATTACTATTGTATATGTCTGTTATAATTTCTATACAAAACATATAATATGCCAAAAGACTGATTTAAGAGTTTCATATGCTGCAAACTGTTTTGATATTAGCATTGGTTCAGAAATATACATAGATATTCGTTCAAATGTATTCATATATAAAAAGACAAAAACATGGTTCCTGTGTGTGTAAAATAAAACCACTATTTAAAATTCAAGGTGTTGAAAAACCTCTCTAAACATCTTTTACTTGGTTACTGTTAATGTATTTTGTGTATTTATGATAGTTATATTATTTATTTCTTTACTGTTCTAGTGCCTTCACTGCTACCAGAACAATGGCTTAAGAACAACAGGAAAGAAGATACGTAAAAAGGGAGACGTCACTATGTAATGAGCCAGCTACTTATGTGTGAACAAGAGACTCAGCTGTTTTCTGTCAACGAGATGACAACGAGCCATCTGGTGGGGTCGAAAAGGATTCCCACATTCAACATTAAAAATGGTTTATTTCATGTAATGTTACACATTTACAAATGCTGACACATTAACAGATAATTAATGCTCACATTCTTAAAACTATTAACTGATATAACAGAACAGCTCTTAGCAACTGGCTAAGATCAAAGTGTAGTATCTGTTCTGATGGATACTGCACTCCATACTGGTATTGTCTTGTCCTTCGAGGCTTGACTTACGCCGGTCAATGGGTCTGTCCTGTGCAGTTCTAGGAGGTTCACCCTTCCAGAATTTGCCTCCCCTCTTTGGGGAGGACTAAGTTTATTGCTTACTGTCTGAGGCGCCCCTACCGGGGAATGCCGACGGGGCTGCCCAGGCAATTTTTAAATGGACAGAGTGCTCACCTCTCGGGCGCTGGCTTTTCAAACCCCACTTTCCCGACCCGACTTTGGGTCACATCTTACTTGTGGGAGTAGGATAAAAACTGACCTTGTGCCTAACCACTGGAGAGGAGTAAATCAAAACTCATTCTATTTCCATTTAATAAGTGTTTTATATTTAAAAACGCTATTAGTGTTTCGCAATTTTGTTTTATCTGTGACACGTACGTGGATATCTTTAAAATTCTCATAATATGCCCTAAAAAATCAGGCTTAAAGTTTTTTATGAAAAAAAAAACAAAATCAGTTATTATAATACACAGACATATGTATATTCATATTTGTCTCTTTTTTATTTCTTATATATATATATATATATATATATATATATATATATATATAAGTAAACAATGGTATGTTAAATTTCAATGACCAAGTCTTTATTCATTTTTTCTTGCTGAAATTAAAAATAATTCAATGTAACTTGACTATTGTCTTGCACACAAACAACCCGGAATAAACATGTAATTTGGGAGAGTCGTCCTCTAGGGGAGCAACCGTCATGGTGGGGTTCGGGCTGAAGCATGTGTCACACTTCCCAGCGTTCTTGGTGTTATTTATTTATATGTAATGGGATTACAGAAGATCAAGTCAAAACAACATGATACCATCGGTTTCAAGTCAGCGAGTGTTCAAATCTCCCCGACTATCCTCAGTCCTGACTGAGGATAAATGGAGAGATTTGAATACTCGCTGACTTGAAACAAACGGTATCATGTTGTTTTGATTTGATCTTCTGTAGCACTATTATATATATATATATATATATATATATATATATATATATATATATACATATATATATATATATATATAAATGTTTTACGGTAAGTCGTCAATGATGTGATCGCTTCATCGCTTGTTTCAGTAAACAAGTCGACAATTTAATCCATTACTAATCCAATAATCCGACCTTGCTTTGATCAGAAACAAGGCCTCAACTCAAAAGTGACACACTACACAACAAAATGACAAGTTATTAAGCGATGCTTTGGGACTTTTGTGTTTAAACTTGGAGATACTGTACACTGTGAAATGATTCCTGACCTCGTATCTCTTCTATGTTACCATTGCTTACACCTGTATATTGCTCTCAATTTTACTTTTCTTACGTCATTACTCCCAAATTTCCCTTTTTTCCACCTGTACATTTTCCCAAATTTCCCTTTTTTACACCTATACATTTTCCCAAATTTCCCTTTTTTTCACCTATACATTTTCCCAAATTTCCCTTTTTTTCACCTGTACATTTTCCCAAATTTCCCTTTTTTACACCTATACATTTTCCCAAATTTCCCTTTTTTCCACCTGTACATTTTCCCAAATTTCCCTTTTTTACACCTATACATTTTCCCAAATTTCCCTTTTTTCCACCTGTACATTTTCCCAAATTTCCCTTTTTTACACCTATACATTTTCCCAAATTTCCCTTTTTTACACCTGTACATTTTCCAAAATTTCCCTTTTTTACACCTATACATTTTCCCAAATTTCCCTTTTTTACACCTATACATTTTCCCAAATTTCCCTTTTTTTCACCTATACATTTTCCCAAATTTCCCTTTTTTTCACCTATACATTTTCCAAAATTTCCCTTTTTACACCTATACATTTTCCCAAATTTCCCTTTTCTTACACCTGTACATTTTCCAAAATTTCCCTTTTTTACACCTGTACATTTTCCCAAATTTCCATTTTTTACATCTGTACATTTTCCCAAATTTCCCTATTTTACGCCTATACATTTTCCTAAATTTCCCTTTTCTTACACCTGTACATTTTCCCAAATTTCCCTTTTCTTACACCTGTATGCTACTCCCAATTTCACTTGTTTTACACTTGTAAGTTGCTGTCACTTTCCCTTTTCTTACACCTGTATGTTGCTTTATCATTTTTCTTTTTCTTACACTTGTAGATTGCTTCAAGATTTTCCTTTTCTTACACTTGTAGGTTGCTTCCAATTTCTCTTTTCTTACACCTGTACGTTGCTTCAAGATGTTTCTTTTCTTACACTTATAGTTTACTTCCAATTTCCTTTTACTTCCACTTGTAAATTGCTCATAATTTCACTTTTCTTACACCTGTATGTTGCTTCACGATTTTCCGTTTTTTACACTTTTAGGTTGCTTCCAATTTCCCTTTTCTTACACTCGTAAATTGCTCCAAATTTCTCTTTTCTTGTACCTGTAAGTTGCTTACAATTTCACTTTTCTACACCTGTAAGTTGCTCCCAATTTCCCTTTTCTTACACCTATACGTTGCTCTTAATTTCACTTTTCTACACCTATGCATTTTCCCAATTTCCCTTTACATCCACTTGTAGATTGCTCCTAATTTCTCTTTTCTTACAACTATACGTTGTACCCAACTTCACTTTTCTAGACATTTCATTGAGCTCTGATTAATTTTTTAGCCATGCAGATTTGTATACAAGTCAAAAACATATGTATTACATGCATATAATCTTGTTTTTAATAAAAACCTGGATTACTTCTAGATCTTTTTTAATATTTTGTTTCAATCGTTTATATTAAAAATTCTTAAATTTATTTTTGATAATAAAATAAAAAGTCTATCTCCATAAAGTTGTATGGCCTAAGGTTTGCAAAATGCTGCCAATTTTCCCAGCAAGTCACCTGAAGACAGAAATCTGAAACTGAAATGTTGTGAATATAAAAATAAAAAACTTCAGACAATAAAATGAATTCAAATAACAATTCCTTTTCTTAAAAGTTCAAAGATTCTTTATAGCATGTCTTTGAATTTGACCGTTCATATTTCAAAGCATATAAATAGGTGTACTATTTTGGTAGGGTTTACTCCACGGTATTGTATTTGAATAAGTTAGATTTTGTAAACTAATATTTAATGTTATCGATCTGTTTGGAAAAATTAACCCAATTTGTCTTATTGTGGAACTACAACTTCACCGATTTCTCTGCCTTCCTTTGTTCTTTCTCATAGCATTTAGTCATAACCGACTTTTTGGCTATAACTTAATTTCTTATGCCAAACTCTACAACAAATGCCTCGCTGAATTTTGCTTCCCTGATAGCTGGAAAATTGCCTCTGTGGTACTAGTCTTCAAGAACTCTGGAGATAGAACTGATCCTCAGAATTATCGCTCCATCAGTCTACTCCCGAACTTTGCATCCTTAATAAATCTAGCGATAGTCCGGCACCTCGTTAATGATAAACTTCTTTCTGACCATCAGTATGAATTTAGGCAAGCACGATCTACTCCGGATATCCTAACGGTCATCTCTGAACGCATAGATCATAAACTGATAAAGGCAGGTGAAGCTAGGACAGTAGCGCTTGATATATCCAAAGCCTTTGACAAGGTCTGACATAAAGGGCTTCTCATAAAAATTCATTCATATGGTATTACTGGACGAATATTTAATATAATTAGATCCTTCCTAACCAAAAGAAAGATCCAGGCTGTCCTCGATGGCCGTTCATCCAAACAACATGACATGCATGCTGGGGTACCCCAGAGATCGATCCTTGGACCTTTATTGTTCCTAATTTTCATAAACGACCTCCCTGATGACATTGATCCTCAGAATTATCGCCCCATCAGTCTTTTTCCTCTAATATTTGCTGACGACACCACGCTCTACTCTCGTCATGTGAGCAAAACGAATACACACATATCCAAGGTAATGACTGAATTCTTGGAATGTGATCTCCAGTCTGTAGTCCAATGGGGTCATAATTGGATGATAACATTTAATGCTGCAAAGACAAAGCTCCTTTCCTTAAATAACTACAAGAAACCTCTTCAACCACCGATTGCCAACATTCAAACTGCTCGGCCTAACATTCACAGGTAACATGAATTGGAACAAATACATTAAAGACATTGCCAAGGCTGCTGCAAAGAAGGTGGGCTTCCTCTATCGTGCTAGTAAACCTCTCACACCTGACATTATCCTATATCTCTACAAAGCCACCATCCGCCTATACATGGAGTATTGTTGCCACATCTGGGCTGGTGCACCATCCACTAGTCTCTCCTTCTTAGACAAGGTTAAAAAAGAGTAGCTAATTTAATAGGTCCATCACTATCCACCAAGCTCCAGCCCCTGTCCCATTGTCGCAATGTTGCATTATTGTGCCTGTTTTACGATGAACTTGCTGCTCTAGTGCCCCTTCGACGTACATACACTCGACCAACCCGACAATCAGCAAAGTCCCATCTATTCACTGTGGAGATCCCCAGATGCTGGAGAGCCTTCTACTATAATAGCTTATTTCCTCATGCTGCCGGACTCTGGAACTCTCTACCTGCTCCCTGTTTCCATAACTGTACCGGTATGCAGAAATTTAAAACTAATGTGAACAGACATCTCACTGCACAACTCCCAATTTAGGATGACCCCCCAAACATTTCACTCTAATTCGCAGTAGCCCCTTTACGTCTACAGTGACAACTTGCCTTGTTTGGGGTGAACTATGATAAAAAAAATTGTTTAAATGTCGGTAAATCTGAAATGACATTTTCCTTCCACCAACTCCTGTCTTTTATCCTATCTTTCCTTTCTTTTTCCTTTCTTTTTTCTTTCTTTTTACTTTCTTTTTTCTTTCTTTTTTCTATATCTATCTATGTCTTTCTGTCTTGGCTTTCTTCCGGTGCTGCTTTTTCCTCTAATCTTGCTATCTTTCTCCCTCCTTATCTTCTTATATCTACTGATATAATAAAATAAAGCCGATTTTCCCCATCTGCGTCCAGACACAATAGCTCTTTAACCACAAGCGCTACATAGAATTTCAATATGGTCACGTTTTATGACAATAATTGATGCATGTTTTCGAAAATTATCAGTTCGTTTCAATCGATTTCATAATTTCCTACATTAATTCTGGCGTACCTGACTCTCACAAAATAGTCATACATATAGGAAGTCGGAGTAACTTTTACTCATACACAAAACCCTACTACCACCACCACCTTACACCGGGACTTATTCTTCATAGGATACTTGTCCTAGTTTTTTATAATTTGTAATTAAAATCCTTTCTCATTTTGTACTTTGGGGCAGTCCCTATTTTTTTGCCTCCCCACAAGTGCAGAGTTAGACACAGGGTCGGTTTTTAATGTGGTGAAAATGTAACAAACTAATGCTGATTAGAAAGTTATTTTTGACTTGCGTTAAAGCTTAAAGGAAAATTCAAGTATGATGGTTTATTTGTAATGTAAAACATGACTTTTTGAGCGCCTCTGTTGTATAAAAGTCCCAACAATTGTTACTAACATTTGACTACTTTGTGTTTTGATACCTGCATTGCACTGAGTGTATTTGTAATCTTTCAAATGAGACAGGTTTTTAAGTCGAGTAAAATTTTATTATAATACGACCCCCTCCTCCATTTTGTTTTAAATTTTTGTTCGAAATTATATTCGTATTATATACAAGAAAATATACTATGTATGTTCGGATATGAAGTATAGCATGTTTTAATGTATCATTGTTAGAAGTTATCAAATGGTATGCAAGTCTTTTTGTCCAAGTATGTGTGCGTGTGTTGAATCAATCAGAGTTGCTTTGTATTTGAGTCATTCTTGAAGATGAATAAAAAATATAGATTACTTATTTTATTTTATTTTTACTTTTCTTTTTTCTTTTTCTTTTGCAGAGGAGAAAAAATGTTAGATCATCAAATGCTGACTCTTCTTGATTCATTTGAGCCGGCTTCCTTGATCCCAGGGTTTAGATTCTAAATTAAAGATGTACAATAAAATAATATGAAAAAAATTGATCACAGCATTGGTCTTTCTTTCAGTTCTTTACTGCACCGGCTTTTCTTCTATCTTTTGTGTGTTTTTCCTTTGCTTTTTTAAATTTAATTTTTTTTTATGAGATCTGTCATGCCATTATCACCAAAGTCTTCTGAAGAAAAAGGAAAAAAAAGAAAAAAAAAAGTATTTTCTGTACTTAAAATTAAAAAAATCAAAATAAAATAAATCATGGAAATATAGTTTATTTCTTGTTTTTTAATTTTTTTTTCGTTGTTTTTTTAAAACTTTTTTTTTCATAGTTTTGTTTTCAGATTTTTTATTGTTACCTCCCTTGTTAAAAAGTAGGGAAGGACATTATCAAAGTTTTTTTTTTGTTTTTTAGTTTTTTTTTATCTTGTCCATCCATTACATTCTTCTTTTTTTTTTGTAATACAAGATATTTTTTTTTTACCTTTTTACATATATAAAACAGTTCAAATAAATAGTTTTTTCTGTCATTGCATTTCTTACCCACATCCAGTATGGAAATATGTCATTTGGAAAAAAAATGGGGGAAGAAAAAAAAACTTTTATTAAACTTTTGACAGCGTTAATAGTCTTTTCAAGATCAGAGGATGCAGAAGGCTTCTTATAAACAGTAACCATTTATTAATAAAAGTAAAAAAGAAATATTTTTAATGAACAGGTTTCAAATAAACTTAAGTCACCGATTTTCATTAAATCGACTTATTGCATCATAACATTTAATGACAATGACAAAACACTCTTTCAATGTTTAAGAAATACAGAGAACCAAATGTAGATTCGGCATGCTAATTATGCTAGCAGATGAAAAGAACAAGTTTACCACTACACCATACCTGATTTCACACCTTTCCAAACATAAATGAAACAAGTATTTTCAAACTGATTTGATAATAGAATAGTTTTTCTTTTAAAAAAATTAGAAAATTATTTATGTTGGGGTAAAAAAAAAAAAAATTGGATATTCTAACTTTAGCGTTTTTAGTAACTACTTGTTTTGGTATTTTTTTAGTAACTACGTGTTTTGGTATTTTTTAGTAACTACGTGTTTTGGTATTTTTAGTAACTACGTGTTTTGGTATTTTTCCCAAACATGCGGTCACCATTTTCTGTGATGTGTTCTCTTGGATACACACACGAGGGTTTAGAGGAAGGGGAAAAAGAACAATAATTAAGAAATAGTTGGATTTGCACATATATATATATATATATATATATATATATATATATATATATGTATTTATATATGTATTTATATATATATATGTAATATATATATATATAATATATATATGTATGTATATATATATGTATATATATATATATGTAATATATATATATATGTAATATATATATATATATAATATATATAATATATATATGTATATATATAATATATATATAATATATATATATGTATATATAATATATATAATATATATATAATATATATATATGTATATATAATATATATATAATATATATATATGTATGTATATATATATATATATATATATATATATATATATATATATATATATATATGATTATTTTTATTTACACAGACATGTACAAAATCTGCGACACTGGCATGTCGATGTTATCGATCAACAGCTATTATAAACTGAGATCTCATCAGGCAAAGTTATATAACATGTCTGATTTTCCAAGAGTTACATCTGTTTTGGTTCACTGATGAATAGCAGCTTTAATATACATATAAAAAAAAATGATTCAGTTGTAAGTTCTATCTTTTACTTTCGTACTTCTGTATGTTGAATTAACACTCCCAATTTAAATTACATACATTATTTAATGATTTTTAATTGCAAGTGGATTAAGGTATTTTTATAAAAAGAAATGTAATTATCCGTTAACCAGGTTTAAATATTAGTCTCTTTTATGACAGGTTTTCGGTCAAGGTTGTGCATAGTTCTCTTAGCTCCACTTTAGATTACAGTATGGCTTCCTTGTCTAGGTGTTGATTTCAGAGACACTCTAGAAATGAGGTGTATTCGATGTGAGGTGTTGGTTTTCCAGACTTCTCTTTTATTTCGCATCACAGTGTATATGTTTTCTAAGTGAAAACGTTTGGCTTTCTGATGAGTTCAGAGAGGAAGGATCCGATATCGACATAGAAATATCGGTTGGTCTTCTGGTGAACGAAACGGAACCGTAATTGGACCAAAAGTGATTGTTTTGAGAAAAAAAAATCGTAAAATGAATAAAATCTTGGACGTTAGAATGTAACTAAACCTTGTTTATTTATATATGCTCTGTTGTTACATGTATTACAATCATTGAGCTTTCAATTGGAAGAGGTTTGTATACAGAAGGTATATGCTAAAACATATATTTTCGCACACCTATAATATATATATATATATATATATATATATATATATATATATATATATATATATATATATATATATATATATATATGAAGCAATCCAACAAAAGATATAAGCGTCAACTAATATCTTATAATTAGTGAAACATCCGGATAAAAAACTGAAGCTCAATATACTGGATAGAGCATTAATATTACTTCATTTTATATTATAATATATATATATATATATATTCTCACATAGACAGTTTGTCGAGAACAAACGTACAAGATGTATATGAAACATGTAAGGTGGTACTTACTATGACATGATATATAAAGTGCGAACGAACATTACTATTGAAGAAAGAATACATTAATAGTCCCAGTACAATATGGAGAGAGATGCATGTACAATGTATAATAAAATGCGACTTACATTTTGTTAACCAGAAGAGATGAAGTCTTTAACAACTGTGATCAGTGTTTGTAAAAGTCATGCAGAGATGATTAACTGATCAGAGCCACATTTGATCGCTTTGGTATCCGAGACAGAAAGAGAATAATATTCGGTTCTATATTCCCCACATTGGTAGAATTATAATTTTTAAACTTCTGGCACAGGAGAGTGCATTCTTTGTTGACTAGTATAATCACTCTGAACAATTTTGGTACCAACATCTACTTTTTTTAAATATTTATTTTTATTTATTTCTTATAAAATAATAAATACTGTTTCTTTGTTATAAAATTAATTCAATGAAAACATTAATAACAATGTGCATGCAAAATTGTTAAAAAAGAAAAATCAATAACTGAATTTGTTATTTTAACTGTTATGCATCTACTAACCCGAAAACTCTCAGCCATTTTTTCAAGATGGCCAGACTATCGAAGTGTCCTGTTCAGCACACATCTTCCTCTGAGCTCATCAGATCTAACTTTGTCTTTAAGACTCATAGTACACATCCATCGTATCATTATCATATTTCTTTCCATGTAACGCATGTCCTAAACCCTCACTGGCCTCTATAGGTAAAACATTTTATGACAAGTTATAAAAGAAGGAATGCATATACAGTTTAACAGAGTTTTACATAAAATGCCATGAAGGATGATGCTATTTTTAAGATGTAACCTTATGGTTCCTTTAGTAAGTTGTTTTCTATTATAAACTGGTTTAATAACCATAAAAACTCGTTGACTCTTTGCCGTTCTTACACTTTCTTGTTCTTATACAAAATGCTTATCATTGGAAAAATGTATAATCAGCACAGCTTAATGGAACGCCTAACTTGCTCACTAGACCAACAGTGTCTGTCATATTTCCGGTTCATGTGTCTCTCTCCAAGATTTGTGACGTCACAACCACCACTCTCACCGAGGAGAGTTCCCAACACAAAGGGATACAACTGCAAACAAAGAGAAACTACTGCTTCAATTATTATGATTGTTATGGTTATAAAGTTTTCCCACCCAACGAAGACAGGAGCTCTTGATAAATAAAAAAGGAGCCCATGTAACTATGTAATAGACAGAACAGATTTTGCACTTTTTCTAATTAATATTTAACATTTTTTTTAATGTAATTCCTCGATATGGTATCTGTAATGAACGTTCCAGTAACCATGAAATGACTATTAGCGCTGTCAACATTTTTTTTTTTTTTTTTTTTTAAATAATGACCAATCGTAATATAAGGCATGGTAAAATATGATATTTCTTTTTTTTTTAACCAACCTTACTTATTCTGTTGTTCAATTTTGTTTTGTATGTTTTATTTTCAAAGTTTTGTATCTTTGTATTGGAGAAATCCCACGAATAAAATGACGCCATTTCTGGCAGTCTGGCCTGAAACATAAAAGCCAATCTCGTCCACAGTTCCAAGAAATACGTGGTACGTTTTCTTTATTTTCCAAGTTTCTTTCTTGTTCGTTTTCTTTCTTTCTTTTTTTCTTTCTTTCTTTCTAAAATTAAAAAAATTAAGAAAAAATTCTGGAATTACGTCTACCATCTCTGGAGGCATGCGATTCTACAAAATTCCTCCACTATTCCTAATCTTTTTTTCCTTTGTGAGGTGGGGGGGGGGTAGTTCTTCATTTTCTTTTCTTATTTTATAGAGAAAGAAAATCGTTAAAAGTAATTTAATAGAAAATAATTAAAATAGTATTTCTTTACAATCACACCGTCATGTAAAAAAAAGTGTTGTATTATTTTTTTTAAAATAATCCAATTTTTGGCGTAGGTATTCCAACAACAATTACCGGACCACTTGGCATAATGGTTAGAGTTTTCGCTAATGAGGTGTGGAACCGGGGTTCAATCCTTGGTCAAATCATACGAAAGACTAAAAAAAAAAATGGTACTTGATGCCCCCTTGCTGAACACTCAACATTATAAGGTGAAGGATCAAGGGTAAGTGGAGTAATCCTTGCTGTCTTTCTTGTACAGTCTTGCTGTGAGAGTCAGAGATGCCATTCTTATCATGTTGAGAATTTGTTCTCGACAATCAGTCCGACGGAGGTGGGCGATTATGACTGAGGGTGGCCTTTCTTCTGTCAGGATGAGGTATGGTTCTGGGTAGTCCTAGAGTGTCCACCCTCCCAGGCCTTGCCTTCCCTCTTTGGGGAGGAGTTAGTTTATTGTTAACTATGTGAGGCACCCTGACTGGGAAATGCTGACGGGGCTGCCCAGTCATTTTTCCGGGACCAGAGTGGCCTACCTCTTGTGCGCTGGCCTAACAAATCCCACTTTTTCACCTTGTGTCACATCTTCCCACGGTGGGAGGGAGGTAAATAATCAGTCTTTCTGCAACTTACTATTCTGTAAATACACTCTTGTAAAGATACCACCCTGTTGTCTTATTTATTATCGGCCTTTTAAGCTCACATCACTGAATCTCATCCTCATCGCCAGTGTTGTGACCTTGAAGGGCCGATAATAAATAAGACAACATGGTGGTATATTTACAAGAGTGTGTATATACAGAAGTACAGAATAGTATGTTACACAAAGACCGATCGTCCTTTGTCATAGGCTCCTCTATACATAATGTCTAGAAGAGTCCATATAGTCACAAAATAGGGTAGATAACAATCACACCATAATAAGCAGAGGAAGTAGCATCATGGGAAGATAACAGAGAAGCCTGAGAATTCCTGCCTCTTGGGAGTAAAACATCAAAGTGATCGGACGCGGCTTTCGAGTTATTCACTACTCTACGAGAGTTGGTTAGGAGGATACAGTTCATCTGGATTACCGTGAATTACTGTCAGAAGTAAATCCAATCCCAGAGCAAATATTGGAGTTATTTTTTTTTGAATTACTTCTATTATTTCAGCAATAGGAAGAGAGGAGGAAGAAAAGATCAACATCTCTTCGACTACTCTGAGAGACATCACTTTCCACTGAGCAACAACGTATGTGTCAATGAGAGAACCGAACAGCTGTTTCGGTCCACAAAACAACGCCGGTCAGTTGTTTACAATGAGAGTCGACAAGAACTCCTCAGGCAATTTTACACGTCGCTTATATCACGGCAATGATACGTTAGAATATCAGTGCATTTCGATGGCAAACAAGTATTTTTTTAACATTTAGATTTTACTTAATATATGACATCATTATGGGTTTCAGCCATATTGTTTGTTTTTGAATCGGACTACAGCAGTACTAAAATACGGTTACTATTGAATCTAATTTTATTTTTTCTAATTTTGAAAATTATATGATACTAGCCGTCCCTACTCGGCGTTACTCGGGAATATTTTTTTTTTAATTTTTCATTTTCTTCATTGCCCACCATCCTCACCGTTTGTCTTTTCTCTTAATTTCTTGTAATAAAATATTTACATTTTAGGAAAGATAATTCACTGAAGGAAAGTACATATAAGTACTTAAAAAAAACATCGGTTTTGTAATAAAATCAGGAATGTTGAAATTTAAATTGAATAGACAATTTCGATTTTTTTCCGCTTTTAAATTTATAAATAAGAAGAAGCTAATAACCAGATGAGCAGTGTATGATGTCCGTTTCTTTTTCAAATATGATTTTGAAACTTAAATGTATTCATTACATTTTAGTTTGTAATTAATTATTTTAAATCAATTATTAATTAAATCATGTTAATATTTTTTTATTTTACAAATCATCCTTATTCCTATTTACACGTGATATCCGATTAGTCATTAATATAAAGTATTGGCAGCCGAAAATATCTCAAGCCCCCCCTCTCTCTCTCTCTCTCTCTCTCTCTCTCTTTCTCTCTCTCTCTCTCTCTCTCTCTCTCTATATATATATATATATATATATATATAAAAGCAAATAAAAAAATTACAGTAATAAAAACTAATAATTTGTTTTTAAAATAAAATAAAAAATAAATACAAATATGCATATATATATATATATATATATATATATATATATATATATATATATATATATATATATATAGTAAGCTATGAAAATATATTTATGGCAATTAAGCTACACAGCGGCTCCCACGTTTCATCCCGGGAGGAATCTTCAGCCTGAAGATTCCCTCCGGGGATGAAACGCAGAAGCCTCTATGTAGCTTAATTGCCATAAATATATTTTCATAGCTTACTACCTAGCTCTACTTACGTATCGAGCACTGTTGAAGTAAATACTGAAAATTGATACATCAAAAATTATATCTCCTTATAAAATCTTATATAGTAATATATATATATATATATATATATATATATATATATATATATATATATATATATAAACTTGATCATAAAAACAAATGAGACAGATTATTTAATTTAATAAAAAATAATCATTAAAACAAATGAGAAAAGTTAAAATAAATTATCTACAAATGATTAATATTTTAATAAATTAAAGGATTTTGAAAATAACTTTGAATAATTGAATTTTAACAAAATCTGCGAAAAATAGATTCATAAAACAAACAATGGTCAAAATAGTAAAAAAAAAATGTGTGTGGGGCTGTAGTTTGATACAAACGCATACAACATGGCGGAAAACTATAATGCTATAAGATAAGGAGTTCAATATAACTTAAAATAAAATAAAATTGCTGTAATTGAAAGCGCCTGACCCAAGGATCAGGTAGCCCCATGTTCTAGAAGCGCATAGTGGATTGATCGATTGGCTAACATGAGATAGAAGATATGCGAAAAAGAATTGCAGCTTAGAACTTACATGGTTAGACCCTTCAGAAGAGAGCCAGCTGCGTAGTGTTATGATGGACCAATTCTTTGACTCTTGTTGATTATTTAAATGGCAGCTTATCACTAGAGTCTTGTTATGTAAATACCACATAGCAAGTAGATTCCATAGGTCTTTCCTCAACTCATCCACTATAGAGGAGGGAATATTGTCCCAAATAAAACTGCTCTCCTTCACGGTTCAGAAAACAAGAGAAAGATTTTATCAGCTTATCAGCTACGTGTCACTGGAGACTTTCTGTCTATGGCACAAAATTCTGAACATGTAGTTTTCATTCTTATGCTAAACTTTTAATGGAATTTTCCGATTTCTCCTTACTCTATCTTTATGTGAAAAATTCCGTTTTAAACATTATTTTGACACTGTTTTAACACATCCACACCAATCTTGCTACAGTCGTAGTTAAGGAATGGATCAAATATTTAAGTCAAATAAAATATATAGTTAAAGTTAATTTGTCGCCATCTCCATTCTTCCATGTGTAAGTGTCATTCCAGTAACTAGTCAAGATCTCTCGATCATGAGGAGGAACGATTGGCCAAGATCCATGGCCTTTATTGAAGGTTTATGCAACAGAAGTACTCATGCCAAAAATTGGACCATTATAATAAGACACCTTTTTTTAAAAAAAATATGTTGTGATTGCAATGAAAGACTGAAAAAAAATTGATTGAAGTAAATTTTTAAAAACTTCAGCTTTTGGTTTTAATCACATCGAAAATTAAATTGTTTTAAAAAAAATCTTCATTTCGTCGTTTTTTAATCATTTAAATTGAGCAAATGAGTTCAGAATATATAAAAACAATATTATTCTAACTATTATTTAAAAAGAAAATAATGATTTTCTTTACAACCCCACGGGCTTAAGAACCCTTCAGTTTCAGATCAGTGATTCTTCCATATTCGAGGCAATTGAAGAGTGGAATGTTTTTTGGGCAGGGTGCTTTCCCCAGTCGTTGGTTTCAGATCAATCCACTGGGTGCAGTCAGGGATATGCCCGATGTTTGATGTCTTTAAACACCGTGTAGTGGTATGTGTATCTCTGGAGAAGGAAAACTTTTTATTGATTGACTTTTTGTGCTTATCGGGCAGCACGGTGCAAGACTTGAAGAATCGAGGTCCATGTTGCTCTGCCGGAGAGAAAAAAATGACAGTTAAATATATATTCATTTATATATACATATATATATATGTATATATATATATATATATATATATATATATATATATATATATATATATATATAGATATATATATATGAAACAAAACTAAGAATCGAACCGAATCAAAACAAAAACGTGGTATAGGATGACCCCCCACCCCCCAAATGTTACCCCTGGAATCATTAATAAAATTTAGGATCCTTTCTGCAATCCAACCATACTTAGTACAAATAAACTTTAGTCTATGCCTGACTTGTCCACCAAGTTTCAGTCATGAATGTCCAACAGTCTTTGTTTTATCACTGATCAATGATGTGAGGACACCTGGATACGATATGCAAAATTGTCAATAACTTTGACACACCCTTCTCTTGGCACTGAACTGATTTTAACAGCGATGCCCCTTTTCATTTCAGAAATAGTCTGGGGATTGTTTTTGAGATAAGCGCACAGATAAAAATCTGGGGGTCATGGTCCAGTGAATGTGAAGCCCATTCAGGATCACGCCTGCTATTGATGAGACGATCACGAAAGTGTCCCCGTATATCATTGAACAGTGATAAAACAAAGATTGTTGGACATTCATAATTAAAACTTGGTGGACAAGTCAGGCATAGACTACAATTTATTTGTACCAAACATGGTTGGATCACATAAAAGATTGTAAATTTTTTTAACGGGTGGCATTTGGAAGAGAGGGGCGTCATTCTGTACATATTAAGAGCTTAATATATTTTCAGGTAAAGCTTTATAATTATTAAAATAATAATAAAAATAGTTATTTTAACAATTTACTGCAGTTTCATGGTTTATCCAATCCTCGGAAGTGTCTTGATAAATTTACCGAACGTTTCTATGCATTTGAGTTTTTATTTGTATTCAAATTTACGAAAACGTATAGGAATTTAGTAAGACACTTCTGGGGATTGGATGAACCATGAAATTTTAGCAAATAGTTCTGATCTTCCAAGGAACCAAAACCTTGGATGTAGAAATAAAAACATCACTGAAGATGCACCCCATTGCATTAAAAAAATTATGTCATGTAAAAAAATTAAATGAACAAAGAATAAAAGAGAAGAGTCATGATAGTAATGTGTGATAATAAAAAAAAATCTTTGCAATGAACACGAAAAGCCATCCATCAAGAAACACCGAAACGCTTGAAAATATCAACCACAGCAAAAAGCCTCAGACAACACAACAACCTGACAAGATCGAACCACTTTGAAGTCACAAAACAACAATACCACAAATTAAAAAAACAAAAAACAAACAGAAAACAGTGCACCTCCAATCCAAAGCAGAAGACTGGAAAAGACTGAATGGAAAATAAAAGAAAGAATGAAGAATGTAATGACAAAGTTACACATCATAAAAAAGTATCAATAGAATTTTTTGTTGATTACAAAAAACATGTTTATTATTTATGCATTTATTATGTCTGTGGGCATTTCTGATTTTAATGAATAATTTTATTTCAACTTTAAAAATGATAGATAGATAGATAGATAGATAGATAGATAGATAGATAGATAGATAAATAGATAGATAGACAGATAGACAGACAGATGGATAGATAGATGGATGGATGGATAGATAGATGGATGGATGGATAGATATATAGATAGATTGATTGATTTTAGTAGATAGATTGATTTATTTTAGTATATAAGATAGATAGATAGATAGACAGATAGATAGATAGATTGATTTTAGTAGATAGATAGATAGATTTTAGTAGATAGATAGATAAATAGATAGTTAGATAGATAGATAGATAGATAAATAGATAGATAGATAGATTTTAATAGATAGATAGATAAATAGATAGATTGACAGATAGATAGATAGATAGATAGATAGATAGATAAATAGATAGATAGATAGATTGATAGATTGATTTTAGTAGATAGATAGATAGATAGATAGATTTTAGTAGATAGATAGATAGACAGACAGACAGACAGACAGATAGATAGATAGATAGATAGATAGATAGATAGATAGATAGATAGATAGATAGATAGATAGATAGATAGATTGATTTTAGTAGATAGATAGATAGATAGATAGATTGATTTTAGATAGATAGATAGATAGATAGATAGAGAGATAGAAAGATTTTAGTAGGTAGATAGATAGAGAGATAGATAGATAGATAGATAGATAGATGTTGGTAGATATAGATAGATAGATAGATAGATAGATAGATAGATAGATAGATAGATTTTAGTAGATAGATAGACAGATAGATAGATAGATAGATAGATAGATAGATAGATAGATAGATAGATAGATAGATAGATTGATTTTAGTAGATAGATAGATAGATAGATAGATGTTGGTAGATATAGATAGATAGATAGATAGATAGATAGATAGATAGATAGATAGATAGATAGATAGATTTTGATGGGCTGGATATTGTGTGTGCTTCTGTGTGAGTACTCTTACTCTGTCACTGCTAGTAGCAACATGTGTAAAGATATAAGTTGACCGTTTCTCCACTTTTTTCCATGTACATGTGAAGTACTGACCACTTCAAATTCAGACAGAAAATGTACCAATAAAAGAAAACGATAGAAAAGTGAAAGAAAAGGTAAGAAAAAAAAAAAAGAACAGAAACATAACGAGAGAAGGAATTGAATTCTGGCCTTAAAGTGACTCAAGTTTAAAGCCTCCCCCCCCACCGTTTCTAAATTGATGATGCTGCTTTCAAAGTCACATAACATATAGTTTCCATACTTATACTTTTTCAAGAAGGTTAAGTTGTAGTTTTGGACTATCATGTTTTTTTTTAAATTTCCTGTTTCTTCTGCTGGCTTCTTCTGGGCACTCGCTTTATTTATTTCGAACTATATTTTATATTCTACGCCTATACCACTATTGTTACTGTTGGTTTAATATTATTTTTTTTATTATTATTGGGGTCACCACTTATCAAGGCAAAGAGTCATTCAAGGATAAAGGTTAATGAGATGGAAATGATTGCCAGCCGAAAAATGAAGAACACTATGGGAGTTATTACTCAATATTGATCAATGGTATGAACTGTGTTTGATTACTTATGGGGTGGTTTATGGCAAGAGTTTGAAGACAACCAAGTTGTAAACAGCAGAGAAGCAGTCTCACGGAAATATGTTCCACGGGTGGGAAGTCCTTGCAAAGAAACTCTGTTCATGGAAATTCCGCTATGACACTATCATCTGGCTGTTGTTTTGAGTGGGTGGTATGTGGAGATTTTCAATCCTCTTATAGTATTCATCATAATTTAACTGTACATCTATCCATCTCTTTAATTCTTAATAAGTGGTGACTCATTAGTTTTTAAAAAAGATGATGCAAATTATACATCCAATTTAACTAACACTTATCCTCAAGTGGCCTTCAGGCCTTGATAAGTGGTAACTCTTGAGTAAACAAAAACAAAAAAAAGATCTGATGAAAAACGAAGAGTGCACCTCCAATCCAATGTAGATACTGGAAAAGACTGAATATAAAAAAATCAACTTGCTGAATAATACAAAAAAAAAAAATGAACATTTAAATGAGATCCAAAATGGCATCTTATTACAACATATGTAAAAGATGTTGCGTAAGAAAATTTGTAACACCAAAAAGAAAAATGCGAAGATGACACCACAATTGAAATGAATTAGAATTAATTAAACGAAAATTTAAAAAAAATACAAATAACTAGGTGGAAAATACCATGAGCAACCACCAATGTTAAAATAAGATCACTGAAGAAGTCAATCTGAAAAAAAAAAACAAAAAAAAAAAAAAAACGATTCAACCAAGGGAGATAACTTCATCTACCTGAACATCAAATGTATAAAAATGTTCGTTTGAGATATTCTTTAGTCCAATTAATTCATATATATTTATTGCGTGATAAACGCGCTTGAATTTGAATTCAGTTAAAATTCTTCTTTCTATTTATGCAATTAAATTATGCCCGAACATCAAAATAAAACCACTGCGGATGAGAATCTGAAAAAAAATAGTAGGTAACTCTGATCCAAGAGATGTAACCTTACCTATGGAGTACTGCTCCCATATCTGGGGAGGTGCTGCTCAGAGCACTCTTTCTTGCATTGAAAAAGTACAAAACCGACTTTGCAATCTAGTGGGGGGTGATCTCTTCTCTTCACTGTAGCCCTTTTCACACAAAAGAGATCTTGCTAGTCTCTCTCTACTGTATCGTTATGCTCATAGTAGATGCTCAACTGAGCTCAATTTCTTGTTCCCCCTGTAAAACATTCACAGCAAGAACTCACCTAGCTACAACCACAGCAAATAACTTCCCTTTCTCTCTCTCTCTTTTTAACAAAAACCAAATGGAACTTCCATGAACAAAGTTTCTTTCCTAGAACATCCCATCCTTGAAACAAAATGCCACGAGGTTGCTTTCCAACCGGCTACAACATGGTTGTCTTCAAGTCTAATGTAAACAAATACTTGTTGAGTCGTCCTCTTGGATACTCGATTCCTCTTAAGTCATTTTGGATTCGACCCATTGTTTCGAATTCTCTCTTGGTGGTGTTTATCGTCCAACTGACAATGTCTTTAACCCTTCTCCTCGAGTGACCCCTGAGCCTTGATAAGCAGTGACCCATTAGTAAAAAAAAAACAACAACCAATGTGTAAAAATGTTAATTTTTAACCCATTTTTGGTTCAATTGAGAACTTAAATATTTATTGCAAGACAAAGGTTTCTTGGAATTTGAACTCAGCTAATTTTTTCTCACGATTTATACAATAAAATTGTCCTCAAACATCATTGAAAATTAAAAGGTGAATCTGGAAAAAAGATTTGATCACAGATTTGATTCAAGGGATGTTTGTTTGCTTATTGGTGTTCACTGACATTTCAGCCATTATAAGGTTAAGGTCAAGATTCAAAGGATGTAACAATCAATATGTAAAACCATTAATTTTGAACACACTTTTGTCTAATTGTGGATATAGTCTATTCACCGTTTCTTTGACGTTAATATACTTTTTAACACAAGGTATCTATTTAAATCTGTTTTATCAGTTATTTATGGAAAATATCACTCTACGGGACACCTTCCTCAGATCTCAATCTTGATCAGAGAGAGAAGAACCAGATTTGTTGGACATTGCTGGAGGGCTAAGGATGAAAGCATCAACAACGTTCTTTTGTGGATGCCAAAACAGGTATGTGGCTCACTGGAGAGGCCACACAGTCTACATGAAGTAACTAGCAGAAGACATACAATGCACCTATGAAGACCTACCAAGTGTGATGGAGGATAGAGCGAGATGACGTGAGAGTCAGGAGGATCTATGACACTACCACGACTAGAGGATGATGATCAGTCCGTGTGTTTAAAAAAATAAAAATTGTATTTTCAGTGGATTTTAATATTTCTATATTTAATCATATGGATATTTTACTTTGGATTTGTATAATTATAAGGGAACGGGAAGCCCCTTTCTCTCTGACTGGAAACTACTCTTACTGCCACACATCAAAAATCGGATATTATTTAATGTGAAACATGTTTGGTATACACTGGTTTTTCTTTTTGATTCAAGCGTTTTGGTTGGCTAATAGATATAGAGATTTGATCAATCGCCGTTTTTCTTCAAAATTACATAAGTTACAAGTGTAGCTGATGTGGAACTGCGACACTATTTATTCATTTTTACTAATGTACATGTATAATCGATGTATTCATACTTGTACAATATATATTATACTATAATATCTAATATACAAAGTAGAGACGTTTTTTCCCCTGTACCTTCTCGGAGAATAGGAAAATAACCACATGCATCACAGGCTACTAAACTCACCACTATATTACAATTATTCACTCGAGCGTATTTTAGTAAATTTGTTATTATTCCTTTCCAGCTAAAACTAAATATTACATTTGGCCCACTATCTACGGCTTTCCGTCAAATCAACCCAATATAGGTGGTAGCAAATCTTTTCTCTCTAACAATTCTGTACTGTCACTACACTCATCGACACCGGGAACTAATAAACACAGTTTAAATTTCACAAAAGACCCGTTCTTATTAATCATTTGCCTGGTATTAATTTACTACATAATATAAAGCAATACGCAAAGACTTAATGACCGCTCCCGTTCACTCCAATGATTTTCCGCGAATATCAGATTACGTTATTTCTAATTCTACCTATGACTTCTATATTTACATTCATTCCGGAATTAAGCGAATGAAATTAACGAACACAGTTCCTGCAACATTTATTCATTCAACATGGCAGCTACAATTTCTTGATCGAATCGAGTTCCTATTTAATTCAATAAGCGCCAAGATACTCGTAGACCCCGACACATTTACATTTTCAAAATCATATACCTTTAACAGGCATATTATAGAAAACTTGCCCAAATCCTTTACTTCATCAACAAATGCCCTAAACTGTGTCATTGTTGAACTTTAAATTTGGTCGGCAGAAGCTAAATCTTAACAAAACACGCATGCCAATGAACAAGATTAGCTTAATTGGCCTATTTTCACATGTGTTTTTAACTCGAAACCGTGGCGCAGTCGTTAAGAAGGCAGGTTTCATGATCGCCAGTTTTAGCGTTCAATCCCATTCTACTCTGCCACTTTTTTTTTTTTTTTATTTAAAACATTCGCCAACACGGTAGAGGGGGGGGGGTAACAATATGCCGTTTCTTTTTTTATTCAACGTCATTCAATAGGTAGTACTTTCTCCCGTGCAACGCCGGGCGACGGGTTCCGCTAGTTATATATAAAGTAAAGACACTGTATTCACCGTTTCTTTGACTTTAATAGATTTTTTAATACAAGGTAGATACTTAAATATGTTTTGTCGGTCATTTATGGCAAATATCAGTCCATGTCCTTAAAAATAAATTTTATTACAATCAATTTTAATATTTTTTATATTTAATCATATCGATATTTTATTTGGGATTCATATGATGATAGAGGAAGGAGTAGCCCCTCTCTCTGACTCGAAACTACTCTTACTGCCACTCATTAAAAATCTTATATCTAAATGAAAAAATGCAAAAGTTTTTTTTTCATTTATCCGAACTAATACAGAATAAATCTTATTGATAAAGTAGAGTTAGTCTCTCCTCTATTTCTCTGACCGTAATAGTTTTTTTAATACAAGGTAGATACTAAATTCTGTTTCGATATAAAGATCTGCTTTCATTCCGAGTACGTTCTTAAAAAAATTGTATCTTCAATTGATTTTTTCGATTACATACTTTATCCGGATAGTGATTTTCAGAAATAGTGGGAATAGTTTTCACCTATCTTTTTTACGTACTAGTGAGTAGTCGCTTATCAAGTCCCGTCAGCATTTCAGCTGTTGATATTACAGGACGAAATCCATATTGCCTGTCACAAAGTAAATTGTTTCTGCTGAAATGGTTGCTAACTTCTTAATTCATCACAAATTCAAACAACTTACCCATGACACACAGGAGACTGATTGATCTGTGCTGAGATGCAGAAGACCTATTTCCAGCATTTTTAAATACTGGTCAGACTAAAAAAAATTTCCAAGGTGATGAGAAGCATTCTCCTTTAAGCAATGATAGAATAGCTTTGTAAGAATAAGAGCTATATACGGTTGCATTTTCTTAAGAACTACGATTGGAATGTTGTCAGGACCAGTTGCCTTTCTGGCATCGAGGTTCTTGATAAGTTTGACAATATAGATATATGGATGTCCTCAGAATGTTTACAGTCATAGGGGGAAATTCAGGAGGTAGGCAGCCCTGATCGTAAAGGGTGGAATTTGCTGTAGGATTATGTACTAATACCATTACTCATGAAAATCAAAAATAAATTAGTAAGAGACATATATTTGCCAATTAACTGATAAATATATATTTTAAGTGTTTTGGTTGGCTATTTTGCATACATTTGAACCATCGCTGCGTTTCTTTTTAAAAATAATTTTATACTTGTATAAAACTTTTTATTAGTAATATTTACAAAAAGGTCTTCAGATTTTATATATTGAGCTATTGCCTAAAAAATCTGCTGGATTGAAGAATTAGGCTACCGTTAAGCCTACAATTTTATATTTACAGAAATTATTATATACGTCTGATTCCATTAATTTAGATTTGTATCCACAAATTTTTTTCAAATGATAAAATTAGCAAGCATGAATCCTCCGAATGTAAATATTCAACATTTTCTGAAATGCATATAAAGACTATATATTTCTTTCTTTCCATTTTTCATGCTTTACTTTTATTCCTACACAAAGCTTATTTGTATGAAAATGAAACAATGAAATTAGTTTAATCATTATTCAAATTAAACATCATAAACTCAATTTCTTTCTATATTTAAAAAAGAATCAAAGGTTTTAGTTTCCTTGGGTTTTAGAAAGACTAAGGATCATATGAAGAATGAGCATGAAGAATGGTTAACCTAATATATATATATATATATATATATATATATATATATATATATATATATAATCCAGGTAAATCATCCACAGGATAGTAATCCAAAGAATTTCAACTAGGTTTATAAAAAGTGCTCAATATCAAATAGAGCTTTTATATATGATTATTTTTATTCACACAGATATGTACATGTCTGTGGAAATAAAAATAATCATATATATATATATATATATATATATATATATATATATATATATATATATATATATATATATATTAGTAGTAGTAGTATGTTTTTAAAAGGTCAATGCAAATTCCGGGTAAGATGTAAGCTGGAAGGAACAAAAATAATAAATCAAATTCGAAATATGACTTACTATTTATTTTTTTCTTAAAATCTTACATAACAGCAAGAGTGGTGTTAGCTGTTTGTGTGATGTCTGAATGATTATAAAAATCATTTATTTAATATTTCGGGAAAAGAAACTTCCCTTTGTCAAAAATAATAAGCACCAAAGGAAAACTCCGTCTGTGCAGAGAATCTGCCAAAATGGATACCCATCCACATATCTACCCATTTACTTATTTACTTACCTATTCATTCACTTTTTTCACTTATTTTATCCTATCTTTTTATTTATTTTATTTATTTTATTTATTTATTTAATTTATTTATTTATTTATTTATTTCATTCATTTCATTTATTTATTTATTTATTTCATTTATTTATTTATTTATTTATTTCATTTATTTATTTATTTATTCATCTTTTATCTTTTTACTTATCTATTCATTCATTATTCTAACTAATCACTTAGAGATTCGGAACCACTTCCATTGTCTTCTCCGGAAATTGTTACATATAAATACACTTTTAGTTTTTATGTAGATTTTTTAACCTTTCTTTGTATATAGAACCCCCACACAGGCACACACATTGATATTTATATACAGATTAAAAGAAAGACCGACTTTACTCGGAATTTAATAAGGAACTCTATGCCCATAACACCATATATAACTTTTTTATTCATTTTTTTACATTTTATAATATTCAATTTTTGAGGTGAGGCCAAAGGGTTACCTTAGCATTAATTGGGTGAAAGTAATCCCTTCGAATGATTTTGTACTCTTGCTCCCAGCCCTGAACCCTATATTACCATTTCTATTCTTATTTTTTTATTTCTATAATTTTCAAGTTATAAATAAAATAAAATAAAGTAAAAAGTTATATTTCTTTTTTATGGATGTCCAGCACGAAGACAGACCCACAATATTATTATTATTATTATTATTATTATTATTATTATTATTATTATTATTATTATTATTATTATTATTATTATTATTATTATTATTGTTATTGTTATTGTTATTGTTATTGTTGTTGTTGTTGGTGGTGGTGGTGTTGTTGTTGTTGTTGTTGTTGTAATAATAATAATAATAATAATAATAATAATACACCATTTGATCAAAATGAAATATGCTTATCTAAGTACCCTGAATAATGTGGTTTCTGAATATACATAGTTGTGGGGGTCTATCTCTAAAACCCTAGAAGGAGTTTGTGAACAAATAAATAAACAAACAGACAGAAACTACAACTTTATATAGAGCAACTACAGAGATTCCCAACCGGGGTCCATATGGACCCTTGAGTGTCAACAGAAGTTTTAAGGGGCCCCACAAAAAAGTTTCTATTTATTCTTTTTTGTTTACTAGGAGTTTATTGAAAATTTCAAGTTTTGTATTTGGATTTTTTAATGTCAAATTGGTTTCTTTGTTAGTTTTTAGTAACCTACAAACAATTATTTGGTTTTAAAAAATATATATGTATATATGGTGTCCACGGATGATAAAATAACTCTCAGAGGGTCCACAAGCAAAATAAGGTTGGGAAACTCTGAACTAATGGATCCGTTCCATAACTACTAGATGGTCATGGTCTCAGGAAATTACATCCGTCGTCTTTTAAGTTCTTATCACTAACTAATCACATGACTAAAATTAACCAATCAGATGCTACTTCACAATCAAGCAACACCCCAATCGTACTCACCAACCTTCTAACACTTTGGGAATTTCTAAACCAATATATCACACAAGACGTCATCAAACTCGCACACATATTTACACTACCCTGTCACACTGCCACAGTGTCACATACAGACACACACACATTTTTACATCTTTTTATATTCTGTTTGCAGGAAAGGAAAAGGAATAATTAATTTACATAAATTAATAAGAGCCAAGCAGCAATAACAGATGTTCGTACGCCCTGTGAAAAAATCTTATGAAAAAAAATTTGCATTTTTCAAAGAAATGAAAAATGAAAGATCAATAAATACTTCATGCGGAACTGAAATATTGGATCGTGAATTTTACTGATCAGTCGTCCGTACAGAGCAGTTGATGCGGAAAAACAGGATAAATTCAAGATTTATAGGAACGTCTTCTGGAAATCCTCTCTGACTCTTGCGTGTAATGTCCACAGGCTTTAGAATATCTATCATGGTGTGAATTTGATTTTAAATTCCGTTTTCCTCAGGGCTGATCTGTCAAATTCTTCTGAATTCATAACAAACTGGTCATTTAGAGAGATGAGGTCATCGTTTCGTCTCTATGAAACCATTTGATAAAATGTACAATTCAATCCCGAACCGGAAGATGGGAAGATCCAGGATTGCCTCACACAATGATTTATACTTATAATGTGTATGTTTTTACACACACATATATATATATATATATATATATATATATATATATATATATATATATATATATATATAGACTAGACGAATTCTTGTCCTGGAATTCGGTAAGACAAAGAGACCACAAGAAAGATATACTATAACATAGTTAACTGGTCAATTAAAGAGAGGAAAATTAATGTTCTTAACTTCTGTACTAACTCAACGTTTGACAGGTAAAGGAGAAATTGAATGAATATTCGAATATCTATGTATCTCATATAGACATCAAGTGTTAGCCCCAGGAAAGGGGCCCCTTGATTTCTGAGAACTTCGATTGAAGTAAAATGAAATAGACACACATGCATATAAACACACACACATGAATAAATCTAACATACAAAGTTATCTTGTGAGATTTTAAAAGTTGGACCTAAATAGCATTTGAGCTGACATATCAAACTTCGATTCTAAGTAGCGGATTTTCAGTTATCATTGTTGCACCATGTTATTGGCACTCTAATAACGCACTTTGCTACAGTTTATTTAAAAATTATGTAATAGTCAAGCCCTGACAACTAGTAATATGTAAACATTTTTCAATTATAAAAAATCTAAATCAGCAGAAGGATAACTCATATTATAATTGAAGAATATAAAGAGTTCTCTCCCTTACAACTAAAATTTTATTCCTTTTCTGTATAAATTTTTAAAATGTGCAAATAAATAATTAAAAACTAAAATGACTTCACTGCATCCAGGCCAACATTGTACAGCTAATATATATATATATAAACACACACACACACACACACACACACACATATATATATATATATATATATATATATATATATATATATATAATTTTTAAACGAATGCAAGTATTCTTAACTAATGCACACGTTTTAAACTAACGATTAAATTTCAACTAGATTTCGCATTTCATAATTGACTGATAAGGGAGAAAGGTCCTCTGAAAATTCTAACCTTCCAATGGGGAAAAAAAGAAAAATCAATATATTAAAACATGCTTTTAAAATGTCACCCAAAATGTGGGGCTTGTATTGATAAGCAAAACAGTGAGTTGCCGTTTTCTGTAATTAATTTGCTCTTTATTGAGATTGAGGCCATTCGCATCTGTGTTTTTCTTTCTCGTGTTGCGAAAGCTATTGGTTTAATTTCTTCAACTTTATTTTACAAAATCACTAAAGTGCAGTGAAATTACTGGTAACTTGAAAAACGATAACCAGTTTATGTGCAAGAAGTGTAAGACAATGGAGAGGGATGAGAACTCAGATGTGAACAAAGTATATTTTGATAGCGAAGCTATTAAGGTTGTTGAGAAGTTTTTTTTTATACTTAGTTCACCCCAAACAAGGCAAGGGGCTACTGAAAATTAGAATGAAAGTTTTGGGGGTCATTCTAAATTGTGATCTGTGCAGCTTGTTCACATTAGTTTTAAATTTCTGCATGTCAGTACAGTCAGGGAAACAGGGAGAGAGTTCTAAAGACTAGCACCACGAGGAAAGAAGCTATTGGAGTCGAAGGATATCTGGTATCTGGGGACCTCCACAGTGAATGGATGGGATTTAGCTGATTGTTAGGTTAGTCGAGTGTATTTACGTCGAGGGGGCACCAGTTTTGTTACCTTGGTGATAGTATTGGAACACAAGATGGAGCAGGTGCTAGTGTGATTGCAATAGCAAGTTCTAGTGTGATTGTAAGAGTTAGGAGTTGGTGGAGTAAGTTCAGGGAACTTCTGCCTTTACTAACCAGCAGAGTATTACCACTGTCGACAAAGGGGAGAGTCTATCAGGCATGTGTACTCAGTGTGATAACGTATGGAAGTGAAACCTGGCCTGTGAGGATTGAGGATATACGTTGCATGGAGAGACGTAGTATGAGAATGATACAACAGATGTGTGAAGGGAGTCATAAAGACAGGCTTAAATATAAATCTGGGCATGATCGTATTTGACGTGCATAAAAGTCTTTAATCGCGCCTCTACCTCAGTAGTCATGACCTTGAAGAGAACGTCGGTTATATATATATATATATATATATATATATATATATATATATATATATATATATATATATATATATATATATATTTTGCTAGTCTGAATTTCTTTATCTGAAATTTCTTTTGGATAGTTTTAGTTATTGTCGAAGAAGCCAGCCCTGAATGATATACGCCTAGTACAGAAACACAAATTAATTAATGTAGGCTGATTTAATGTTTATATATACTTCTTATGATAATACTAAAACATTTAAGATGAACTAAACTATCAAAAGGAAAAAGGAAAATTTCACAGAGGTTAAACTAAATGTGCGAATCAGAAAAGCCTCAGC
Source organism: Sepiola atlantica (assembly GCA_963556195.1). NCBI lineage: Eukaryota > Metazoa > Mollusca > Cephalopoda > Sepiida > Sepiolidae > Sepiola > Sepiola atlantica. The sequence goes on from OY744525.1 coordinate 41,644,382, forward strand.
TGGTCTGGACACAATGAAAACAATCTGGTAATCAAATCCTCTACCAAGATGAAACGTGACTTCTTTGAAACCATTGTTATGTAAAAGTAGCACCTGCACTTTTACCAAAAACATTAGAGAAGAAAATTGACGGTGTGAATGCTAAGAACTGCTCTTGACATCTCCTGGAGGCAACACCCCATAAAGGAATCACTTTACTGACGCCTTCCTCGGATCTCAGCCCTCATCAGAGAGAGAAGAACCAGATTTGCCTGGGAGGTACTGCTAGAGGGCTAAACATTAAATTGTCTGTGATGTTCCTTTGTGGATGCCAAAACAGTGGTGTAATTCAGTGAGCAACTAACAGAGGACTCACAATGCACTCATGAAGATCTATCTGGTGTAATGAGAGATAGAGCGAGATCTTGTGAGAGAGTCAAGAAGATTCGTGACACTATCACGACTTGATGATAAATAAACTATAAAACTATGTCAAATATGAAAGGTGTAATAATTGGTTGAACAATTTTTTTTTTTTTTAGAATTCTAGCAAATATATGCAAAAGTGTGTGTGTGTTTATGTATGCGTGTGTGTATTAATGTATGTGTGTATCTTTCCTAACTTCTTTATTATGATATTATATTGAAACTAGAATAATTTGATCGAAAGTTTTCATCATAAAATTATTTTTAAAATAAATAAATAAAACCTGCGCTTGAAATGTTTTTAAATTCTAAACAAAATGCTCAATTTATAAACTAGTTAAAAAAAATAATTTAAAGAAAAAAACGACGTTCTATCTCTAAATTTGATTTTGTAAAAAAAAAATCAATGAATACAAAAAAAATATCCCCAAGTAACAGAAATGTCAATATTAAATATTTGAGAGAAAAATGGATATGCACACGAGGATGAAATTGCTTCTTTTTTTTTTTTTTAATCATTGAACCGTAGCAGTATCTGATTGGTCTTCCCATTTCCCCCCTTTTCCCAAATTTTACCCCAAACTTTATCGACGTTAACCTGAGTGTAGAAATTCCCAATTAAACTTAATGCAATCAGTCTAAATCAATTTCTAATACAATTTTGAATGGTCAGCCAGGTTGGAATCAGAGAAATTGTTGTGGAAAATGTCTGCCTTAGTTCAATCAAGGAAAACAGTTTAAGAAACCAAAAAAATAAAATTGGTTGAGCCTAGTCACGTGCAAACAGAAAGCTTCTTTTTTTTATGGCTTCTACCGAAAGGTTGACCGGGTCTAAAAATATTGATTGCCAGGAGACAAAGGAGGCTCATCCACAGCTAAAATGTTATCATTTTATTTTCATAACTGAATTGATATTAATATTAATTACTAAAATATTAAAATCAATATTAATTACTAAAATATTAAAATCAATATTAATTACTAAAATATTAAAATCAATATTAATTACTAAAATATTAAAATCAATATTAATTACTAAAATATTAAAATCAATATTAATTACTAAAATATTAAAATCAATATTAATTACTAAAATATTAAAATCAATATTAATTACTAAAATATTAAAATCAATATTAATTACTAAAATATTAAAATTAATATTAATTACTAAAATATTAAAATCAATATTAATTACTAAAATATTAAAATTAATATTAATTACTAAAATATTAAAATTAATATTAATTACTAAAATATTAAAATCAATATTAATTACTAAAATATTAAAATCAATATTAATTACTAAAATATTAAAATTAATATTAATTACTAAAATATTAAAATCAATATTAATTACTAAAATATTAAAATTAATATTAATTACTAAAATATTAAAATTAATATTAATTACTAAAATATTAAAATCAATATTAATTACTAAAATATTAAAATCAATATTAATTACTAAAATATTAAAATTAATATTAATTACTAAAATATTAAAATCAATATTAATTACTAAAATATTAAAATTAATATTAATTACTAAAATATTAAAATTAATATTAATTACTAAAATATTAAAATCAATATTAATTACTAAAATATTAAAATCAATATTAATTACTAAAATATTAAAATTAATATTAATTACTAAAATATTAAAATCAATATTAATTACTAAAATATTAAAATTAATATTAATTACTAAAATATTAAAATTAATATTAATTACTAAAATATTAAAATCAATATTAATTACTAAAATATTAAAATCAATATTAATTACTAAAATATTAAAATTAATATTAATTACTAAAATATTAAAATCAATATTAATTACTAAAATATTAAAATTAATATTAATTACTAAAATATTAAAATCAATATTAATTACTAAAATATTAAAATCAATATTAATAAATAAAATCTCTTAACTACCTGCCCGTTATTCATTTGCATGCTGATTTCTGTCTTTTTAAAAAATTATTTTCTTTCTTTATAATTGAGTGGTTACTTATCAAGGTCAAAAGCCACTCGAGGATAAAGGTTTATAAAATAGATGGATTGTCGGTTGAATGGCGAAGAATATTATGAGAGGATTGAAAATGATGAATGGAATGAACAATTATAATTCATTGGGATTTTTTATATTTACTTAATGACCATTTAGTATTTTGCTTGCTGAGACCTTTTTTTAATTGTCATGTGGATTTTACCAGCTTAAAAGTCAAATTAATGATATCAAAGTAATCCTCCACTCTATAATAAAGACCAATGTGTATCTATCTATCTATCTATCTATCTATCTATCTATCTATCTATCTATCTATCTATCTATCTATCTATCTCTCTCTCTATCTCTCGCTCTATCTCTCTCTCTCTCTCTCTCCCTCTCTCTCTCTCTCTCTATATATATATATATATATATATATATATATATATATAAAGAGGTGTACTAAAAGCGAACTTTTAGGAAAGGTAAAACCCTATTGTGAAGAGTATACAGCTCAATATCCAGGATAGAACAGGTAGAAATGAAGAAGAATGGAAAGGAATTAGAGAAAGCAAAAGCCAAATAAAAATTCAATTCAAACACTTTCCTTTGTCATCTCTGCCCGGGAAGTATCTTTAATGGCGAATATTTTTCACCTTAATCTTCTCTGAGCCTGCCTGCATCATCGAATGTACCTCTTATTGGACTTTTTACCCTTTTTGGATTTTCTATTTTCGCCGTACCTGAAGTTGTGGCTTCTTGGAATTTAACTTTGAAACCTCTCTCATTACTTCTCGTGCCTCTAACGACCTACCTATCTACATCTTATTCTCTCCGCTGGACTCTTCGACACCGGACTTTTTAGCAATCGGACATTTGCTTGCACCCTGGCACAGTTTTGCCCTGCGTTTCTTTCCCTACAACTTTTATTTCATTTTTTCAAATTTTAAATCTTGGCCATTGCCAACTTATCTATCCCAGCGACTTCCTCTGATGATAAGATTTTGATCTTTGAAAAGCCTGGCTTAAGGAAAATTTAACTTGAATAAATTGCCTTTTTGCGGAATATACCTTGCTTTGAACTTTTGAATTGAATTTTGATTTGGCTTTTGCTTTCTCTAATTCCTTTCCATTCTTCTTCATTTATATATATATATATATATATATATATATATATATATATATATATATATATATATATATATATGTACTTCCATCCCGTCACACAATAGTTAGTGAGTTAAACATATACCATTTTCTAGCCCCTGGAGGAAACCATTTCAAGTGGTGAAGGGAAGCGAGAAAGGAAATAGCAAGTCAGACAACCACCTCAGTCTTACCTCGCCGTCTACAATGAATTCAAAAAGAAATTTTCTACTCTATAATAAAAAATGAACAGTAGGTGTTTTTCTTTAGGTCATCAGAAATGATAATAGTAATTTTTATATGAAAAATGAAATTACTGACGTAATTCTATGATTTTGTATCAATATTTTTGTAATATATCTAGATAAATAACGAGTGTGAACACTAGCGAAACATCATTCTCTTTTTGTTACTTTTTATATGGTGGAAGTACATTAATTCAAAAATAATTATGATCCTTTATAATAATTGGTTATTAAAGACGTGATGGAATCGATCATTTTTAAATAATAGCGGAAAACCGGAAGTGGATGTGATGCAAATCTCTCCGGTGCTTACCTGGGAATGTCTTGCATTTTGCAGCATCTCCGTCACTCCATCCGTCATCTGTGTCAGAGGAGATCAAATTGTTATGGCAGTCGGGACTCATGAACTGTTTTTGGTCATCTTCTTCTCCTCCAATCTCCTGTGAACAGCAGAACTCCAAGGAAATACAAAGTGCATTTTACTACACTGTACCAAAAGTTAATTTCAAAAGCATAATAGACAAAAACTCGATACCAAAAATAAAAAAAAATGAAAGAAAGAGGAATATTAGTTTTATTGTTGTCGTTTCTCTTGTTGTTGTTATCGTCATCAGATTTAATGAGATCGTCCAATGTAATGATTCCTTTTTAGAAAAAAATGAATTTCCTGAAATATAAAATTTATAATTTAACAAGGTAGCAATAGGTACTGATATATATATATATATATATATATATATATATATATATAGATAAGTCAATGAAAATAATTAGACCTGCAAAGGGAAGCAAATCATAATCTTCGGTTGTTCAAAACAAGGACGTTTAGTGAATAACAATATTTATTTTTCTTCTCTTTCATTCCTTAAGCCAGGCTTTTCAAAGATTAAAATCTTATCATCAGAGGAGGTTAATGATGGATAAGTTGACAGATGAAGACAGCCAATATGTGTGACACTCCTATACACTGGAAAATACCCGTTTGAACTTTAAAACTTTTTCAAATTTCGAATATTTTCATTGACTTATCATATTTTTGCTCTATCCAGTATATTGAGCTTTCCTTACCTCACAATAGGTTCAACTCTCTAAAAGTTTACCTTTTAGTTATAAATGTTCATATATATATATATATATATATATATATATATATATATATATATATATATATATATATATATATATATGTATATATGTATATATATATATATATATATATATATGTATATATATACATATATATATATATATATATATGTATATATATATATATATGTATATATATATATATATATATATATATATATATATATATATATATATATATATATATATATATATATATATGTTCTTCCTGTTTGTCTGTTCACTTGTTTATTAAATGCCGGGTGTACTTCGAGGATGTTAAAGACTACACATTTACTGAAAATTATTTCAATATATGTCACTTTAATCACATACCCTTTAACTCCACCAATACTGAGTCCGACTCCAAAAATTGAATATCATAAAATATAAAAATTAAGAATAAAAAGTAATATAGCGTTATGAAGCAGGTGCAAAAGGTCATGGTTCTTCATTCCATACCATGCAAAGACAGATCTTCTGCTAGTGTGTGTGTATATATTATATATGCACACACGCATCACCAGTACACATGCACAATAGTTTAACAAAAAGTGAACAAACCGTTTTTCTAGAGATTATACAGAAATCCGTAAGCTTAAATGGCTGTGGCTGGAGATTGTTTTCGAGTGTCCAAAATGCAAGTAAAAAATTCCTTATGTGATGGCATGCCTTGAAAATTCCGAACTTGACATTTAGACAGTTAATTAGGGATGATATGACTAGCAGAATACTGAGTTTTTCTGTAATGCATAAATTGCATGTTTTGTAGTTTGGTGTATATAGAGTCGAGTGATCCATAACTTCTCTGAATGTCTGAAGAATGCAGTGTGTGTGCATGCAATTATTATTTAAAGTTACCTTGAAATATCCCGACGTATATTTCGCCAATCGAAATTAATGGACGATTTACAATTATCTAAGGGCTGGGAACATATAAACTCCATAAAGAGACAAGTGAGATGCAAACGGATTTGATATTGTGTCTATATATAGAGACCACTACATTTGGTTCTGTTGATTTAAGTATTTTATTAACATTTAAAAAAATAAATAAAATAGGACCAGCAAATATTATGCAATTTAATTATCCTCCAACATCAAAATAAGAACATTTAACATTTAAGAGGAGAATCTGAAAATATTTTGAAATTAAATATGCGATGCATATAATTATATAAAAGAGGGTGAGAATAACAGACGTAGTTTCAAATGAATGAGTCTACATTAAAAGTTCCTAGACTCAATCAAAATAAATATGAATTGCCAGGGTAAACAAATAATAGAGAATGCATTGGCTATGTGAAGTAAATGCAACTTACTTTGATATTATTTGTAAATTATTCTGATACAGAATTATGTGAACAGTAGAAAAGAGCCATGCTAGAATGGCTAACAGGACCATAGTTGAATATCTATCTGTGACCTGTAAATAAGATGTCTGGCGGTAAACGTGTCAGAGTCATGAAAACCATATTAAAATGTAAAGCTAGGCTGGACACGTCCAACCAGAATCACATTTTTTAAACCTCAAGTAGATTTCTATGACAAATTTATTTTATTTTCACTTTTCACTTTTATCATTAACTTGCTTTACAAGGAAGGAATGTTTTCCTATGAATGTTTGTGAACCCTCTTATTTTTGTGATGCTTGACAAGTTGTTCATAAGATAAGACCTCTGCATACAATTTATGTCAACAAATGCCGGCCAGTTATGGTTTCCTTAATGGTTCAACTGACAGGAAACTTCAGTCATTGAAAAACTATCATCGATTTCTCAAATAAACACTGGCAATTGAGACGTGTTATGTATGTCAGGTCTCTCGTGAAAAGCTATTCAGTATTACTAGTTATGATGAACTCCCAGAATTTTCTCCCTTTAACAGAACTCTTCAAAGAACTTTGATAGCTCAAAGATGGCTGCCATGCATCCTACAGTAGCAATAAAAAAATACTTTAATGTCTAATAAAGACACTATTAGTGGTACTTTTTATTGGTAAGTCATCAAATTTTATTAGACACTAGTAGAATATCCGTCCCAGGACTGATATAAGCAATAAATTGTTTTTAAATTTTAATATTTTTTCTCTCTTTAGGGGGTATGGTACAGTTTCGGTGGCACCCCTAAATGATAAAGTTTACAACAAATAATTAATGTGCCCACGTTACTCACCCTGTTGCCTAGAATACGCTTTCCATAATTTATAATAAGTTCAATAGTTTAGGATTTTACCAAGCACATACATGCGCGCGCACTGATCCTTTTAAAAACATATTATGTAATATAACTCAAAATTTGATGTAAAGCAATACTTTTCTCTGTTAAATATTTTGCCTCAATTTATTTTAAAAGTTTTTTTTGGGGAGGGGGTGCGGGTGGAAGTTTGGGGGGTGCACCCTCTAAATAGTAAAGTTTACAAACAAATAAGGTGCCCACGTTACTTATTTACTGATATATTCCAAAATTTACATCAGTCGAGGATATGTCCTCGACACTCATTCTGACAGAGGGTGGGCCGTTGTTGCATCTTCTGACTCTGCTCTATCAGGCTGAGGTATGGTTCTGTGCAGTTCTAGGAGGTCCACTATCCCAGGATTTACCTTCTCGTGCTTTGAGAAAAGGGTTAGTTTATTGCTAATTGCCTGAGGCGCACTTACCGTGAAATGTCGACGGGGCTGCTCAGGCATTTTGTAGGCCAGAGTGCTCTACCTCTTGGGAGCTGGTTTTTCAGTCTCCAACTTCCGACCTTGTGTCACATCTTCCCGTACTAGGAGGGAGATAAATAACATAATGATCTGTTCATTAGTTTAGGAGATTAACCTATATATATATATATATATATATATATATATATATATATATATATATATATATATATATATATATACATAACTTTATATATAGAAAGAAGAGATTACTTAGCATTATCTGTATCAAGATGCCCCAAAAAACTGAACATAAATCAAAACTCCATCGATGCTGAAAGAGATATTATGTTTTAAAATTCATCGATAGCTATCAAGTACTACTTAAAGGATTTTCCAGCCTCAAATAGTTCTTCAGACAAAGTGCGCAAAAAAATAGTGCAAAAAATAGTGCCAATATAATAAACACTTGACGAATCTATAACAACTTTAGGTTTTGTTTGCGTTCTTAGCAGTCAAAATCGAAAGAATCAACGGTGAAGTCCATTCTTCTTCAGAAAATTGATTATCATATTTGTCAATCTGAGTTAGATTCATACTAGGGAATGTTGCTTGCTGGAATGCTGACTTCATCAAACCTCAGCACAACGGAACACTTGTTTACTCCAAAGGGGTCGTTGTCCCAAAATATTCAACCAGTCAAATTCCAAAAAAGATAACTTTTATATATGGATCGGATTTTCTTAAATTTGTATAATTTCAAAATCACACTGGCTAATTCAATTATGTAAACTAGTAGAGCTTACTGGTATTGTCTGGGAGCATGGATAACATAATCGAAGAATTGAAAAAGTGGGTGTAACATATAGCTTAAAACCTCTCTCTCTCTCTCTCTCTTTCTCTCTCTCTCTCTCTCTCTAAATTTTGTAAGCATATCGCTGGTAGCCTCTGAGCTTTAACCGGACACACAGACAGAAAAGACGACTTGCATTATTTGGACTACTGTTCACATCTTGGATGTTATTCTCACAATGTATTGTCAAACTCTGAAATTTTTATGTCGAACTCGGGAATCTGTATGGAATTTCGATATATATATATATATATATATATATATATATATATATATATATATATATATATATATATATCGTGATTTTGGGAGGAGTACAAAATTGTATTATCGCAAGCATGAAGAGAAGACGAGTTTTCTAGTTTTCTCGTTCATGATTAAAAGTTAAACAAAAACAAAAAAACAGCCGACCGGTTTCGCCCTCTCTTAACAAAGGCTGTATCAAAGGGAGTGTCTATTGAGATTAGACGTGATCGGTCTCTAAGATACATCCTCCATTGTACATATATCATAACGCTGTTTTATTTTAAATGCATACAATTGTTTTTTTTTCTCTATTCCCTCTTCTCAGCACCCATTTTTAATTCCTTGATACAGCCTTTCCTAAGAAAGGGCGAAACGGGGCGGGTGGCACTTTGTGGTTGTTAAACTTTTAATCATGAACGAGAAAACTCGTCTTGCCTTCATGCTTGCGGTTATATATATATATATCGATTCATGTCTGATTAAAAACAATCCAATTTTCTTTTTTTGTTAATTTTTTAATTGTTGTCTCAACTCGGCGAGCAAGTTTCCGTGTCTTCGGTGGTAATTTGTGGAGTATGGATCTTTTTTAGATAATCTCAAGGAAATTCATACTCCACAAATTACCACAGAGACCTGGAAACTTGCTAGCCGAGTATAGACAACAGCGAAAAGAGAAAATTTTGTTGTTTTTAATAAAAGATTTACTTCTTATATATATATATATATTATAATTTTTTATTTATACAAACATTATTGGTTACATATGTGCATAAATGTTTTGGTTGTACTCTTCATAGAGAGTTAACGTCTTCAGAATAAAAACGAGGACTTAAAATGATATTGGAAATCTTTCTTCTTAAGTATGTTTTTTTCTAGGATGGGATTTGTTTATAATTCAACGGTCAAGCTTAGTGTTGTGAAGTAGTCCAACAGTAAAAAGAAGAAGTCAAGTCGAGGTTGGGTTAAGATAACAAGTGTATTAACATAAAAGGTACAAAAGTAAGGAAACTGACTGGCACTAGGCTAGACAGTTACAATACTGTCCTTTTCTCCTTGGTGATTGTCTACTCGCACTATTTATAGTGATAACCGGTGTAGTTTCTCTTCTGTTAGAACGGCCGGTGTAACACTTAGTATCAAATTAATTAACTCAATAACCGTTAGAATATTGGACTGAAAGAGGTAAATTTTAAACCAATATATTTATATATATGATGAATACATCATTCTGTACCAACCAGTACATAAATGGATGTATCCGTTGTTGATATGTATATGTGTGTATGTATATGAGAGTGGGTGTGGAGGTCGTGATTTGTATGTATATAGGTGTATGTATGTATGTAAATATGTATATGTATATGTGCATATGTACATATATTTGTATTTCTGCAGGTGTATGTATATGTATGTGTGTATATAAAGGTATGTAGTTATGTATGTGTGGGTATGCGTGTTTATGTGTTTTATATAGAGATCAGAGTATGTAGATATATATATGTATATGTGTTATTATTTTTGTATGTGTATGTGTGTATATTGGGTGAAATATTGATACATTAAAATGTATGTAGACAGGTTATTACTTTGTGTGTTAATTTTAAGTGGACTGTATCAAACTAGCCAATATTCCTAGAATTGATAAGAACTTATTTCAGAGAAGCAATAAAAGATAAAAGTGAAAAACAGGAGATACAAAATAAATCCGGTCATAAAATGAGTCAGGCCAAACAATAATTATAACAAAAATAACAAAATAAAAGAATAATGTAATAGAAAGATAGAAACGAATTGAAAATGCCAACTAGTAAAAAAAAAACGTAATTTGATACTAAGCTTGGCCGTTGAATTATAAACAAATTCCATCATAGAAAAAACATGCTTAAGAAGAAACTCTCTATGAAGAGTACAACCGAAACATGTATACGCATATGTAATCAATAATGTTTGTATAAATAAAAGTTTATACTAAAGCTCTACTTGTTATTGAGCACTTATTATAAACACTGAAGTTTCAACAGATTAACATCTACAGAAATTAATATAATACATGTACCATATATATATATATATATATTAATTTTATATGTACATGGACACGTGTTTCTAGCTCACAGGCGTCATCAGCTTGGCTAACTTAGACAAGGATCGAACCTTCGATATTGATGTCTATAGTTCAGCATCTTACCAATGGACTACACCACCCTGCCTAGAAATATGTACGATTTTTATCACCTAAATATTTACTGTATTTTTATGTAACTGTTTTTATTGGTGATTGCAGCGTTCATTGTTTTTGCCTACTACTATATATATATATTCACAAGTAACATCAATTTGACCAAAATACATAGAAGGTATTGCCAAGGCTGCTGCAAGGAAGGTGGGCTCCCTCTACTAAGCTAGAAAATTTCTCACACCTGCCAGTATCCTATACCTCTACAAAGCCACCATTCGCCCATGTATTAAGTATTGTTGTAACATCTGGGCTGGTGCACCAACCTCTAGCCTCCCCCTCTTAGACATGGTCCAAAAAAGAGTCTCTAATCTAATAGGTCCCACACTATTTACCAAGCTCCAGCCCTTGTCCCATCGCCGCAATGTTGCATCCCTGTGTTTGTTTTACAAGTACTTTAATGGAATGTGCTCTGAAGAACTTACTGCACTGGTGCCCCCTCAATGTAAATACCCCCGACCGAGCTGCCAGACAGCAACATCCTACCCTTTCACTGTATAGGTACCCAGATGCCGGAAGGCTTTCTACTCTAATAGCTTCTTTCCTCGAACTGCTAGTCTAGAATTCCCTTCCTGCTCCCTGTACCAACATACAGTAGTTTAAATGTAATGTAAACAAACATCTTGCTGCACAACTCTTCACTTAGGATGTCCCTTATAAATATGGCTCCTAATTAACAGTAGTCCCATACGTCTCAGTGGCAATTTCCTTGTTTTGGGTGAATTAAAATTTTTTTTTAAATATTTTAAACCTTCTCACTTAGGGTGTCCCCTATAAATTTGGCCCCTAATTCTCAGTAGCCCTTTATGTCTCAGAAGCATTGTGCCTTGTTTGGGGTGAATTCAAGTAAAAATAAATTCATTCTGCAAATACAGCACATCATTGGTGGTAATCCTAGAAGATCCATAAGGTCGATTGTAAAAGACTACAGCGTGTCAGAAAGAACAATCTGAAATGTTGTCCACAAAGATACAAGTCTTATGTGATAAGTAAAGGTCATTTTAAATCTGAAAATGTAAGATGAAATTGCTTAATCAGAACTTAGACATTCTTAAACAAATTTAAAAATCCAGTATCATTTTCATGATCAAGTGACCCCTAACATTTGGCCACCTAGCTCTTCAAATCTCTCCTTTTAGACTACTATGTATGGAGAATAGTTGAGAAAAAGATTAATGAGCCCCCTAATAACACTTAAGGAATCCCTAAAAGTCTCCATAGAATAATGTCCGATATGAACAAGCACTACTTGATCCTAGCATGTAGGTGATTCATACCTCACATAAAAACCGTCATCGAAGCTGAAAGAGATTTTAAGAATAAAATTACAAAAAAATATATTTATTCTTATTTTTAAAAAACATTTATCAGTAAAAAGTCATTAATATCCGTTTCTAAGAGTCATTATTGTGTACGTATAAATCTTTGCTCAAATACTTTACGCACCGGTATGGTTTTAGATTCACATGATTGCGATTAGTGGAAAATATTTATTACTTATATGTTAACTTTTGAAGTATCTTTTTATCGATTTTTATCGATTGAATATAAGCACGGTTAAAAACAGTGGAATGCACATCTCATGAACGTATTAAAATATGGACATTTATATGCAAAAATAGGGTTTAATAAGTATTTTCCATGGAAAAATTGTGAGGAAAAAGAAAAAAAATGTATAAATTAAATGAACGTTGGATGCATTTCGATTTTTTCAGCCTGGCTGGGGAATTGTTTCTACACTGATGAAGCCTCCTCATAAAAAAGATATTTTATATATCATGAAAATATATGTTCTCAAGATAGGCAGAAACAATTGTTTGTTAATACAAGTGTTTTTGAAGGAAATATGGAATGTTGTTCCCTGAATAATTATGGTTTTAAATGATGTTAAATTAAGAGCTCTAGTCGTACACTATTGAGCTACTACATAAACCTTTGTGTGAACTAAAAGAAATTTATATGAAATATATATATATGTTTTTATTTATCCACATACATATATGTTTCGTCTTAATAATGCTCATCAGTGTGGCTAGATAAGTTTATACTACTGGTTGTTAAAGTCAACTGTAACTTCTACCCAACGTTTTTCCCCTCGATTACTGGTATAATCTTATGAAATGGAAGGGAAATATACCTATTTTAAATTCTATATAGTGTTATTACTTCCTGGTAAGGGGAGCGAACTACGAAATATTGCTTTAATTCAGAATCTTTTTATATTTTCCCTACAGTGTTTATCCTTTGAAGGAAGCAATTAAATATATATATATATATATATATATATATATATATATATATATATATATATATATATATATGTGTGTGTTTTTATTTATCTACATACATATATGATTTGTCTTAATAAGACTCATCAGTGTGGCTAGATAAGTCTATAACACTGATTGCTGGGTTCGAACGCCGGACTAAAGTCACCTTTGACCTCCACCCGACTTCTTTGCACCTCAGAAGCTTTTTTAATTTTCAGTACAGAGTGCTTCACCTTTGAAGGAAGCAATTAAGTATTTTTTTTTATAATAAATATTTTTATAATAAATAAACGAAATATATACGCTTTTTTTTTTTAAATCGGCTGACTTGTAATCTTTCGTTTTGCCTCCCTGCGAGGGCGGAGTTAGACTTCAAAAATCACTTTCCAAACGGAAGCAATTTAAAGTTTATGAAGTTTTTTCCTTTTTTTTTTTGTAAGCAACAATTATAAACAAATAAATAAAACCTCGCTATTTACTCGCCTCCCTACAAAAAGAAAAAAAAGTATTTTCATATAGCCCTCCACTTTTTCTTAAAATACACAACACGAAATATAGAATGGTCTGCGTTTAAAATTTGTTTTTGATTTAGTGAATAAAAGTAAAACAAAAAAAACGATAAATTGTTTTGTTTATTGCAAAACGAAAGATTACAAGTCAGCCGATTTTTTAAAAAAGCGTATATATTTCGTTTATTTATTAAAATAACTTGCGTAATCTTCCGTTTTGCCTCCTCGGGCTAGGAGCAAAGTGTAGTATGGAAAAATCCTTCTAAACTGAGGTAAGATCCAGAGTGCCCCTTTTTGGGAAGCTTGATTTTTCCCTACAAAACGGAAGATTACTTAAGTCCAGCGATAAATATTTCATACACCCCATTTCTACTCTCGTGGGAAGGCAAGTAAATAGTGACACAAAAACATGTGACAAAACATCTTTTAAAAGAAAACATGTTAATATTTTATTTGTTTTATTTATGGACCCTCTGCCTTAAAATAAATATTAACATGTTAAAAGAAAACAAAAATTCCGAAATAAAAGGTTTATTTACAAGTTGTTTTGTAAATAGCGACCACGTGTATTGCGAGGTCAACCGGAAGACGCCGGTGACTTACGGAATATGTTCCGCGTATTGTATTAATGAACTGGGGTCCTTATTGTAGTCTTGGTCCGCTAAGCTTAGTTCATAGCGTAAGAAGTTCATATTTAATTTTGTTCATAGCGTAGGAAGTTCATAGCATAGGAGTTTTACTGTATTGCAATGGAAAAGTGATATATTGTTGACGAGTGATATAATGTTCCCGGCAATTCAATATACCATGAATGGTATTAAGTCGCTTCGAGGACACAACTGCTTGTCAATTGTCACAGCCGACCAAGCATGCATGCCAACATTTCTGCCACGTAGAGATAGGATACTCAACGTTGACATTTCAATGGAGCTTAATTTGTCAGAGGACAATGCGATACTCAGCCGAGAAAAAGAAAGACAATGCCAGACACGAAGGAAGAGAAAGTTATATTTAAAAGCCTCGCCACTAACTGAGCCGAGAAGAAGGGCAGTGTGCTCGGAGGGGGGGGGGGGGTAACGGAAGAATGAAAGAAAATCACGGAATTCTAGCTGAACATCGAAGCCGATAATGGTGTTGACATTTTACTTAATTTTAGGATTAAAAAAGAATTTCAATTCCATTTACTTATTCGTGTAATCTCGGATATATATATATATATATATATATATATATATATATATATATATATATATATATAAACTAAAGTGGCCTACATAAATGCAATTACATTTCGGCACTACTGGTACCTCGTCAGGGCCAAAGGTAGAAATGAAGATACTTTGCTTCTTTACTTAGCTTTTCTCATGTATATTTGTGCGCGTGTGTATATATATATATATATATATATATATATATATATATATATATATATATGTGTGTGTGTGTGTGTGTGTGTGTGTCTGTGTGTGGAAACAAATGGAGCTCTTGGCATTTGACAATATTTATCATTCAGATTTCACTCACTTTCAGCAGCTACCAGATGATAGCTTAGTGGTTAAACAGTCGGGTTTCGATCTGAGCTTAAGGCACTTGCTTGTCTAGCCACTATGAAGAGTTGTGATACAGAAAAACAGTCTGTTAACGTTTGATAGCTAAGTGGTTAGAAGCATCGACTGTCGTCCAGACGGTCGAGTTTCCATCCGGGCTTGAGGCACTTGCTTGTCTCGCCACCACAAAGAGCTGTGATACAGAAAAACAGTCTCTTTGTGTATGACTAATGCTTTTTTCATGACTTTGAATTTGGTGGATATGAATGTTTAGGGGCATGTATGATGTTCGAGTATCGTTTTTTATTATTCATGTGAAGAGTGAAGCTATCCCTATTTACTTGCCTCTCCACGAGGGCAGAGTTAGACACAAGGTCGGTTTTTAATGTTGGGAAAATCCAGCTCCCCAAAAGAGGTACTTTGGATTGGGACATAAATAAAACTTTCCTGAGGCTAGAAGGATTTCTCCTTTATTGACCTAGGAGAGAACAGATGAAGTGTAGAATCAGAACAGATACTACACTTTGCATTATTTATTTGCAGAAAATATTTTTTAAATTACATTTTAAACAAACTAGGCACAAGGCCATCAAAAGTGTGAGGAAAAATCATCCTTGGTCTAAAGTGATAAAAATGTCTATCCTACTCTTAACTAC
This sequence comes from Sepiola atlantica, assembly GCA_963556195.1. Classification (NCBI taxonomy): domain Eukaryota; kingdom Metazoa; phylum Mollusca; class Cephalopoda; order Sepiida; family Sepiolidae; genus Sepiola; species Sepiola atlantica. The sequence goes on from OY744525.1 coordinate 41,660,267, forward strand.
AATCATCTCAGTCACCAGAATACGACATTTACTCTAGGGGCCTTCCTACTTAAGATATCCCCAAATTTATAGGAAATTTTTTTTTTTTTACGTATGCTTATGTATAAAAAAATCATTGGAATAACATGGGGAGTGGGGGGGGGGGGAAAAAATTCGGTTAGTAAAACTCTCCCAACTTTTTCTAAATAACAGACCGCCCACTGTATACTACACTTTGATAGCAGACCTCTGTAAATAAAAACTCTCTCGTACAAATATGACAAATATGCAGACATCTTGCAAAAGGAATTGCTTCATTTTTCTGGTTGATCCACACATGACGTTGAAGCCGCCAACTGAAGTACAGAGTGGCATCCCCCCCCCCAAAAAAAAAATAATGCCACACATTGAAAAAGGATTGTGAATTTTATTAACGATTCCATTAATTAAATTCACAATCCTTTTTGCAATCCAACCATATTTGGTACAAATAAACTTCTGTCTATGCATGACTTGTCCACCAAGTTTCAGTCGTGAATGTCCCACAGTTTTCGCTTTATTGCCATTCAGTCATATGTGAGGACACTTTGATGAACGCCTCATCAGTAGGAAGTATGATCCTAAATGGGCTTCACATTCACCGGATCTTAACCCTCCAGATTGTTATCTGTGCGGTTATCTCAAAGATAATGTGTATCAAAACAAACCCTAGACTATTCTTGAACTAAAGAAGGCCATTACAGCCTAAATGCACCATATCCAATGCTTGCAATGCAAAGGTGCACATTTAGAGTATATCATTGAATGGTGATAGAACTAAGACTGTTGACCTTAGTGATTAAAAATTGGTGGACAAGTCAGACATAGATTGAAAAAAAAATGCTACCTATGGAATCATTAATAAAATTTACAATCCGTTCTACAATCTAGCCATATGTGGTACAAATGAACTTCAGTCTATGCCTGACTTGCCCACCAAATGTCGGTCATGAATGTCCAACAGTCTTTTTTATCGCTTTTCTATGACATGGGGACACTTTGGTGATCGTCTCATCAGTAGAAGGTGTGTTCTTGAATGGATTTTACACTCATTAGACTTTACCGCCCGATTTTTATATTTGTATTAATAGGGGTTATCTAAAAAATAATGTATATACGATTCTGAATGGGCTTCAGACTCACCGGAACTAAACCTCCAGATTTTGATCTGTAGGATTATCTCAAAGATAATGCGTATCAAAACAATCCCTCGACTGAAGAGGGACATCACAACCAAAATCAGGGAAGTGACAAGAAAGTAGTGAGTGTGTTTATCAGTTATTGACAATTTTGCAAATTGTATCCAGGTGTGCTTATCATTGAATGATAATAAAACATTCATAACTGAAACTCTGTGGGCCAGTCAGTGAACAGTGATAAAACAAAGACTGTTAGATATTCATGGCTGAAACTTGGTGGACAAGTCAGGCATAAACTGAAGTTTATTTGTAACAAATATGGTTGAATTGCAGAAAGGATTGTGAATTTTATTAACGTTTCGATGGATGACTCTATATGGGAAATGAAAAAGGAAAAACCAAGAGATATTTTTTATATATTCATCAACGTTTCGTCTTTATTTGTAAGACTTCCTCAGGATGATAATTTTAAGAAAAATGTCATGCAAGTACATCGAAATATTGGGTTGACATGATGGTATGTGCATGTTAATATCACTACCATTTTTTTTAGTTCAGTTAGCTCTCAGAGATCAAGAAGTCCCTTCCTGTGGCTTACACTTGGTTTCCTTATGAATTACATAGATATTCGAGTGTACATTTAAGTATCTTTTCTACTTCTCAAACCTTGAACAAGTAAAGTAGTGAATAATCATTTTCTTCTCCTACTTGACTATGTTATCATTTATATTTCTTGTGGTCTTCGCTTGCTGCTACCGGATTCCAGGACCAAAATTGATCTGGTCTGGTGGTAGTGTTGTTACTTGTGGCAGGAGAAGGTGAACCATTACTTTCTGCATATAAGCCAGTGTGTAGGCATGCCCAGGAGATATTATTTGGGCTTTGGATACTATGTTATTTTAATTTTAATATTTGGTCAGGGTCTACTTCTAAGAGAGAGTATCCGCATGTCAGAATATCCTGACAATCCTCTGTACAGAAAGACCGGAGACACTTGAGGGTAGTTTTTAGTAGACATGCAAATTTTCTCTCTTCATTTTTTATTCATTTCATTTAAGTTAGATCTCAGAAATCAAGGGGCCCTTCCTGGGGCTAACACTTGATGATCTACCGTATTTCGAGAATAAATGGACTCTTCCAGACACTATGTATAGAGGAGATTACGATGAAGTCTTGACGCAGTCTCGGAGCAGTCTTTCTGTAATATACTATTCTGTACTCCCGTAAATACACACTCTTGTAAATATACAACCGTGTTGTCTTATTTATTATCGACCCTTCAAGGTCACAACAGATACAGCGATATCCGAGTGTTTAATTAAAGTTCTCCTTTACCGCTCAAATGTTTAGTTAGTAAAACAGTGAAGAACATTCATTTTCTTCTTCTTAATTGGTCACTTAATTGTGTTATAGTTTATGTTTATTCTGGTCCTTTCTTTGTCTTGCCGGATTCCAGGACAAGAATTCATCTAGTCTGGTGGAGTATTCAGCTGTGCTGTACTAGAGGTAATATCACTAAGAGAAGATGTACCATTCCTCATATGAGCCAGTGTGTAGCCATGCCGAGGGGATCTTATTAGGGCTTCGAATGCCATGTTATTTTGAATATTTGGTCAGGGTTTACTTGTAACGTGACGTATCCTCATATAAGGATGACCTGACAAGCTCCCCCCCCCCCATATAGAAATACCGAAGATATTTGAAGATGATGTATATAGTAGGCATTCAAATTCTTTTTTTTCAATTTTGTTTTGCTAAGAATGGAGCATCCTACTGGATGCTAGACATTCACCCACCATTTCAGGGACTCTAACCGAGAGATCTTTTTATGATTCTAACCGTCAATTTAAGTGCAATTGTTTGGATCTCTCTTGCACTTGGTTCACCGGGTATATTAACCAGGTGCTTTTTGAAATTCTTTTTCATGAGCCCAGTAGCTCCTATCATTACTAGAATGATGGATATCTTCCTAAGATTACAGTTTTTTTTCATGTTGTACATAAAACCTTGGTATTTAGTTATCTTCTCTATCTCAGCTCCCCAGGTGCTACCAGATCAGGCTGTCTAAAGATACCGGCTTCCTGACTTAAAATGCACCAAACATTGATGTCATTGTTTTTTTTTTCCTTTCCCTTTGCAGAACTCAATCATGTTCTGCAAAGCTAAACACAAAAACATTTTTCCTCTACAAAACAACCAAACCAAACACCATGAATAAATATTTGAAGATATAAAGAACTTGAAGCATAAACACTCTTACCAAAATGACCTGATTCGGCATTAAATAACCTGAAAAGGGTTGATATGCCGTAAAACAAAACAACCAAACCTTCCCAGAACTGTTTAAGCGAGCATCATTAGGGACACTGTCTTGTATGTGTGCATATGTGTTCACTTAAAAACATTAATCAAAATGCACTTTTAAAGATGAAATAATTATATTATCATAATTAATTTAATTAAGCGTTTTACAAAGCTTTTTTAACAAGAAAAGTACATATTTTTATATAAATTGATATTAAATAATGAGAAATTAAGCAATTTTCTTAATTCGGTTATTTATGACGTATGTGGTATAGAAATATGACAGGAATGTTTAGACCTGGAAAATCGGTGCACTAATATTTAAGTTAGAAATGAAAAACTCAAATAAATTAAATCAGCTCTCCCATTAAGATGCACATTTATAAGAATACACTGATCCATGGGTTGCCAACCTATAGCCCATGTGCCAACAATGGTGCCTTATAGGGTTACAAGTCGTGCAGAGATAATAAACCCCAGAGATAATAATAAAAAAACGATTAAAAAAAAACAAGTACAACAAGAATTTTAACGAGTTAAAAATATCTTTTTCTGATTTTCATTGATTTTATTGTATCATGTACATCTACTCATAAAGTATGGCTTACATTGTGCGCATTTTAAACATCATAATAACAAAAATCAATGTTTCTTGAATTCAGTAACTAATTATGCATCGAAATTTAGAATTGTCATTAAAGTAAATAAAATTAATTTTGTATTATTTGTATTATTCGGGCTACTGTTCTCATCTTGAAAATTATTCTCACAACGTTTCGGTCGCTGTAAATTCCTACCTACTTCAGGTGTATCTTGTCGAACTTGGAGATCTGTACAGAATTTCAAATGGAACCCTTTATTTAATCCACTGAGTTAGACTGCTCTGGTTCCGTCAGCCATGAGCGGGTAGAAGTCTTAAGTAATTCTTAATTATATTCTTAGTATCGCCTGTACTGAGGATTGAACCTTCAACCTTCAGAAGACTGTCACTTAGAACTGAATTTTACTTAGTACTTTATCCTTGCAGCCGAAACGTTGTGAAAATAACACTCAAAATGGGAACAGTAGTCCGAATAATCCAAATTATCCAAATTATCAATCCTCATCTGAAATATCCAGAAACATAAAATTCATTTTCTATCTGAAATCCTTTCCTGTACACAACTATCTACACGATAATATCTCTTTATATATATATATATATATATATATATATATATATATATATATATTATAATATTATAATATAAAATGAAGTAATAAAATAAGGTGTCAATCAAATTTTATTAGAATTCAAAGTTCAAGCAAAGTATCCTTAAGTCCTTAGCTCATGAGTTTTCAAAGATAATTCTTCTCTTCAGAGGACCATTACCGCAGTTATACTACTACAGGTAATAAAATTACGCTTTGAAAATATATAAAATTATATACACAAATACATAAAAATACATAACATCAAAACATATTGGGTTGATATGTTTTGATGTTATGTATTTTTATGTATTTATGTATTTGTGTATATAATTTTATATATTTTCAAAGCGTAATTTTATTACCTGTAGTAGTATAACTGCGGTAATGGTCCTCTGAAGAGAAGAATTATCTTTGAAAACTCATGAGCTAAAGACTTAAGGATACTTTGCTTGAACTTTGAATTCTAATAAAATTTGATTGACACCTTATTTTATTACTTCATTTTATATTATAATATTAATGCTCTATCTAGTATATTGAGCTTCAGTTTTTATCCGGATGTTTCACTAATTATAAGATATTAGTTGACGCTTATATCTTTTGTTGGATTACTTTATATATATATATATATATATATATATATATATATATATATATATATATATATATATATATATATATATATGTATATGTATATATATATATATATATATATGCTATAAAAATACCCGTCCCAGGACAAGTAAAATTGATTCCTCTAACTTAATTAAAATTTCACAAAAATCGGAGCTATCCGAATTTTTGCGAAGGGCTTCCACCCATTTTTACACCGTTTTGCATGAAACTAAATTAAACTAAAAATAGCCCACATTTGGACCCCTTACGTCTAGCAGTTGTGTTCCCAAATTCATAATGATCGGTTAATTAGTTAAGGAGTAAATCGTGTAGATACAAATATATAAAAATACTAGTAGAATAGCCGTCCCATGATTGGTATAAGCAATAAATATAGCATTAGTTTAAAATTTTATTGTTTTGTTTTCTTTTTTGGGGTGCATGGTACGGTTTCGGTGGCACCCCTTAAATGGTATAGTTAACAAAAGAATCATGTGTCCACATTACACACTCTGTTGCCTAGAATACATATTCCATGATTCATGATAAGTTCAATAGTCTAGGATTTTACCAAGCACATGCATATTATTGACGGCCACGTGCGAGCATCGATCCTTTTAAAAATGTATAACTTATATAATTCAAAATTTTATGTAGAGCAATTATTTTCTCTATTAAACATGTTGTGTCATATCTCTCTATATATATACTAGAAGAATACCCGTCCCAAGACGAGTAAAATTAATTCCTCAAACTTAATTAATTAATACCTATTGTTAAAATTTCACAAAAATCGGAGGTATTTTAAATTTACACGAAGGGCTTCCATCCCCTTTTTACCCCCTTTGTATTGAAACTAAATTAAAATAAATATAGCCCGCATTACGACCTGTTACACCTAGCAGCTGTTTTAAAAAATTCATACAGTCAATTAATTAGTTTAGGAGTGAATCCTGTACATACAAATATATAAACATATACACATACCTAACTTATATATATATATATATATATATATATATATATATATATATATATATATAAGTTTATATCAACATTAAAACAGCCTACACAAATTAACTAACGTTTCTGTGCTAAGCGCACGTCACGAGTGCTGCAACAGCAATAATAAAAATTGTGCGAAAGAAGCGCAATAACTGCGGGGGTGGAGAGGGGATGAAGACTTTTAAGCATATCAAATTTTATCATCACCGACTAGCATAATTCGCCGCTACTCCTTTATATTTACACATTGGAGAATTATACGCGTCAGTCACATACATGCGTAAACATTAAAAAATCAAAAGGTTTTAATTAACTATATATATATATATATATATATATATATATATATATATATATATGTATATATTACTATTTCATGTATCCACATAAAATTTTATAAGGAGATATAATTTGTTATGTATCAATTTTCAGTGTTTACAACAACAAAGAATCTGATTGGTTAATTAGCTAGCCGTGTATATAAAAAAAAAACTGGCAAAACTAACTCCATGCATTTTAGCCTGAAGATTCCCCCGGGGATGAAACCTTGGGAGCCTCTGTGTAGCTTAATTGCCATAAATATATTTTCCTAGCTTACTACATATATATATATATATATATATATATATATATATGTAGAAGGATGAAAAGGAATTAGAAAAGCAAAAGTCTAATCTTTTCCTTAAGCCAGGAAAAATTTAACTTGAATAAATTGCCTTTTTGCGGAATATACCTTGCTCTGAGCAACTGAATTGAAAAAAGATCTGCCTTTTGCTTTTCTACTTCCTTTTCATCCTTCTACCTATCTATCTGCTCTATCCTGGATATTGAGCTGTATACTTTTCACAATAGGTTTTACCTGTCCTAAAAGTTTGCTTTTAGTTCACCACTTATATATATATATATATATATATATATATATATATATATATATATATATATATATATATATATATATATATAGTAACTCTGTCTCTGTGTGTGTGTGTCTGCCTCATATTTGCGTCTTATGTTTACCAAAACCTCTGGACAGATTTGCTTGAAAATTGGCATGTGAACTGACCTCTCAGTGAAGGTCATAGGCTATATAAGAAATATATCACTTCAACGCTGGAGGTCACCGAGGTAACCCCCCCCCCCACTGAAAACTATTTTTCTTTAGATTCAAATGAAATTTAAACCATAAGTAAATGACCAAAATTGATGTCTATTCCAAACATTTCAGCAAATTTTGATAATGTTAAGATGGTCCACTGAAAACTGTTTTCCCTTTGATTCAAATGATATATATATATATATATATATATATATATATATATATATAATCAAGGAGAGCACCTCTCTGTCTGTGCATGTCTGTCCCTAAAAACGAAGACATACTAGGAAGTGTACTTTTAATATAATTGTATTTATATGCACAATTTGCATGTGAACATAATGGAAGTATTTATTAGTGTTAGTTTAAGAGTATTAACATATATCTGAATAGCTCGGCGAGTAAGATATCTAGCTGACAGTATCATGTTAAAGTAAACTCTCCCTACCATAATGTTGCATATGATGCCATCCCACACTCTAACCTGGGCAACACCGGGTAGCTCTGCTAGTATATATATATATATATATATATATATATATATATATATATATATATATATATATATATATATATATATGTGTGTGTGTGTGTGTATATATATATATATATATATATATATATATATATATATAGGGGCAACAAAATGAAAAGAAGGAAATAAGTGAAAAAGATTAACACATAGTTATGATATGATTCAATATTTCACCCAAGAGATGCGCTTTATCAATAATACATTGTTGATTAGTTGAACGTGTCTCTAACGATCCTCTAAATATACTTCTCACATGCACATATATGCCTCTGTGTGTCATCAAATGTTTGTATGAATATTAATTACTGTATACGTCTATATTACGATAATTTAAAAAAACTAAAAGAATTTACAACAAGTTTGTGTGGCGCATTGAAATTAAAAGTGAAGAAAATCGGTGTATGAAGTCACTAGGTTGGCCACCCCTGCACTTTTTGTGATGAGGTGATGAATTCGATCTTTAATAAATAATCTATATTCATATGTGTGTCAGAACAAGCAATACTTAACAAATTTATATTATTTGTACTTTTAAAAAAAAAATCTATTTGTCACTTATAGGCTCCAAAACTACTCAACAGAATTGCACCAAATTTGCTATGAAGCACCCTTGAGATAACGGAGATGTCATAACATGATAAAAATATTAATACTAAAAAGCAAAATACACTTACAGGCTCCACCACTACTGTACAGAAGTGTACCAAGTTTGGCATGAAGCATCCTTTGCAGGCCAAATGTGTCAAAATTCTACAACTACTAGTATTACAGGTGACAGGATGGAGATCAAAGACGGAAGAAAACTGAAAGAATAAAATTACTATAATGCCAATAATTGTAAGAACACTAGGAACAGTTCCGAAAGACCGAGGAAAAAAGACTAGAAGTAATTGGAATTAAAGGGAGGATTGACACCATACAACACACGGCAGCTGAAATATTAAGGAAAATCCTTGAGTGTGGAAACCAACCCACATAACCAGGTAAGACTGACCAACCACAGGTAAGTTGAAATAGAAATGGAACCAAAAATATAAAAATGAAACTGCACGAATTCAGGGCAAATAAAATTGAAAAAAAAAAAATCTGAAAAAAATCAATAAACAAATTAAAAAATTCTCTTGAACACCAATAATCGCGAAAATCGAGCATCTTAATTAAGAAGTGAAAGGAAATAAGAGGAAGGAATAGGCCGAACGAACGGAGAAAGAGAGACGACAACTTTAGCTTGTCACTGCTACGAAAAACAGACAAAACTAGTTGTGAAAAAATGGCCGGTGAAGGTAAAGGAGACAGAAAAACGAAGCAAATATACGGAACTTGCCAAAGAACTGAATGGCAAGGATGAAAACAGCTGAAATCTTAATGAAAATTCTTGAATGCGGAAACCAACCCACATAAACTGCGAACGCTAAACAGTCACATGGAAGTTGCAATAGAAATAAAACAAAAACATAGAAAGAACACCATCACATGAAACCAAGGAAACTGAAACTGCAAAAGTCTCATGAATTCCCCCCCCCCTCCCCCAACGCAATGTGATGGCACCAGCCTTGGCTGATACAACACAAGATAGGCATGAAGAGTCAAGGAGAATGGAAAGATCGAAGATGGAGAGCACTGACAAAACCTCCAATGGAAGGGTGAGGAGTTGCAAAGGGAGACTTGTTGTCACTCAGATCGCAGGGAACAACACTTGATTTTGCCCGTGAGCGATCATTAGTAATGGCTTGTGTAAGAAATTCTAGTGGGTAAGAAATAATAAACATTTATGAGTCAAAAACTAAGAATAAAATTACACGAAATGTGGCATCAAACATCCTGGACATAACAAGTGTGTCATAGGAGGGTGAAAATTATAATGCTACTATTGCTCCTAATACTGTTACTTATGATACTACAACTGAACACTTATGGTCTGAAAACTATTGCCATTGGGATACTGGATGTTAAGAATATTAATTACTAACAGGGCTACCCGATGTTGCCGGGGATTTCCATCAATTACATAGATTACAGAAAAAAAAAAACGAAAGTAAATATAAACAAGCTGTTTAACATTGTAATTTGAAATGACGAAGTTCATTTGAGGACAAAATGAGAGTAAAAATAATCATACCTCGCATGAGGTTTGAACTCACAGACTCTGTTTCTAAGTAAAACGAGCTAGTTGATTAATCCATGGTGGCAAGTAAACCAAACTGTCTTTTTCCTTTTAACCCCTCTCTCTTTAGAGTTGAAAGTCGGTCAGCCAAAGGCAACGAAAGAAAGTAGAGAAAGGAAACGAAAAGAGCAAATCAAGACTTTTTTCTTTACTCATATTCACCCCAAACAAGGCACATTGCCACTGAGACGTAAGGGGTTACTATAAATTAGGGGCCATGCCTACAGGGACACTCTAAGTAGGGAGTTGAACAGCGAGATGTCTGTTCAGATGTCTCTGCATGATAGAGTCGGAGAAGCAGGAAACAGGGAGGTAATTCCAAAGTCTAGCAGTTTAAGGGAAGAAACTATCAGAGTGGAAGGCTCTCCGGCATCTGGGGGACCTCTACAGTGAAGGTGTGGGATTTTGCTGCTTGTCGGGTTAGTCGGGGGTATTTACGTCGAGGGGGCATTAATGCTATGTGTTCGTCGGAGTACATTCCATTAAAGTACTTGCAAAACAAACACAGGGATGTAACATTGCGACGATGGGACAGGGGTTTGAGCTTGGTTGACAGTTCAGGACCTATTAGATTGTAGACTTTTTTGGATCCTGTCCAATAGAGAGAAAGACTAGTGGTTGATGCACCGGCCCATATATGGCAAGACTTACTTTCCTTTTTATTCAATAGTGAATATTGAAGAAAATATCTGTCATTAAATTAGTACCAATACTAGCTATATTCGTACTTCTGATTGTGAGGGTAAGAACTCCTCTGCCTTTCTTTATTTATGACTGATAAAAAATAAAATATTGATCAGGATTAAATATAAAAATCGCTGAAATCGATTGAAATAACATTCTTGTCTTTAATAACACAGACCAATATTTGCTTTATATAACTGACTAACGAAATAGATGTTTATGTTGTTTATAGTACAAATAAAAACTATTAATCACAGATGGGAAAACTGATTTTAGTTCATATATAAGATGAAGCAGCTAATGCTGGATGGACAAAAGTTTTTAAATAATAAACATTTTTCTAAGACCATAACTTCAGTCGTGTGAATTCTATTTTTCACACAGTTTTCACTATCTTGGAGGGTCCGACTTATTCTAATTACATCATGTTATATCTCTTGCTCTTTACTCGTCCCAAAATATGAAAAAGATGTTAATTGAAACAAGAATTTTTTTGACAGCTTACAATTTATTGTAGTAGAATATCAACATTCTTTTAGCACCCTCAGCTTCACATACACAGTTGAGCTCCTCAACCCCTGCTGGAGGGAGCAAAAAGTGAAACGTTTGCTCATTTTGACTTTATGTCTCGCTCTCCTCTTTTCCCCGATTCTTTCTCTATTGGTGACTTAATTTTTTCTTAACACATTTCTCAATCAAGTATCTCAAAATATAAGCAATAACATATTGTCATTTTCGTATCAACCTTGAAATTATCAAAACAATCACTATCGCATTCTAAACGTGATATCTATCTCGTTGCCATCTAGGTTATAATTTTTATTTATTGTCCTGCTTTTTTAATGATCATGAGGTAATCTTGTTACAGTTATACAAGAGTTGAAGGGCCCTTCAATATGATGAACCCGTCCTAGGATGGGTATACAAGCTAGTATAACATATGAAATTGTAATTATAAAATATAATAAACGCCATACAATGCAATTTTTAATTATCTTTTTCAATTTAATTTTCGACGATATACGGGGAATCAGAGATTGGAACTCAGTCGAGCACCTACCATGAAAATAGCGATAGAGCAGAGGAATACTAGCAACGTCTCTTCTGTGAGATAGGGGCTGCGGGGAAGAGAAGAGATCATCCCTCACCAGATTTCGAAGTCGATTCTGTACTCTGTCGAGGCAGGAGAAAGTGCTCTGAGTAGCACCTCCCCAGATGTGGCAACAGTTCTTTATCTTAGGACCTATCTGGCTCTTGTACAGATAGATGATTGCGTCAGGAGTGAGGTAACGGCTATATTCCTGCGACCTTAGCAATGGATTTGATGTAATTCTTCCATTTTAGGTCTGGAGTGATGGTTAGGCCTAGGAGCTTAAGAGTATTAATTTAAAATGAATACGAACAAACTCGGCTTTCAGATTTCATTATGCTGGTAATTTCCACGTTGGTTGCAACTTTGTATGTGCACAATGTGTTTGCATTTTCTATTTTGGAAATTTAATTTAAAAAATATGATTTTTGGATTATACTTGCCAGGAACTAAAGCAAATATTTGATTAGTTCAATGGCATAATTGAAGAGAAAACAAAAGAAGAACAGAGAATGAAAAAGAAGAAACGGAAAGAAAATGAAAAGGAAAGGAAATATAAAAAGAGGAGAAAAGGAAGAAAAGTAAAATGAGAAAAAAGAATAGAAAGAAAAAGGAAAGGAAATAAGAAGAAGTGGAAGAAGAATAAAAAGAAAAAAGAGAAAATGAAAGGAAAATGAAAGAGAAAGAAAATAAGAGAAAAAGAAAACAAATCTGAAAAAGAAAGAAAAAGAAATAAAGAAAAAGAATGAAAAAGAAAAAAGGCGAAAATGAAGGACAAAAGAAAGACAAGAAAAGGTAATAAAAGTGAAAGAAAAAAGGATGAAAAGAAAAATGAGAAAAAAGGAAAAGAAAAAGATGAAGAAAAAGAAGAAAACGAAGGAAACGAAATATGAAAATTAAAGGAAAACGACAGAAAAAAAGAAGGAAAAAAATCTGAAAAAAAAATAAAGACAAAATAATGAGAAAAGCAAAAAAGAAAAAAAGATAAAAAAGATAAATAGGAAAATAGAATAAAAAGAAAGCTAAAAATTTAAAAAAATGAAGAAAAAGAAGAAAAAAGAGAAAAGAAAATAGAAAAACTAAAAAGAAAAAAAAGATAAAGTAAATGAAAGAAAAGAAAAATAAATGCAGAAAAGAAGGAAAAAATTAGAATAATAGAAAAAGAAAAAAGAAAAAGAAAAACAAAAAGGAAAATGAAAGAAAACAAAGTGAAAGAAAAGGAAAAGAAAAATGGAGAAAAGTCAAAGAAAGAAAAGACAAAGAATTTTTTTTAATAAAAAAGAAAAAGAATAAAAAGAAAAAGGAAAAAAAAGAAGAGGAAACAATAAACAAATTTCACACAAATTTCAGTGTTTTTTTCCCAACTGAACCCATATTAAACCTTCACGCGTGAATCGGTCACGGATGCATAAGGGGACACGAACAGGATAATGAATAATGTCGCAGGCTACGGAATTGGTTAAACTGAGTTAAAATCCAATTGCATCCAATGCATTCACACACACTATATTACCATTGAGAAAGATATGAACATTGAACTACTCTTCAAGCAACTTGTCTTAAATGAATCGTTCCAATAACTATTGTGTTTGGGGCATTACAAATTCAAAAACGAAATTAATTTCAATAAAAGAAATCATTAAACCTTTAATTAAGACTGTTAAGAGCTAAAGTTAAAATTTATTTTTATAAATACCAAATTATAAAATAATATTGAATAAAAATACACATACTCTTTTAATTTTTTTCTTCTTTTAATGACTCACCACTTATTAAGGCTAAAAACCACTCGAGGATACGAATTAATGAGATGGATAGATTAATAGTCGAATGATGATTATGAAAGAATCGAAAATAACGAATGAAATGATAACATTTAATGACTTATGAGGATGGTTGATGTCAAAATGACAATTTAAAGGCTTCAAAATCATTTTCACAGTCATTGGAAAATCCTCTTTTTCCGATTGGGGAAAGTACCGGAAACAGTGCTTACGTCATTTGAAAATTATTCTAAAGTAATTTTGAAGGCTTTACACTGTGAATTCGAAAGTAATTTTAAAGGCTTTATACTGTGAATTCGAAAGTAATTTTGAAGGCTTTACAATGTAATTTCGAAAGTAATTTTGAAGGCTTTACACTGTGAATTCTAAAGTAATTTTGAAGGCTTTACACTGTGAATTCGAAAGTAATTCTGGAGGCTTTACACTGTGAATTCGAAAGTAATTTTGAAGGCTTTACACTGTGAATTCGAAAGTAATTTTGAAGGCTTTACACTGTGAATTCGAAAGTAGTTTTGAAGGCTTTACACTGTAAATTCAAAAGTAGTTTTGAAGGCTTTACACTGTAAATTCAAAAGTAACTTTGAAGGCTTTACACTGTAAATTCAAAAGTAATTTTGATGACTTTACGCTGTAAATTCGAAAGTAATTCTGAAGGCTTTACACTTTGAATTCAAAAGTAATTCTGAAGGCTTTACATTGTAAATTTGAAAAGTATATTGTAGCTAAAATTAATGTTTCTAGACCCAAATCAATTATTACAGTTCATTTTACTACCATGACATTATTGCATCAATGAACCAAATTAAGTTTACTTTACTTTAATAATTAAACTAACAAACAAAAACACACGTTGCCACAAGATTGGTTCCCTGAAGGCTACAAGATGGTCATCTTCAAATCTTCAAATCTAATGTCAATAAACAATTGTTATTTCGAATGTAATTTCTGACTGTTATTTCAACCAGAAATTACTCATATAACTATGAATATTAAAACTTTTTAAAATTTGTTTAACCAAATAAAAACAGTATTTTCGACCGCGCCACTATTGTATCATTGAACCCATATTTTGAAAATAATCAAAGTCCATACTTAATCTGCCTCCCCACGAAGGCAAAGTTAGACACAAGGTCGGTTTTTTAATGTGGGAAGAACCTAGCTTCCAAAAAAGGGACACCGAATTGTGATCAAAATTAAAATTTCTCCATTCCATTTTTACATATTTAATTTTCATTAAAAAAATTATTCCAGCAAATTGTAATACATTTTAATGATAATTTTTTTCAATTGAACCTTTTTACATGTAATCAATACTAAATATTTTATGTGACTTAATAACCTTTAGCAGGACCGGCGGGACAGTTTTAAAAGTGTGTGTGTGTGGGGGGGGGGGGCTCTCCTAAAAAGTGGGTGGGGACGGTTAAACACATGCATATATAACTTCATTATTGATGACCGTAAAGTGGAGGGGGGGGGAGTCAAAAAGTGGGAGGGCTTGAGCCCCCTGCCCCCCCACCCCGGTGCCGCCGTCCATGTTTAGTATTGGTTACATGTAGAAAGATTCAATTGAAAAATGTTATTACTAAAATTTATTAAAATTTGCTGGAATAATTTTTTAAATGAAAATTAAATATCAATTAAAAATAGAATTTTTAATTGATTACTGAAAATCATCAAATAATTCGAATAAGCTGTGTAAATGACACTTAAAACGTTATTTTATGACCGTTGGCCATGAATTCGGAATAGGGGCGTGTGAGCGAGGCTAGAAATTGGGGACTACAGAAGTACACCAGCACCGGACTTTTTCTTCGTTTGACCGAGGGCAGAACAGATACTACACTTGTATTATTTACCTCCTCTTCACGAGGTTAGGCACAAGGCCAGTTTTATCTTACTCCCACAAGGTAAGATGTGACCCAAGGTCGGGTCGGGAAAGTGGGGTTTGAAAAGCCAGCACCCGAGAAGGTGAGCACTCTGGCCATTAAAAATTGCCTAGGCAGCCCCGTCGGCATTCCCCTGTAGGGGCACCTCAAGCAGTAAGCGATGAACTTACTCCTCCCCAAAGAAGGGAGGCGAAGCCTGGGAAGGTGGATCTCCTAGAACTGCACAGGACAGACCCATAGACCGGCGTAAATCAAGCCCCGAAGGCCAAGACAATACCAGTTTATGGGGTGTAGTATCCATCGGAACAGATACTATACTTTGATCCTAACCAAAAGGCCGGGTTGAACAGAAATTATAGTTGCTATAAGCAATAGATCTGTTTATTTGAGAAGCTGTCATGTGCATTTTGTTCCTGCCGATAGTTTCAGGCAATCGAAAGTCCCCCAAACACACGCACACAATTGGTGATGCACGTCCCGGGGGGGGGGGGCAGAGGAACTTAGCAGCCCGACGACGTGCGACACAGAAGCAAACAACAGAGAGGGAGAGGGGGATCGTTAGTTGGTGTAGTAGCCATATTCTTCAGCATCACATCTTGAACGGGTGAAGGCAATGGGAAAATGTTGCTTAAATCCAACATGAGTTACGTCCCTTTAACTGGTAATTGACATTTGAATTTGAAGCTTCTTCATGGATGCCTATTTATATTGAGATACATGCGAAATATGGCAGTTCAAAACAAAATAAAAGGAAAACTTATGGATGTACTTACTTATCAGTGAAAAATATTAGTGCACACCAAACATTACGGAAAATTATCCAGTCGAATTTTAATAAAAAATAAAATTAATTGACGCCGATGTCTTGACGCGAATGTCGTTCGAAGTTCGTGGACTATGTATAGTACATAGTCCACGAATTTCGAACGACATTCGCGCCAAGCCAGCGCGTTGTAGAAGATTATCTCCCATCTTCTAATATGAAGACGCCATGCGGTCTTGTAGTTTGGAGTTCGTTGACTCCAAATTGTAAATTAATTTTATTTTTTAATAAAATTCTACTAGCTTATTTCCCGTAATTTTTGGTGTACATTAATATTTTTCACTGATAAGTAAGTATATACATAAGTTTCCCTGTTATTTTTATTTTGAACTGCCATTTCGCATGTATCTCAATATAAATAAGCACCTTTTCACGAAAGGGATTATTATTTCTTTACTTGTGTACACTCCCTGTCAAAAATGACAAAACAAATTATGTATCGCCAGTGTTCGCACTAATATTCATATAAAATCCTAGAATTAGGTCAGTAATTTAATTTTTCATACATAGATTATTATTATAATTTCTGATGATCTTAAGAAAAAAAAACAGCCACCGTTAACTTTTTATTTAAAGTGAAGGATTTATTTCCAAATTCAGACGGTGGGTATTGTCTGACTTGCTTTGCTTTCTCGCTTCCCTTCACCACTTGAAATGGTTTTATCCAGGGGCTAGAAAAGGCACGTTTTTTACTCGCTATCTTTTGTGTGATGGGACATATATATATCACTATTTTTATACAATTAAGTATGTTTATATATTTGTATGTACAGGATTCACTCCTAAACTAATTAACCGATCATTATGAATTTTGGAACACAGCTTTTTTAGCAAAATTTTTCAGCAAAATTTTTCAGCAAAATTTTAACAATAGGTATAAAACATCAGTTAATAAATATTCGTCACCTTTCAGGTTTTTTTTTTGAGTATTTTAAAGGGTTTTTAGGGAACATAATATGGGCACAACCTCCCATTTGAAAATTCAAATATATCAGATTTGCATTGAATTTGATCCACAGTCATTGGACAAAAATGAAGCAAGATTCCCTGAATTTCAATTTCTTCATCAATTTCTTTTGAGACATTTTCTAGAATCAAAGCTATTTTTTATTGTTTTTTTTTTTTAATTTTTTATGGAAATCGCTCCAGACAAGGCATGAAGCCACTTGATTTATGAGGTTAACAAGAACGAATGATGATTATCACAAAGATAGGAGATGTATATTGGCCTTAGTCTTGAAAAGACAAAGGCCATAGGTAGGAAGAAAACAGTCATCAGGAAGAGAGTTCCACAAGCCTGCAGTTCTTGGAAAGAAGCTACTGGAATAGGAAGCTGTATTACAATGAGCTATCAACACAGCGAATTGATGGAGACCACTAGACCAACGAGTCAAACGAGCTGGAACAAAGGAAGCAGGAAATAGATCACACAATTCTGAAGAACACATGCCATAATAGTATTTATAGAAAAGACTGACAGTAACAACACTACGTCTGTGGGAGAGAGATTGCAGAGAAGAAGAAATGGTAGGGTCAATTAGATTACAGATACATTTCTGCACCTTATCAAGAACCCTCAAATGGGACAGATATTCACCAGCCCAAATATGAGAACAGTGCTCCATACATGGTCTGATTGTGGATTTGTAGATATAGAGAATAGCTTCAGGTGTGAGAAAACCGACTTTACGAGAAGCAGAATGGATTTTGATCAAAATTAGAATAAGGATTCTATACATAAGGTTTAGCATCATTATATCTTGATTTTAATCTTCGTAAGAGGACATTAAAGGGGTGCAAAACTATTCTGTTTGGTAAATTAATTTTACCTTTCCTGGGACTGGTATTCTTTTAGTTTATTTATATAAAAATATACAAATAAATACACATTGGTTTTCATTATAAAGTAGAGGATTTATTATTTGGGGCAACTCTTATTTTAAATAAATAATCGTATTTCAACTTTTAATGAAAAAAATTAAATTTACAAAATATTATAAATACAAATTCTAAAAATTATAACTCACCCACACACGTCCCAAAATGCGGGGAGGAGGTTGTAACTTCAAGAATTGTACCAACTCTATTTTATATATTTTGATTCATAATATTAAACACTTTAAAAATTAAAGTTTAAATCAATATCATTTCATTGGCTTTGAAAATGTAATCTTTCTATTCTCATTGTAAACTTATAAAATAAAAATGGGCTCAATATTCGTGTAGTGTAATTAGAGATCCTTTGTCGTGTTTCTCTTTATCAACCTCTAAAAAGTATTTCTCGTCGCATTTCTTTAAAGTGGAGTAGATAGCTGTCTTTTCCCTCTAGGCAACATGTGCTGTGCTTGCTATCATTCATTTCTTCGTCAGGACCTGTGTTGATTCTTTGTCGGATCCGTGCCACTTTAAATCTTCTTGTCATCAAAGTCAGAACCATTGAAAGGAGACATGGTTTCAGAAATGGAAGTTTATTAAGAGAAAAACGTTAAATAAGCCACAAGTACAATTTACAGTTATTTAAGTATGAGAGAGACAGAAATCCTAACCTAAGGTAACTATTGGAGAGTCAGATAGATAGATAGATAGATAGACAGATAGGCAACATTAGCGCCCATGGCCGCATGCGACCCTCAACAGTTATCTTGTCATTGTTTTTGCGACCGTTCGCATCAAAATCCAAAAACGGTTCCTCTTAAAATCTAACCGTTCTTCCTCGCTTTCGTCCCACGTGACGTCACATCCGTGAGCACCTATCCCATATCGTCCTGAGTCTTACCACTTTCTGATCTCACCCGTCAATCTCCCCTCTGCTGCCAGGTTATTCTAAAATGCACTCTGGGAACTTTCTTTTTTTTTTCACACACGAGCAAGGTCGCTTGTACCCGCACTCATTCACCTGTGCTAAAATCTATACAAGTAAACCTACACACCTATTATCCAACACATGGACAGAAAACCAATTATCTCATACCCCCCCCCCCCCCCCGCATTCTATCATATAGAGTTATAGCAATAAGAAGTAGAAGTGTTAAGCAATTTTTAATTTTATATCTACATAATAATAATAACTAAGAATAAAATGAAAATTACTTAACACTTCGACCCGGTCATGGCTGACGGAACGAGAACAATCTATCTCCGTGGATTAAATCAAGCGTTCAGTTCCAAATTCCGTATAGATTCCAGAGTTCAGCATAAAGATTCCCGAGTTCGATAAGATACACCTGTAGAAGGTCAGAGGTCATAATGGTATCATATTATTTATCTCTTTGCCAGGCGGTTAGACACAAGGTCAGGTGTGGTTTTAAGAAGCCAGTGCACTAGGATAAACGCACTCTGGTCTACAAAACTACCAATGCTTAGATATCTGCTTCATCCCAGTAAAAATATGGTTGCAGTCGCATAGACTCCCAGAATAGCCCACTCAAATATACTGCATTACATGTTTTTATTCTATTTTGATGTTTGTCCTCGACAAACCGTTTATCCGTGAATAAATGTATGTGTGTGTAAATCTAACTGTTTCTTTACTATCGTTCTTTCCTATTTCTGCCATTAATACAACATTCAAAATGGCGGTCTTATGCTCGGCAAAGAGATACACGTGGTCGCTAAAAACTTAAAAGCTAGGATATAAAATACCCGTCAGCTTTATATTGGAATTCAAAGGGAGGTAATGAATAAAATGTGTCTGAAAACAACTTTTTTTTTATTATCACCATCCTAGTAAACTCATTCTGACAATAATAAAAGCATTTTTAGAAAGTAAAAATTAAAAAAAATAATTTTGAAATCAATGTTCATTATTGCCGCGAAGATTATAGATATCATCATCTCTTATCTATTATATAAAGTAAAGTTGTCTTTTCTGTGTCTGTCTGTCAGACTATTAACAATAGAGTAAATCAGAGAGAAGGTAAAGCCTGTGAGGGTGGACAACGGATGAAACGTAACTATCAGTTCTGAGTGACAGCCTCCTGGAGGTTGAAGGTTCAATCCTCACTGCAGGCGATAACAACTAAGAATAAAATAAAAATAATAAAAAAACGAAACGTTGTGAAAGTAACAACCATAATGAGAATCGTAGTCCAAATCATGAAAATAATACAAATCTAATTGAAGCATAAAAATAATGAAGAGAGACACTGTTCACCACGGGTTCACCAGTTATTTGAGAAACCATGTAAAATATGTTCTTTTTCTCTGCCATAAAAAGTGTCTTGTTTTTTTTTAATGTTTGCTCGAATAAAAGCAATCTATGAAGTTGGTTATCAACACCGAGCAGCTGATCTTTCCCCACTTTTTCCTCCTTCCCATAAATTTCAGGTGAGAACATTCTTTTGTGACATCGGCACCATCTTGGACCGAACTGTCAAGGCGCGAGATTCTCACCTTTTGCTTTCGTTTTAGGAAAATAAATTCTCCGGAGATTTGGTGGAATGGTAAATAAAGAAATGTTCAAAGAAAGGCGCTTCCACATCGTTTAAAGAAACCATTGTTCTGAAGGGGGAAAATGGGAGCGGTCGTCTGCTAAGAAGAATCAAAGAAAAAATTAGTACTCTGATGACTGTGTCCCTTCCCGCTCCTCCTCCTCTTTTGTAGATGCGTCTAAGCCTTTCTATAAGAGGTTCTGTCCGTCAGTCGGTCTGTCATTCTGTTGGTCGGTCTGTCACTCTTCCATTTGAAAGAGCATTTTCATCAATAACATGGGAGATGCCGGTGGCTAAAGTGGTTAACGACACAGACTGACAACCTGGGTGTGTCAAGTTTGAATCTAGTTTGTTCCACAGAAACACTTTCACTTAGGATGTTAGCAACCTTCATGTGGTCGCTCCTGTAAGTACCTGCTGTTTTTCTAAGAAAAAAATTCTAACTAGGAAGATATCAGAGAAACCAATGCCAACAATAGAATCATCTGATTCATAATGAATGATCAATAAAATCACAGATTAAATTTTATATGCGTCCAAGCATCTCTATAAGAGGCTTTGTCTGTCCGTAACTCTTTGTGAATCTAATAATCTAAGAGTGGGAAGCCTCAAGGATCTAATCTTGGGCAAAAAACATTCCTTATCTCCGTTGCCCCAGTAGAAATGAATGACTCTCTCCTTGAAGAATTCCTTTGTTTTGGTAAACCCTTAGGATTGACGTTTCACTCTAGATCTAAAATGGAAGACGTATATCCAGTCTGTTACTAAGGTTGCTGGAAGCAAATAGAATTAATGCTGGCGTGCCACAAGGATCTATTCTGGGACCAATCTTCATCAATAATCTTCCAAATAATATCCTGAGATCATTCATTGACATCTACGCAAACAACACAACATCAAGATCTCGCTGATCCCCTCCCTTCGGACCTGGGGTATGTGCTGCAGTGGGGGAAAAATGGCTTGTTACTTTTAACACTTCTAAAACCAAGCTTCTCTCCTTTCACTACCAACGCTCAGATATCTGCTTTGCCCCAGTAGAAATGAATGACTCTTTACTTGAAGAAGATCCTTGTTTTGATAAGCTGCTAGGACTGATCTTCATTTCAGATCTAAAATGGAAGACGTATATCCAGTTTGTTGATAAGGCCGCTGGAAAAATGGTTGGATCATTTGACCACTTCAGGAAGTACCTGACTGCAGATGCAACCCTCTATCTATATAAGAGTAAAATACATCCTAAGATGGAGTACTGTTGCCACATATGGGGAGGTGCTGTACAAAGCACTCTCTCCTGCCTTCACAGAGTGCAAAATCGACTTCAAAATGTAGTCGGGAGTGATCTCTTCCATTTCTTACAGAAGAAACGTTGCTAGTCTCTCTCTACTCTATCGTTATTTCCATGGAAGGTACTCTACTGAGCCCAATCTTTGGTTCCTCCTTGTAAGACATTCACAGCAAGTACTCGTCTTTCTAACATGACAAACAAAGACTTTGCGACAGGTGGAAGTTTCATGGACAGAGTTTGTTTGTGAGTTTTCTCCACTTGTGAAACACATTACCGCACAACTGCTTCTCTACTGCTTACAGATCCAATGTCAACAAATTCTTGCTATGGATCGCTACAAAAGTAATCAAACACAGTTCATATTATTGATCAATGTTAGTACTTCCATAGTGTTCCTCATCTTTTGGCTGGCATTCATTCCTGTTTAGTTAACCCTTATCCTTGTGTGGCTTTTTGGCCTTGATAAGTGATAACCGCAATGGTAAAAACAACACAGTGTTCATATTTTATATATATAGATGTTTATTGTATTTTAATCGGTCTGTTGGCTCCAGAATTCTATGAGTTATCTCCCTCGGACTGATATCTGAGTGACCTCCCTTTAGTTATATTACTATCATAAAGGAAATGTGCTCTCTTGTCCAGAAGTTAGGAAAATTTGTTCTATGCATGTGCAGAATTCAGAGATCAAGCTTTCTCTTCTCTGGCTGGGTGTTCAAAGCAATGGGACATGGCCCGACTGGTTGTACATCTTTGTATGGTCTTCACAAATCCTGAAGCCATCTCTGTCAGGTACCTTTCTAGGTCGCAGTCACATAGACTCCCTTCTGGTAACAGTCACATAGACTCCGAAAACATCACGACTCAAATATAAGCAATATTTACTTATCCATTCCTCACGTATCTTCTCTATAACATGCAAACACATGTGTCTTTCATATTGTGTTGGCACTTTAATGTATTCTTTCTTTGGTACTAATGTCTATTGTTCTCGCTTTGTATATCATACCATATTAAGTATTACATTACATGTTTTGCATCCTCTTTTTACGTTTGTCTTTGACAAATCGTTTATCTGTGAATAAATGTATGTGTATGTAAATATAATTGTTACTTTACTATTTTTCTGTCCTCTTTCTTCCATTAATACAACATTCAGAATGGTGGTCTCATACTCGGCAAAAATATACCTGAACACATTATATATATATATATATATATATATATATATATATATATATATACACACACATATATATACACACACACTTGGACACATGGGGTGTAACAGTGGCTAAGTGGTTAACAACGTAAACTGAGGATTTGGGTGTGCCGGGTTCAAATCCAGTTCGTTCCACAGAAACATTTTCATCAAAACCCACACCTGACCTTTTGTCTAACCTCCTGGAGAGGAGGTAAATAAAATAGCTGAACACGTGATTGCTAAAACGTAAAAGCTTGGATATAAAATATCCGTTTGTTTAATGGCTTTATCTTGGAATTCCAAGGGAGATAATAATAATGATGAATAAAATGTCGTCTGAAAACAACATTTTTACTATTACCATCCTAGTAGTAGATGCATTCTGTCAACACAAACAGCATTTTTACAAGTAGAAATAAAAAAATAACATTTTTAAATCAATGTTCATTATTGTCACGAAGATTATAGATATTATAATCTCTCATCAATCATATAAAGTAAAGTTGTCCTTTCTGTCTGTCTGTCAGACTAAAACTCAGAAACTAAATATAGCCTACATTTGGACTCGTTACACCATTTTAGCATAATGGTTAGAGTGTTCGCTAATGGGCTGAGAGACCAGGGTTCAATCCTCGGTCGAGTCATACCAAAGACTTATAAAAATAATACTTGATGCCCCCTTTTGCTAAACACTCAGCAGTATAAGGTGAGGATCAAGGGTAAGTGGAGTCTTCATCTACACCTTGGTGTAGTAGCTAATGAAAAAGGAGCGTTTAGGTTGTCCTAGACTGTGGCCGACCACTTTACTTATGCATAGCAGCTGTGTTCCAAAATACATAATGATCGGTTAATTACATATACGCATACCTAACTTATATATATATATATATATATATATATATATATATATATTTAGTATGAAAATATACTTATGCCAAGTAAGTTGCACATATATAGTAGTAAGGAAGCTACTATATACAGTAGTATGAAAATATACTTATGGCAAGTAAGCTAAGCGTTTTTGTGTAGCTTACTTGTCATAAGTATATTTTCATTCTACTACTCAGCCGTACTCGCTTATTGAACACTGTAAAATTGTAAATACTGAAAATATATATACATAATATATATTATTTTATATTGTAATATATGTTATATACAAAAAATAATGCAAATTTATACATATATAGGAATCAGACAACGCTGCAGCTCACACCAACCATGAAAGCCATTGACCGGAAGCCCTAGACTCGAGTTTCGTCCTCCTTTAGACTCATCAGTGGAACGCATCCAAACTCAGGATTTTAAACCCTCGTCAATTGGATGCAAGGAGAGTATTTTGCCACCTGAGCCATCATTCCACATACAAGAAAGTCTACATCCCACAGTCGGCCACTCGCTGCAGTTTGTATGATCTGTGTTAGACTTTCATGTATGTGCCATGATGGCATTGTTTGATTGTGAAAATAATTATATATATATATATATATATATATAATATATATATATATTATATATGTATACATGTATGTATATATATATATATATATATATATATAATATATGTATATATATATATATATATATATATATATATATATATATATATATATATATATATAAGAGAGAATGTTAGTTTGCTTGAAGCATTGCTTAGAATTGCAGTAAATGTATTAAGAATGTTGAAGGCAATGCAGAGAACCAGATTGATGAGAAGGGTGAAAGAACAAAAATAAACAATCGAACGAAAGGACTTACAACTATCTATTTATTTTTCTTTTCAATCTTACATAAACAGCAAGTATGGTGTTAGCTGTGTGTGATGTCCAGATGATCATTAGAAATCATTTGATATTTCGGGAAAATCTTCCCCTTGTCAAAAATGGGCACAAAAGAAAAGTCCGAATGTGTGTAATTCATTAAGGTGAATGCCATATATGCTTATAACTCTAGAGTTTTGTCCTTTCGTACGTTAGGTTTTTACCTAACGATTCCTAGATAAACTAACGTTCTTTTTTTTCTTTTATATATATATATTATTAACGACTTTGTCACCAGACGTCTTCAAATTAAGTCTGCATAAAAAGGGCGAGAGAAAGTCATTTTCACAGGCTGGATTATGAATGAAGCCACACCCATCGCTACTGTAATTCAGGTCTTTTCTGTTGTGTTACTAATGTCTATCAGAAAATAACTCTAAATTACCTTTTAAAAATTAGGTATACTTACTAGCTGCCCGTTAAGAAAACAGTAAATCTAATAATAAATTTCAATTTTAAAAATTATTTTTTATTTAATTAAAGATGCTATTATTATTGTTCTTCTGTGATTTTAGTGTAATGTCTGATTTCTACCTTAAAATTAATACAGATTTTAACACTGCAACATCTTGTTTTCTTTTAGGGAGATCAGAGCAAAAATAAATACATGCAGTTAGACCGCCTACTACTTTTCAAAACAATGGAAAAATCTGAATTTCGTGTGCTGATAAAGCATTTCTTTCTGATGGGAAACCTACTGTTCAAGCAAAGCAATGTCAGAAACAACAGTTAAAAGGTTGTATGCTGACTTTGAATTAAATGAATTAAAGATGAATTAAAGATTTTCATAGCGAAAAATCCAATATTTAAAAAATATTTTTCTTAATAAAATCTAATATTTAGAAAGTATTTTTCCTGATAAAATCCAATATTTAAAAAGTATCTTTCTTAATAAAATCCAATATTTAAAAATATTTTTCTCAATAAAATCCAATACTTAAAAAGTATTTTTCTTGATAAAAGCCAATATTTAAAAAGTATTTTTCTTAATAAAATCCAACACTTAAAAATTATTTTTCTTAATAAAATCCAATATTTAAAAAGTATTTTTCTTAATGAAATCTAATATTTAAAAAGATATTTTAAAAAGTATTTTTGTAAAACATCTCTCCATAACATCATGTCAGTCTACTTCTGGATAAGCACCAAATGTGTTTTTACTTAAAAATCTGCATATAACAAAACGTGTTTGTAAGTAAAACTATGTATTTTTATGCTATGAGTAACACTTTTTGTAAATAAACCTTTTTTTTTAATAAAAAAATCTGCAAACGCAAAATTACTATGTTTTTGTTTATAATTCAGCCGGAAGTAAAAACAAATCAATGTTAAGGCAAAATGTGTCTTTTTGGCTGTTGCTTATTCTGGAATGCCTCAAATCCATTTGATCCAACGTCTTGCTTAAATATCATTTTTAAATGTTGTACCTTGTATGTAATATGATTTTTAAAATATATAAAAAATAATGTCCGCTATTGTAATAAAATAATATTAACACCAATTAAAAGCAATAGATAATCAGGAAAATGGAAACAATAATTCAAAGTAAAAAAAAATAGAATTAGTTAGAATAATAAATTTCAAACAGTCATAATACCAATAGAAATATGAAACTTTCAACAAAGTAAAAAAAAGTTAAAAATATTTAATTTACAATCAAAACGATAAATGTAGTAGCAATAAAATATTAAAAACTAATAAATAAAATTTTAAAATATTTTAACACAAAATTAACTGACAAAAGAAAAAATCATTGTGAGAAATCTTTAAAAAAAATATGATTCACTTGTTCCAAGCATCAGAAATTGGAAAATTTGAAATTCAAGGGGGATAACTTTGTCATGGTTACATTTTTTTGAAGGAAATAGCAGAATTTCAAAAATGTTATATAAACTTGATGAGCTTTCATTGTTTTCTTTTGTATTATTTCACATATTAAGAGGATGACAAAAATACTATTAAAAATAATTATTATGGATTTATTAAGTTTTTAATTCAAAATGACTAGTTAGTTCAAAATTTGTTATAATAAAAATATGAATAAATAGATTTACAGATCAAAGTTATTTCTTACTGTGATTTATTGTCAGTTTCGAAGCAGAGAAAAGCTAACACGTGTTTCTAGGAGAATCAAAAACATATGTGAACAAATTCAGGCAGTAAACAAAAACTCCTGTCATCAGAGAATTGTTGTCAAATGAAAAGCTTAAGCTGTTCTTTGATTCTTTGCTTCAAAACTAACATTAAATCACAGTATTACAAAACCTTAACTTGTCAATATATATATATATATATATATATATATATATATATATATATATATGAGTTTAGGATATTTTCTAAAACAAAACATCTTCTTCAGGTATCAGGTCTGTTTGCAGATATCGATGATCATGGCTCTCCATTCATTTCACCATGATGTTCTTTGCAAAGAGGTTACCTATAATGGGTTGCAATTACCTTCTAATGGGGCAGTGCTCTTACAGAGCAGGAAGTCTTAGCCATTGTATAAAAATCAATATTATCTGCCTAACACAAAACGAAGGGTTGACCGGTTTCTAAAATCCATTAGGTTGCTCAACCCTCCATCCATCATCTGCTTGCCATGACTTCACGTACCCTGATCGGGGCGGGGGGGGGGGGGGGGGGTAAGTGGGTACTCGACTTTGCTCAAGGGTCTCCCACAGGCTAGCGGAGGGAAGGAGGCGCCTTACTACTCCTGTTGGTGGAAATGTTTCCACCCCACTACCCGAAAACATGCAAAAGTTAAAATATTTATATATATATATATATATATATATATATATATATATATACATGTAGTCATGCATTTTTGGAAATATAACACTGCAGGCTTACCATATATAATCATGCATATAAACATGCTGTGGTTTGAAACATCAATATCAATATTTTTATATGACAATAAACAATGTGAATGAAAAGGCCACATATTCAAGTTCATGTAATACTATCAAAAGGTTTTCTACTTTTTAATCTTCCTCTAAGTTTGGTATAAATTTAAAAATGTAAAGTTTTCTCAGTTTTAACCTAAATAAAACAATTTGGCCATTTTTATTCCCATTTCGTGGTTTGTAAATGTAAGGAGAAGGAAGAAGATCGTTTTAACTTTTTCCTTTCCACAGAGTTATTAAAAAAAATATTACCCTTCTCCTTCTCATCATCATCATCAACATCCTCTTTCCAGTTACAAATCACAAAATGTAAATAAAAATGGTCAGAGGTGTCCTAGTTACATCAATTGAATATGACAAATGCCGCCTTCTAAACAGGTATGTTTAAAAAAAAGTGATAATCAGAAAAAAAATTGATGTATAATTTATAGCATGTTTAAAAATTCAGTAATAACACACATACTATCCCCCATTTTCTTTTTAATTTTATAATAAGCAAATAAATAAAAATCGTCAATAAAGTATTTTTCATAGAAAATTTACTGACCCTTCAATATGCATATTTTATTTGAAGAAAAGAACGAATAGCAGATATTTCGATTGCATTAAACAAATATTGGATTATTTTGTGATATACATTCTTATACTAGCATAGTGTAGAACCGACACCACTTACCTCCCTTGACTGATCGTGATTCGTTTGTAAAGAGGGTGGAAAGGATGGCTTAAGCAATGATTTTGTGGGGTAGGGCTCCTTAATTTTAGGGTTTTTTTTATCCCTTACTTATATAAAATATTGTTGTAAAAAATGATATAGTCACTTTTAACAGCAACACTATTTGTTACAAAAACCTTATCATCGATGCATGGTATTCTGGAGAAATTTTTTTATTTAGTTCACTCCAAACAAGGCACAATACCACTGAGATCTAAGGGGCTACTGTGAATTAGGGGCATCCTAAGTGGGGAGTTGTGCAGCGATATACTTGTTCACATTACATTTATTGATAATAGATAGAGTGGGTTGGACAAAGTGGGTGTATGTTGAGTGTCAAAAGACAAAGTTCACACAAGTAGACCATGAGCCGAGTTTTTATCTGTGAGGTTGTAGCCACAGGAAAGCCTACCGGAGATAAATGCAGAGTCCCAGTCCATGCACAACATAGCACCACAGTTATCCTAATATTATACAACTGTTGATAAAGCAGCTGCTCTTAGCGCTACCTAAGAGTTAGGGATCCTGTACTACCAGTCGGAAACAGCAGCCAGAAAATCTGTAAAACCTGTACCTTCAACACCTCAGACAAGGGCGACCAAGACTAGTCATGTGAAACTAAGTGACAAGCAACTTTCTCCAAGTTGCCCAGATTCTATCAAACTTCCACTCTTTTGAAAATCGTTGCATCTTAAAATTGTGAAAGATATTTTCAAAACTTTGCAATTTTTTTCTTGCATATATTTATTTACTGATTCATTCATTGATATATTTAATAATATTTGTTAAAACTTCTACCAATGTGTTTCTTTGTAATGTTCCAATTTTCAATGTGATTATCGGGGTGAGGAGATCGACTAATTTGTGCTACATTATCTAACTACTCAGATAACATCATTCCGTGCATCTATCTACTTGAAAAATTATTCATGTCCAAACATTCCTAGTTTCTCTCCATTCTCTTCATGCTCTGTCTTTCTATACACGATGACCCATTAAAGCAGTGGTTCTCAACCATTTTTAGCCCATGAACCCTTTCATCATGTATCAGAATAACTAAAAATATGCATTCATACTAACAATAATTACTAATACTAACATAATAGCATTTAATACAAACGATAGTGGAGAGAAAATCCAACATGACTTTTCAGTAGCGATGGGCGATGCACACTGTTTTTTGTAGCCCTGGATCCAGTTTGTGTCTGCTAATCTGTTGTGCCAATTTTCCCCCATGAAACCTTGAAATTCCCCCTCCCCCTTGTTGAAAACAACTGCATTAAAGTGTCTGCCATTTAAAAAAAAAAATCTCTAAAATTTGTTATAGTGAAACCAAATCAAGTCAGATGTTGTATACAGTAGAAGGTAACTACTTATGTTATATAGCAAGGAATTAAGATGTGCAACTGCATAAAAGTGAATACATGTGACTGTGACATCACGCGAGAATTAGGTTTTGTTTAGTTTGTCTATTTAACAGTAAATAAACCCTCTGAGTGTTATTTAATGATTGGAAAATGTATGAATCTATATATTCTCCTTACAGGTACTGATTTAAATAGTCGTGTAGACTAGACTCGGTTGTGCAATAACAAATCTTTCTTTGCTTAACTCAGCATTGTTTCCAAACGCCCTGTTTGACTTCTTTCAGTCTTGAGAGACAATGGATACCCCTTGTAAGGGTGCCTGTATGGAGAATCTATTGCGAAGCAAGGGTTGCACAATCCTCAATCACACCTTTCCTGAACCACCATTGCTTGAGTCCAGTGGCAACCCTTGCTTAACTATAGACTCCCTGTACAGGCACCTTTACAGGGTATATCCATTGTCTCTCAAGACGGAGAGAAGGGAAAATAATGCTGGAGCACAACACCTATTGTAAACGATTCATTGAACACAAGTTGCTTCTTTTATTCATAGCTGAGGCGAAATTGAAGGTTCATACATACCTCAACTGTATAAGTGCATAACTGACTACAATAGATCTAACTGGATTTGAACTCGGCATAACAGATTCCATAGTCTTTGACGGTATCCATTTGGTCAATCATGCACCCCAACGAGTATAAGGAGACACAACGTTTTATTTTATAGTCAGAAGCAGACAGTCTAAATCTATAGGACAATCCATGGGATTGATATTTCTAAAAAGACTGAAAATAATAACAAAATTGTAAACCCAAAAAAATGTTCAATGTCGATCATTATTTTGTAAAAACATTTCCCTGATTTGGATGTATAATGGAAACGAAAAAATGAATTTTTTTTAATGCCGTTTAATTAAATGAAACATTGTTCTTTTTTTTTTCTAACACGTACTCTGTATTTCTATCAGATGAAATATGCAGGTTAATATAAGTACAAGTATATATATATATATATATATATATATATATATATATATATATATATATATACCTTAAGAATCACCTTAAGATTTTCAAAGCGGTCACCATCAACCTACGTAAACCCTCTCTGTGCAAGCAGAAAGAATATACCCACAGTTTGAAACTGATGGGTACATAATTTTTTTTTTTTCGTCCGCTCATTCGATAATCCATGATTTTAATTCGCTTTTCAAACATTTTAGTCGACGTGAGATCTTGAAAATGTGTCGACTCGAAAGACGTCTCAATTTCACACCAATTTTGTTTTCTCCTCCATTCTAATTTTTTTATATTTTAACCGCTTTACTAACCGCTTCTCTTGCTGCTTGCTACTTCTTGGCACTCGCTGTTTATTTTTTCCTGTTTTTCAACCTGACGCATTTAGAGAAGCTGGTCTTGAATCACTTATTTCAATCTATATTTTATATTCTACGCCTATAACCATATTGTCTCTACTGTTTTTAGTACTACTACACTGTGTTAGCTTCCGGCACAGATAGATATACACCATATAAGTTATTTGTGTTCTAAGCAGTAAATAAAATTACTGATATTAGGTATATCCGAGTTGTCTCCCCTTGTATGTAATAAAATAGAAACACTGAACAGAACACTTCTCAAGCATGTAAATGACTTCGATTATCTGGGCAGCCACATCGCCTCGACAAAAAAAGATGTGCTCGTTAGAATAGTCAGGGCTTGGAGTGCACTTAATCGGCTAAGAGTTATTTGCAAATCAGCACTGTCCGAACAAATCATAAAAACTTTTTCAGAGCCGTAGTGGAATCCATACTGCTTTATGGATCACCGGCTTGGACTCTAACAAAAAAAAACTGGAAAGGAAACTAGATGGAACTTACACACGGATGCTCCGTGTTGTATTAAAAATGCACTGGAAAACGCACCCATCTAATAAACGGCTGTATGGCAACTTGTTTAAAATATCATCAGTGATAAAAGAAAGGAGAATGAGATTCGTTAGACATTGTTATAGAAGCAAAGAAGAGGTTATAAGTGATCTGATTTTATGGACACCAACACATAGAACAGTTAAACGTGGTCGACCCTGTAAGACGTACACAAAATAGTTGACCGAAGATACTGGTTCTCAACTCGAAAGATCTTCACAGAGTCATGACGAACAGGGAAGTATGGAGGAGTTGGGTCAATATGGTCCGGGCTACCAGCCCGATCTGATAGAGATAGAAAATTACTGATATTAGGTATATCCGAGTTGTCTCCCCTTGTATGATCTCATTGTCTTGTAATTTCTTTTACCGTTTTTTATTAAATCGTTAAAGAGAATACATAAGGCCCTCCCCACCCCGGAGTCGTAATTCATTTATTGAAGTTACTAGCAAAACCTACCCGCCCTACTGGCAGCAATTAATCGGAAGAGGAGGGAGGGTCGTATAGTTAAAAGAATATGTTTTTACTCAGAGAATTCCATAATTTTAACAACAAACTTTGGTGGTTTTGTAGATTAACACTCTCAGCTAAATCATCCCTCCCCTAAAAAATGTGATTTTACATTTATTTTAGGTGATTGCATGTGAACACTCTGAAAAACTTGGCGGAAAGAAGAAAAAAATAAAAAACAATTATTTTTAAATTTAGAGTGAGGGATCAGTTTAGTATATAAATTTAACATAAAATCATCCTCCATTTCCGGGCCATTCAAACTTATTATGGCAGTTAACTAATATCTTATTTTACCATTTACCCTAAGTCCAACAGGCAAGGTCGTAAAACTACATGTGATAGCTTAAAAAAGTGGACCCCCCCCCCTTCTCCGAAAATAAAAATTATAATGTACATAATTTATCTCCAATAATAAAAAAAATGGTTAATTGCCATAAAATGCTAGAATGATCCCCGGAAATGGAGGATCATTTTCGTTATATGCGAATCTGATTCCCCACTCTAAATTCTAAAATCTTTTTTTGTTGTTGTTGCTGTTGTTTTTTTTTTTAATTTTAAGCAATTCATTTGTTTAGTTGTGCTTTCTCGTGAAAATTAAATAAATAACTTCTTTAAAATTAGCTAATTAAATACCTTATTTTAAAGGCGTAAATAAAAATATTAAATGTTTGGGTATTATGGTTAATTAACAACCGTTAGTATACATCGCCCCCCCCCCCCTCAAAATGAGATTATACTTTTTTTAGTCGATTACGTGTGAATACCCTGAAAAATCTGTTTGTATCTACTTTTAGGCTTTTCATGATCTATTAATCTCTGTGCATATTTATTTTTTCTAGCTATCCTACTAATCTTAATATCTATCCCAGACTCCCTATATCTATCTATCTCACACACATATATCCATTATCTCTTCATCCATATGCTTGTATGTACACATGCTAAATAGTAAAGGGTACGTTCGTGAGTACGTATCTGATGATTTAAATTCATAGCGCAACGTTAGCACGTACACAAGAAATCTGGATCAGGGGCTCAGCGTATGCACCCAGACGTCACCTAAACTTACTGTTGTTAGAAACGAACGTGACGTCACATGGCTCAAAGAGAGAGTGAGGAAGAGAAGTATTTATTTATTTACCTCCTCTCCAGGAGGTTAGGCACAAGGCCAGTTTTATCTTACTCCCACAAGTAAGATGTGACCCAAGGTCGGATCGGGAAAGTGGGGTTTGAAAAGCCAGCGCCCGAGAAGGTGAGCATTCTGGCCATTAAAAATTGCCTGGGCAGCCCCGTCGGCATTCCCCGGTAGGGGCGCCTCAGGCAGTAAGCAAAAAACTTACTCCTCCTCAAAGAGGGGAGACAAAGCCTGGGAGGGTGGACCTCCTAG
Source organism: Sepiola atlantica (assembly GCA_963556195.1). Lineage (NCBI taxonomy): Eukaryota > Metazoa > Mollusca > Cephalopoda > Sepiida > Sepiolidae > Sepiola > Sepiola atlantica. Next base: position 41,694,169 of record OY744525.1, read on the forward strand.
AACTGCACAGGACCGACCCATAGACCGGCGTAAATCAAGCCCCGAAGGCCAAGACAATACCAGTTTATGGGGTGTAGTATCCATCGAAACAGATACTACACTTTGATCTTAGCCAAAAGGCCAAGAGTAAGGGAGAGAAGTAGCAAGTTCGTTGGGAAGCGTTGAGTGGACAGCACGTGTAAAGAAATGACTTAAGAATCGATTTTAAATTAAGGGGTCAGTGGCCGCAGATGTCTGTAGCCCGGGAATTACCTCATTCTCCCACTAGCAGAAGATAAGGCGACATCAACAGCTTAATAAATGGTCCTTCTTCAAATTCACAATATTCTTTCTTTTTTTTTGGTTGTTGTGAAGCTTTAATTCTAGCGAGACGGAACCCTACGAAGACGATCTGGGATGAAGTGCCTCCCTCATAGGAGTAGCAGTTGAGATATGATTTAATTGTGCTGTTACGATTTGTTGGTTTGCTTCGATAACAAATATGTATTTTACTTGATCGTGACATGCGAGACATTAGATCTCCCCTTGGAGGGGAGGTATATGTAACACACATATCACATATAGACAATGGTAAAACAAAAAGATAATAAAGAAAAAACTTACTTGGTATATAATATCCCTGTCCTTCTGGCTCTTCATGCCTAAACTGTTACTTTTGCGACCTTTATCCAATTGCTCTCCAGGATAAATCCCACGCCTTGATTTTGCGGAATGAACTGACCTCCCTGAATCGAGGAGGTCAAATGTCCTATCACCGGGGACATCAGCCCACGAAGTTTCCAGATGTGAGGGGCACATCAGATGCCTCTGTTCACTGACATGCTTCTTGCACGCGTTGGCTGCATTGTTTTTACGGTTCCTGCACCTTACTATGCATATCGCGATAACTGCCGTGATCGGTACGGACACTGTCATTGAAACGAGAACAATTGCTATCATCAGGAAGAGGTGCGTCTTTTTACTGTTCTGCGGATGCGACGCGCTCATGACCTCAAACGTCTTGTTGCTCACTGTCAACGTGAGTGATAAGTTTGTTGTCCTGTTTAGCACCGGGATGCCGTTGTCTTTGACTATGAACTCCAGTTGGTACAATCCGGCGTCTTTCTGGGAGACGATATGGGTAAAAGAAAGTAAGCCCGTGTAACGATTCAACGAGAATAACTTTTTTTCATTGCCCCTTCGTATTTCATATCGGAGAAATGCGTTCTCTTTACTGTCCCTGTCGGCCGCCTTCAATATTGTTATATTCTTAGAGTGACGCGGGTAGTATGTCACATCCATTGAAAACGGGTTAATACTTGGATATGTGAAATACGGAGCATTATCATTTTCATCCTTGACTTCAACAACCACGTTCACTGTGTTGTTTAATGGTGGAATACCGTTGTCTTTAACTAAAACCTTGAACTTATATATGTCTTGAAATTCATGATCCAATGACACGAGGGTCAAAATTAATCCATTATCCGTGATGTGGAATGGTAAGAAGTGTTTGTGATTCGTCACCAGGGAATAAGTCAGCTTACCTCCAGATCCGAGATCTGGATCAGTAGCGTTTATGAATCCGACCGGAAATTTCGATTTCTGGTTTTCGCCGATGAAGAATTTGAAGGTTCTTCCTGAGAACTCTGGCTGCACATCATTGACATCCAGTACTTGGATGGAAAACTTACTGTCGCTGTGTAAAGGAGGGGCTCCTTTGTCCTGGCAGCTTATGACAATATTGTAGTGATCATCGACTTCCCTATCTAAAGGCTTCTTTACAATAAGCTTGTATTTTTTAGTGCCGAAATTCTGAAGCTGGAACTTGTCATGGTGAAGGTAGCAACTGATCTCACCGTTTTGTCCAGCATCGTCATCAGTAACCTTCATGTAAGCGATGAAACTGGAAACCTCGATGTCTTCTGAGATTTTCACCATGTTGCCAATTGAGCTGGTCACGAAATTCACATCGATGATTGGCGGATTGTTTTGCTGGTTTATCAAATTGACTAGAACTAACGCTGTCGAACTTAGCGGTGGGCTGCCACCATCCGTGGCTTCGACATACAACTTGTACGTTAACTTCTGCCCCAGCATGAATTTCTGTCGCTGGAAGATTTCCCCCGTTACTTCGTTTAACTCAAAGAAGGTCCGGACCAAATCTGATGTCTGGGAACTGAAGTGATAAGTAACTTTCCCGTTTTCATCCAAATCCGGATCCATCGCTGATAAAATAGTTATCGGCAACACTTTGTCATGTTCGCTATTTATGGAAACATTATAGACCTTCTGGGAGAATAGCGGAGTATTATCGTTAACGTCCGTCACGGAGATGTAGACATCTAAAACGCTCTTCATTGGAGGAGATCCACCATCTGTGGCAACGATCTGCACCAGGTAAGAATCCTTCGTTTCTCGATCAAGCTTCTCCTCCAACATAATGCTGAGCTTGGATGTATCATCAACACTCTTCGAGACGGACAAACTGAACGGGTCATCTTCATTTTTTTTAAGATGGTATGTAATCTGCGAATTCATTTTCCCAATATCCTTATCGATCGCATTTGGTATTGATACTTTTGTCCCTTTCGCATCATTTTCCTCAAAGTGGATGCTGACCTGTTTCTTTGGGAATTGCGGCTGGTGGTCATTCACATCATTAATGACTACTTTGATCTCTAATATCTTTATGAACGATGCCCTTTTGCGTACGGCAACGTCCACCATTTTGAAGCATTCTTCGTTCCGAACGCAGATTGCTTCTGCGTCCAGTGTCTGTGCAGTGTAGAGTTTCCCTGTGTCCCTTGTCAAACGGAAAAGCTGGGCCATACTTGTGACTCCATGTTGGATCTGATTAAAACGAATCAGTTTGCGATCCTGGCGTGAGAGACTATCAAGCACGCGGGTGTCAGCCGCAATGTCTCCTACGTATGTGCCTGGCTCCTTACCTTCTTCTACGTAGTAGGTGGAGTCCACCCCAAAGCTGAGATGAAGTAAGGAGAGCAGGAAACACACAAGGTGAAGCATTTGGGCCATGAAGGAGACCATTACAATGGAACTCGAGATGTGAAGGAGATCAGTTCAGTTTCGTTCTGATTAGAATCTCTTGTAAAACCTGCAATCGGAAAGAAAGACATTCTTATAAAAGATGATAGGAATTTAAGTCAAGTACAGTTTATGACACAAGTATAGTCAATCTTATATACATATATATATACAGGGTGTCCCAAAATAATGTATACACCCTTTGAATCGTTATAACTCGTTCAATTTACTGAGTTTGATTTGCAAACAAAATTGATAAAAGAGTAGAACAGTAAGATACACATTTAAAAATACTGAAAGTAAAATTAACAAAAACATAGAAAATTAACTTTTAATAAACGTAAAGGCTACAATGTTTAAAGCAAGAAACCTGAAGTAATTGCAAACAAATGGGAGTAGTAATTGTAGTAGAATGTGCTCAAATACCGGAGTAAATGTCGCAGGACGTTTGTAGGTACAATTCTTCACGTCTTCACTATATGGAAAGTGTATTGAGCAGAACGGGTTGGGGTTAGGATGAGGGTTCATTTTATGAACATTCTGAAATTACCCTAAGTAGCCTTTATCTTTGTTAAAAGTTAATTTTCTATGTTTTTGTTAATTTTACTGTCAGTATTTTTAAATGAATATTCTTACTCAATCTTGTTTATCAATCTTGCAAATAAAAATCAGTAAATTGAACGACTTATAACAATTCAAAGGGTGTATACATTATTTTGGGACACCCTGTATATATATATATATATATATATATATATATATATATATATATATATATATATACATATACATATACATGTGTGATTTTTTGAAGGCCTACCAAAGCATTCCTTTCAGGAGACCAATCATCACCACAAAAGACTTTTTCTTTCAAAGATTATTTATTTATCATATATATTTAAATTAAAGAGTTTTTTCCTACACGTGTTTCACTACCAAGCAGGTACTTGCTTGGCAGATCATCAGGGAAATTAAGTATCTGGAACAAGGATTTCAACAACCGACAATACACAATGTGGCGTTGCCTTAATTGAGTTCACTTAAGAAGAGAAGAAAAAAAGAAAAAAGTAAAAAATAGAAAATGTCTTAGAAAAGTAGCTCGCAAGACTTTCGCCGCACCGTTCCTACCAAGCCAACCAGCAAATAATTAGTCCCAAAAGCATTAAAAAAAAACAGGAACAATGTGCGAGAATACACCTTCTTGTCGGATGGCACAATGATGAAGAAATATCCCCCCCCCAAACAAACAAAAACCAAACAGTCAAAACACCGTTCACACGTTACCATTTCAAGCCACTGATAGTATGGGCATTCCACATCTATTCCATCAGAAGAAAACACAACATAAATGTCCGTCCGGAATGCATGTGGTCGAGCGAGCCTTTTTTCCAGGGCTGACTTGTGGGGTTCACTGAATAATCTATTTTCTAAGTGAAAAATCTAAATATATATATATATATATATATATATATATATATATATATATATATATATATATATATATATATATATATATATATAAATAAAGTGGTGTACTAAAAGCGAACTTTTAGGAAAAGTAAAACCTATTGTGAAGAGTATACAGCTCAATATCCAGGATAGAGCAGGTAGAATGAAGAAGAATGGAAAGGAATTAGAGAAGCAAAAGCCAAATCATAATTCAATTCAATTGCTCAGAGCAAGGTATATTCCGCAAAATATATATATATATATATATATATATATATATATATAAAACTCAATGTGTGTATAAATATGTGATGTTTGTGCGTTCTCTATAGAAAGAAAGGTTAGCGAATCTACATTGGTCGGTAAAAAAGGTGAAAAAAATGGTGGTGGTGGTGATAGTGGTAAACAATGAACAAGCGCCAAATGTTGAAAGTTTAATTTAATTATTATGATATAATTTGGTTATTAAATTATTAATATAATCAAATTTTTATAAAACTATAATTAATTTTGTTAAGGTAATGTTGTTTTAATCTCTATTTATAAATCATTGAATGCAAATAGCTTTTAAAACTTGCAATCTTCTAATACATAATGATTTGCTAAGAATTTTGAGCCAGAAATTACTTTCTATTTGACAGTTTAAATGTTTCCAAATTCCTTTCAATGTTCAAAGTGTCACGAAGTAATTGATTCTATTTTTTTAAAACTAGTAACAAAGTAAAAAAATGGTTGACTTGTTTACGAATAAACTGATTAATGGATTTAATTTTTTAATTAAATTATTTTAAATAGGATTTTTACAAGTCTGCTTTAGTACTTTATGCTTTTGCATTTTTGATTTCCATAAATAATCGTGTAAGTCACGCAGTGGCGAGAAACACACACAGACACATATAAAGTTGTCTTATAATTTTAATAATATAGAGATAAATTGGTAATAAGTCAATAACTGTTTATAAAAATCAATATAAGTCATTATTTTTTTTAATGATTTATTAGTAAATTACAATTCCTAAAGTATCAATTACTGTTTATAATAAATAGGGAACTCTCCCCCCTCCCTCACCCTATTTTGTCCTTTAGTCCTAGCATTCCATGAGCTATATTCCTGACAAAGGGGAAAGAATTGCTGTTTTCAAAGTCGGCTGTTGTTTTGAGTGAGTAGTATATGGAGAGTTTCAATCCTTTCATAGTATTCACCATCATTCAACTGTCAATCTCAACTCAAAACGCTCCATAAGTTGATATCTTTGATCAATGTGATTTCAGTCAAGGGAAGCAACTCTTGCAGACTTGTCCATCATATCATTACGTTCTGCTCGCTTTGAAGTATGCATCTCATTAACTCTTATCCTCGAGTGGTTTTTAGCCGTGATAAATAGTGACTCATTACTAAAAGAAAAAAGAAGTCTATAATAACTTTACAAAAGCATAAAATACACCTTTTTGTTTTACTTTTGGGGTCACCATCTGATCTCTTTATTTTAGTATTAAGTCACCGCTTATCAAGGCCAAGAGCCACTCGAGGATAAGGATCAATGGGGCTGAAATGATTGTCAGCTGAAAGATGAGGAAAACTATGGGAGTATTGACATTGATCAATGGTATCAACTTATGGGACGGTTTTTGACTGTTCTGCATATGATCATTTGAAATAGAAATAAAGGTTTTATGAGAAATGGAAATAAAGGTTTTATGAACTGGCATGCAAGATGCAGAGTAAAATAATTAGAAATGCCTTCAAAGGAGATTACAAGAGAAGAGAGCAAGTGAAAAGCACATTTTATTTGGTATCAAAAACATGGTTCACCGCTGCACGTTGAGCTGATCTCTAGTTGATGACAAGGGGAGCAACTCTTGCAGACTTGTCTATAGTTTCATTACGTTCTGTTAGCTTCTAAATCAATGTTTGGCATATTTGATGCTACTGTAAATGCATTACGTTGTTCAGAAAATACTAGCCGATTTTTAAACTCACTTTTAAAAAGTTGATTTCGATTGCTATTTTTGCATTGTTTTATATATAATTTTGCATGCTTAATGGTTGGCCTCTAGTCTTTAATAAATTTCAAATAGTTTCTTTCAGAATACAATTTTAAAGCATCTATGCTCTTAATAATGAAGAAGAAATGCAGAATTCTAACTCGATCATAATACTGTTAATATAAAATATTTATAAAAAATAAATACTTATAGATTTTTAGACCCCCCCCCTTCACTTCAAGGACGAAATTCGTCTTATATACCTATAGTCAGTAGCGTGTAGAGGTCTGATAATGCCCTGGTGATGCTCGGAGCCAACTCCTTGATTGTATGCCCCCAAAACTAACACAAATATAAATCCATAGTACCGAAAAATATGAGAAAGGGAGATAGTTTGAATATGATTAGATGCCCCCGCCCCCTAATTTGTATGCCCGGAGCCACCGGCCGGTCGCCCCACCTCATCTGTACCCCACTGTTCAAAGTCGTAACCTAGTTACCATTTAAAAGAAAACATTCAATTTGATCGTTCACCCTCAATAAACATCATGGTTTATTTAGTGAGTGTGTGTGTGTGTGTCAGATATACATACATATATATATATATATATATATATATATATATATATATATATATATATATATATATAGAGAGAGAGAGAGAGAGAGAGAGAGAGAGAGAGAGACAGTATAGGATTGACATGTACTCTAATCCAATATATATTTACTAGCAGGGCTACCCGGCGTTACCCGGAGCCCTAAAAATCAAAACAGAATAAGTTAAAAAATGTGTGTAACATCTTTATTTACAAAACTTCTATCTCTCTACCCCTGTATCCCTCTGTCTATCTTTATCTATTTCCCTTTCCCCCTTTTTTTCTCCCCTTCTCCTCCTATCTCTGTTTTCCCTTCCACCTTGCACATTCCTCTCTCTTGTTTTAATATATTAAAAATACTAATAAAATTTAAGAAATTCACCTGAGCTTTCAGTTTTATAGTTATTACTCCCGGGCAACATCGAGTTTCTGGTCTTCCCTCTCTTAATATATATATATATATATATATATATATATATATATATATATATATATAGCAAAAGCATGAAACCACACCCTAAAAACACTCCTTAGAAAGGAATCGCAATTTTCGTTTAAAAAAACAGCTCTAGACGAGAAATTTACAAAAAAGAGAAAATAATGGTCATGTGATGTGCTTACGATTACATCCGCATGTCAAAATCATTGTTAGCATCCAAAAATAAATTCACTTTTTGATCCAAGCATTTACAAAGATCAGAGTTTTAACATTCCCGACACAGAGGGACAAGACAGTTGAGCCAGAAACAAGACAGTCCACTAACACGATATTACGTTCAGCTCCCCCACCCCTTCAAAGAAGGGAAAACGAATGACTACCTAACTCGCTAACACTAAAGTTTACACACTGACAAAGGTCGCATATACACAATATTTACACTGCCTCCTGAACTCACACACTCTGTCACACGCTTACACACACTGACATAAAACAAACATAGACACATACACTTATAGTTCTCGCTGCCTTCCTTTCACTTTGAACATTGAACTTTTTCAAACACAACCACAAAAACTCTTTCACACAAATATTTTTAACACTATTGTAAATTTGTGCATATATAAATTTGTTTGTTAAACTTTCTTTTTTTCACAACAATCATTTTTGTCTTTTTTTCAGTGTGATGAAGTAAAACCTGGCCAGTGAGGGTTTGAGGACATGCGTTGCATGGAGAGAAATGATATGAAAATGATATGATGGATGTGTAGTGCGAGTCTTAAAGACAGGCTTAGTTCTAATGACATCAGAGGAAGATTAAATCTGGACAGTATATGGAGAGGTGTGCAGAAGAGTAGACTTCAATGGTATGACCATGCTGAAAGAATGGATGGATGTAGAACAGTTGGGGTAGCAGGTTCAGTTCACAGGGAAAGACCAAGGAAAACATGGAAGTAAGTGATAAGGATGGACTTGAGAGAAAGAGGGATAAATAAAGACCTGGCCAGAGATAGATTAGTTTGGAAGTCAATTTCTTAAAGCCGTTCAATGCATGCCAGCATGTAAAGGAGAGTAGAAAGTCGACCTTGGGTTTATTTTCGGCAGCCTCGTAACTCTTGTTTCCCTTATTTTGTTCTTCAATCCTCACATTGCATGAGCGATGTTTCTGACAAAGGGGAAAAAATTACTGTTTTTTTGGTCGGAATCTGTCCATCTAACACTTAGTGTTGGCTAGTTTTTGACTTTGAAGTAGTTTTTTTTCTCTTTAGCTCCTTACATCAAGTGGCTTCATGCCTTGTCTGGAGCGACTTCCATAAAAAAAAAACAACGAAAAAAAACAGACGTTAAACCGATGATGATGATGATGATGATGATGATGATGATGGTGGTGCTGCTGCTGCTGCTGCTGCTGCTGCTGCTGCTGCTGATGATGATGATGATGATGGTGATGGTGATGATGATGATGATGATGATGATGATGATGATGATGATGATTGGAGTGCTATTACAAAAGCCACCCCCATACAACACAGAGGATGAAATCGACCACAAAAGAAAGTAGACGAGTAATGGAGTCCAGATTTAATCTTCCTCTGAGGTCATCAGAACTAAGCCTGTCTTTAAGTCTCACATTACACATCCATTGTATCATTCTCATATCATTTCTCTCCATGCAACGCATGCCCTCAACTCTCACTGGTCTGGGCAGTATAGAGAGCTGTGTGCAGAAGAGTAGACTTCGATGGTGTAGCCACATTGAAAGAATGGATGAGAGTTCTTTGGTTAGTAGATGTAGAACAGTTAAGGTAGCAGGTCCTGTTCACAGGAGAAGGCCAAAGGAAAACATGGAAGTAAGTGATAAGGATAGACGAGAGAAAGAGGGATAAATAACGGCCTGGTCAGGGATAGGTTTCTTTTGAAGTCAATTTCTTGAAGCATGTAAAACGGACGTTAAATCTCGAACTTGTTGCACTTGTGCCCTCTCGATGTAAATCCTATCCAAGCCAGGATTCACGCTACAAGAGAGATAGCGATTAATTATTGAAACACGTTGCCAGAGCATGTCAAGTATGTATCTGGTGTGAATATTTTTTTTTTCCAAATAATATTAATTGATTTTGTAACTATAGTATAAGGAATGGATTGCATGGACAGTATTGGGAGCTTTCAGATGAGATATTTAAAAAAAAATCTGAACCTATTGAGAGTGGTGTGTGTAATATATTGAGACAAGGCTGAAACACGGAACTAACAGAACTCACATTGTTTTTACCTCATAATACCTTTGTTACTCTCGACCTCATGGTATGGTTCTGTTCAGTTTAGGAGGTTCAGCCTCCCATGCTTTATCTTCACTCTGAGAAGATGTTAGTTCATTGCTAATCGCCCGAGGGACCCTACTGGGGAATGCCAACATGGCTGCTCATGCAGTTTTTGTAGGCCAGAGTTCACTTCCCTTAGTGTACTGACTTTTTAAAATCTCACCTGACCTTGTGTCAAACCTCCTGCAGAGGGGATAAATAATATTTGCTGTGTTTGTACATGTCTGATCTGCACGCTCTCCATGATAAGAAAGAGATGCTAAATATTTCGGTAAGCGACTTAGCTAGTGCATATATTAGTGGTTAGGATATGAGACTAAGGATAGAAAATGTTATGGACAACAGATTAAAAAGGTCAACTGTGACTGAGAATCAAAAATCGTGGGAACAGAATTAGGGATACAGAAAAGGGGAAGTGACGTCATAGGAAAACTAGGAAATTCTGGTCAAAGGCAACAGTCGACAGTTCCAAATGAAGTGATCGGGAATGATGCACCTGTTAATATGAGTTTTGATTTACTCCTCTCCAGGAGTTAGGCACAAGGCCGGTTTTTATCTTACTCCCACAAGTAAGATGTGACCCACGGTCGGGTCGGGAAAGTGGGGTTTAAAAATTGCCTGGGCAGCCCCGTCGGCATTCCCCGGTAGGGGCGCCTCAGACAGTAAGCAATAAACTTACTCCTCCCCAAAGAGGGGAGGCGAAGCCTGGGAGGGTGGACCTCCTAGAACTGCACAGGACAGACCCATAGACCAGCGTAAATCAAGCCCCGGAGGCCAAGACAATACCAGTCTATGGGGTGCAATATCCATCGGAACAGATACTACACTTTGATCTTAGCCAAAAGGCCAAGTTAACCAACTTGTAACTTAAAAAGCTTTACTCTTAGTAATCTCTCTCTCTCTTTCTCTCTCTCTCTCTATCTCTCTCTTTCTCTCTCTCTCTCTCTCTCTCTCTCTATCTCTCCTTTTCTCTATCTCTTTCTCTATCTCTTTCTTTCTCTCTCTTTTTCTCTCTCTCTCTCTTTCTCTTTCTCTCTCTCTCTTTCTCTCTCTCTCTTTCTCTATCTCTCTCTCCCTTTCTCTCTCTCTCTCTTTCTCTCTCTCTCTTTCTCTTTCTTTCTTTCTCTCTCTCTCTCTCTATCTATCTATCTCTTTCTCTATCTTTTTCTGTCCATGAGACGATTACAATGATGTAATTAAGGAACTATAATTTAAACAAAGTGGCATGCAACTCAATAAACCTATTGTGTTCTCGACATGATTCGTGTCGAATTATTTGTCTGCCTTTTAAAAGAAAAGGGTGCCCAACCTTCTGATTTTCAGTGAACAGACACAGCTTAAAACAGGTATAGACAGCAAAAGAATGTGCACAGCAAAGATTGTCCTCAGTCAGACTGTATGCACATAAGCAGAATCATCTGCTTTTCACAAAGCTCACAACACCCATTAATGGGAGAATAATATTCATGATCATATAATATTCAACATTTAGAACCCAAAACTTACGAGCTTTAAAGCACTTGGACTACTATGTGTGTAGCCTTTATGATAGAAAGACTAATTAAAATTTCGATTATTTAGATAATTTGGACTACTGTTCTCATCTTGAATATTATTCTCACAACGTGTCAGCTGATGTAGTCTCTGACCTTCTTCAGGTACGTTTTCTTAAACTAAGGAATCTTTATGTCGAACTCGGGAATCTGTATTATTTGGATTTTTCGGACTATTGTTCTCATCTTGGATGTTATTCTCACAACGTTTCAGCCGATGTTATCTTATTCAGGTGGATTTTCCGTAACTTGAGAATCTGTACGAAATTTTGAACTGAACCCTTTATAAAAATTACTTAAGATTTCTACCCGGTTATGGCTGACAGAACGAGAACAATCTATCCCCGGAGATTATATACAGAGTTCAGTTCAAAATTCTGTACAAATTCCTGAGTTCGACGAGATGCACCTGAAGAAGGTCGGAGGTTACATCGGCTGAAACATTGTGAGAATAACATCCAAGAGGAGAACAGTAGTCCGAATAATCAAAAATTTTAATTAGTCTTCCTATCATCAACGTTACACACATAGTAGTTTAGGTGTTTTATTGAAAAAATTCCAAAACATAAATTCCCATAACACTAAAGATTCACAAAAGGCCACCAATAGCCCAAATTAATAAGAACCACTTAATCCACACATGTAAACTGTTAAGCCCAGTAGCCTAAGAAAGTTTTCAGGGTCCAGAGTTATCCCCCTTTAGACCTCATCAAAAGAGAGATCAAGCTTGCATCCTCTCAGTTACTAGCTCCTTATGTTAAGTGACACGGTAGTGTGGACAAGAGAAAAAAGCCGCCATGACATCAAAGATGCAAACACGTGTCTGGATGGGCCAAAAGTATTCATTGTGCACTCAGCAGTTTATCCATCTTCATCGTCACATGTAAATGACGTCAATAAATGTGTTATGTTTTATACTCCATCCATGTATTTTTTTTTGTACCCGTAACTAATTCATTACGGGTAGTTAGTTCATAAGAACATAACACTATGATGTATGCATAGCAGCAGCAGGCAACAAATGTTATTTAAAAATATCGACTCTGGATTGAATAAGATCTCAAACAAAATATTCTTTCAGTCAATCAGAAACGCAAAAATATACGCCTCTATATATATTACAATATTTTGCATGTAATATTAAAAACCAAATACACCAGCGTCCTCTCTCTCTAAATTTTCCAGTTTCTTTCAGACCTGACACATGTAAGTACATCAGTAAATCATTTCTGTCGACGGCCGGTAGATCGGCAAAGGCAACAAGAATCTATCACAAATGACTGGACACACAGCAACAGCATATACACATAAGTCTTACTAAACTCATTTACACACAAGTTCACAATATTAACACTGACAACAGAACAAACATGTCTACACAACTACTGTCTTGCACATACTTAATTATAATTTTCTTCACTTGGAACGTTCTAAGAAATACTGAACTCTCATTCGCTACAAACTCTTTATTTTGGTTATCGTAACAAGTTGTCGATAAAACTTAATTTATTTTTGTATGAATCGACTTTCTCATTTTTTTAAATTTTTATAATTATCTTTCTCAAGGGAAGAATTAGACAAAAGGTCGGTTTTCAATATCGGGAAAATCCAGCTCCCCCAAAAAGGGGCACTCTGCATTGGGATAAAATTAAGATTGTCTCAGTCTAGAAAGATTTCTGCTTCGCTGACCGAGAACAAAAAAAGATGATGTGTAGTATCAAAACCGATACTACACTTTGTTCCTAGCCAAAAGGCCAAGTTGGACCTTCGTTGGACTATTTTAAATCTGGACTGATTTACATCTACAATTTTTCAGAACAAAACGGAAGTTCATTCAGTACACAGGCAAAACAAAACAAAAACAACACAAACACCAAATTCAATGGCACACAATCAAATATTAGTTAATAGTTTAATAAATATAGTTTATAGTTTATAAAAATTGCCTCAGTCTGAAAGGATTTCTCCTTTATCGACTGAGGACAGAACAGCTTCTACACTTTGATCCTCGTCCCTTAGGATGCTTCTATTAATCTGGCCCCTAATTCACAGTAATCCCTTATGTCTCAGTGGCAATGTGCCTTGTTCGGGGCGAATATAAGTATTTTTTTAAATGTCACATAGAATAAATATGTAAAAAAACTATTTAAGCTCATATGTATAAAATTTTATGAAAATATAATTTAAAAAATTTTTTCTGTTTGTTTAAATAATTACAAAAAATTGTCATGAAAATATAATTTTGTTGCTTTTTTGTAATTAAATGTTCTCAAATACCGCACGCACCATGCAATTTATGTATGTGTTCTAGTGTTTGATATGTTAATAACAACGGTGCTTCTGTAGTTTCACAATGACATGTTAGGCCTCTCCTTAAAAAAATAGCTTAAGAAATGTATGAACTTTGTTATGTACTTACGTGGTAGCTGAAAAGAAGACTGTACACCAAAGATTACGCAAATTCATCCAGTATTTATTAAATAAAAAATTTAAAAAACGATTTTATCTATATGCCGCCATTTTTCTTATATTTTGAGTTTTCCCGAAAGTTATCTCCCCTTCCTAATCAGTAAACTGAAATGTCTACCGATACGTAAGATCGTTTTTTTTCTTTATTTTCTTATAATTTAATAAATACTGGATGAATTTGCGTATTTTTTTCTGTACATTCTAATTTTCAGCTAATACGTAAGTACATAACAAAGTTTATACATTTCTTTAAATATTTTAATGACATTTTGAAACTACAGAAGCACCATATGTTTTATTTAAATTAAAATCTATTCAAAATCCTTTTTACTTAAAAGAATATTTTCAAATCAATATTTACATTTGAAAACTCATGAGTTACCTCCCTTTAATTTAATTTGACGATCATATGAAAACATATTTTTCTCCGTGAAATAGACTGTCACTATTAGACGTTGATATTGTTTTCGAAATGATAGTAACATGTATTTATTTATACTTCCATGCGCATCTCGGTAAAACTGTAGGCTACACAAATGTGCAACTACATCTGAACATAAAAAATAACTAACTAAAAGGATTTTTTTTATGGAAGTCGCTCCAGACAAGGCATGAAGCCACTTGATGAAAGGAGCTAATCCTAATAATAAAAAGGGAGAGGAAAGTAGAATCACTTCAAGACAAACCAAGCCTGAAAGTAAGCCATTCAAGAGCCCAATATGGAAGAAAGGGGTTAACAAGGTTGTAGCAGTCATAAACGTTAACACCGCTTTCCTCTTGCAGAGAGCAACCCTCGCGAAATAAACATGTGTATTCAATTTTTTCCTGATAAACTACTTTCTCCTGGAACGTTTCTGGGACCCAGCATTCTCTTTACCTAACTTTATTTTCGTTGTTACTAGCAAGTTGTCTAAACTAAATTAATATATTTTCGTCTATTTCAAATCCAATATATACAGCATACCGGATAGATAATTTAAAACATTAATATAAGTCACTGTAGCAGCTTACATGAATGCACTATTTTCTGTTGATCTATGTAAGTTATGATTCAGCTTGACGATCATTGAAATCATCGCCTCTTCAACAGGCGCGCGTCTGCATGTAACGAGATTCACGTGCGAACATTAACGATGGATCACGTGATCAGCAGATCATCCTCACTTCCAGCCTGTATCCCTAACAGACAAAATGTAAATTCTGCGTTCTCTACCGGGTCGCCGGTAGATGAATCGAGGGACTCCAGAATTAAGATCATTTCATCTTGTCTACATTCACTCAACCCTATGTATTACCTTTTGTATTGTTCCTGTGTTTCTCCTGCATAAAAACTATTACCCATCTGTGCAGCGTCTTGTTCAATTGATTTACGCCCCAAAGAAGAGTTACACAAACCAATGCATATATCTTTGTGTAGTTTCCGTCTTTATCACATAAAAAAATAGCAAGCAAACATCTAAATCACCAAAACAAACCAAAAAAACAAACAAACAAACAAAAAACGCTAACCCCTTCAATCTACCGTGTTTGTAAACAACCAAAGTTAGCTAGAAACTTTAAAGAGCATTCAATTTTTTTCTTTAATAGTGTTTATATTTAACACTAAAGCTGCCATTTGAATTTGCCTGGGAAGCCATAACTAGGGTTAAATGTAAGAAAAATAAGATATAATCTCCAAATAAACGGAAACTACCACCAGCAAGTGCACTGTAAATAAATAAATTGATAGCACGCTGCATGCAAAACCATCTGTTGGCCGCCCAGTAAACTAGTCTGGCAGCAGCATTATCAAGTTTCCCCTTATAAGTTTGTCTAGATTAAAGAGATTAAAAGAGTTTTTTTTCTTTTTTACGTATCAAGGTCCGTGGGCCACTCGAGGATAAGGATTAAAGAGATTGTCAGTTGGAAGATAAACAACACTACGGAAGGATTGGAAATGATGGCTGGAATGGTTAGAATTGGATTATCCAGGAGAATAGCTGAACAAGTATTTGTTAACATTGGACTTTGAGACGACCATTTTGTAGTCTGTTGGGAAGCAACCTCGTGATATTTTGTTCCATAAATGAGATGTTCTAAGAAAGAAATTTTGTTCATGGAAGGTGCCGAACCATCATTCGCCGGAAAATTGGTGTAAATATTTTCAAATATTACCTAAAACTGTTTGAAACAAGACAACTTTCCTTTTTTCTCTCTGTGTCTAAAACAAAATGGAGCTTCTATAAACAGTTTCTTTCCAAGAACTCCCAATCTGTGGAACAAATTGCCACAGGACTTTCCGAAATCTCTAGCGGGATGGTTGTGTCAGTTAGATTTTGACCATTCTTAAAGAAGAAGAATACATAAAATACGATATTATTAAATTGTTAATCTTATGATAAAGCCAGTAGCTTCTTTCCAAGAACTGCAGGCTTGTGCAAGTCTCTCTTCCAACTGATTGTTTTCCTCCTACCTTTAGTCTTGGTCTTTTCAAGACTAAGGCCAATAGGCATCTCATGTCTTTGCAATAATCATCTTTTGTTCTTTTTAGCTCCTTATATCAAGTGGCTCCATGCCTTGTCTGGAGCGATTTCCATAAATAATTTTAAAAAAAAACGAAACTTAATGAAAAAAAAACATTTTATGTGATCCCCCTGCTGAGGCACAGGTTCGACTCTTGTACAGATCTCATTTTTCACTTTGTGGTTTCCTTTGTTTATTCCTAGTCCCGTGAACTAAATTAATCGTTTTTCAATGATATTACCCACACAAACATCAACAAAAAAGCAGCATAACATATAACATACTATCGGAAATAAATTCCAGTATTAAAATATATCTAAAAAGGTTTACATAAGAAAATATAAATTATACCGAAACATTGTATGAACTGAATCAAACTTATTTCACATGAGAATTTCCAGTCGGTACTTATATCATATTGCCGAATACTGTATTCCATGCCTTGTGTGTGTATATGTGCATGTGGAGGAGTAGAATATGTGTTCTTGTAGGTAATATATTTTATTATTTCATGTATCCACATAAAATGTTATAAGGGGATATAATTTTTTATGTATCAATTTTCAGTATTTACTTCAACAGTGCTCGATAAGTGAGTAGAGCTAGGTAGTAAGTTATGAAAATATATTTATGGCAATTAAGCTAGACAGGGGCTTCCGCGTTTCATCCCCAGGGATGAAACGCAGAAGCGTGTAGCTTAATTGCCATAAATATATTTTCATAACTTATATATATATATATATTAGTATAAACTACAGTGTTAATATGAACAGTTTATATAATATTCCAATAACCATGGTTTTATTTTATTATTTTTATTTTTTCACATTTCCAAAAAATATAAAATTTCTGTGAGATATATTTTTAACGGTCCGTTTCATTTGTCTTGTGTCAAACAACATTTTATGTCAATATATATATATATATATATATATATATATATATATATATATATATATATATATATATATACATCTACTATGCGCCTCGTTTCAGTGACGACAGATTAGTATATATTTCAATCACCAGAAGGAAGAATGATACCCAATACTTTACGACACACACAACACTTCATTACCTTTACTTAACAACCTCCTCCTCCAGCTGTCACCCCTCCCCCTCTCCACCCTCTCTCTCGCTCTCTCTCTCTCTCTCTCCCCCTCTCTCTCTCCCTCTCTCTCTCCCTCCCTCTCTCTCTCTCTCCCCCTCTCTCTTTCTCTCCTGTAGACTATTTATATATTACCATAAGACACTCTAATGCATCTTCAACCTTGTTTCATTTTGCTGGATCAGGGATCTTCTTACAGATATTAAGCATCACTGGATATACACTGGACTATTATTACCTATAAATGTATATACTAGAAAGAAGACTCGACGTTGCTCGGGATTGAATGAGGATTACTACTATATACTTTTTCACTTTTTCCCATAAACACCAGATTACTTTCTTTGTTTTTACTGCCCCCTCCTCCTGTTTCGACCCCTAACATAGTCGGAAGAAGCTGAAATTTTGGAAACTCTCCCAATTAGTTTCTTATACATATAGATATGGTTTAGATTTCATTAAAATTGGATATACACATTTGAAGTTTTAAGGCGGCTCTGTCCTCACAGGTCACTTAGAGGTCGGGGGTCATGTAGATGTTCGACACATAGAGGGTGATATAGAGATTTGGGACCACTTCTATCGTGTTCCCTGTAGAGTTTTATACATATGATTTAAATTTCATAAAAATAGGATATATTTTAAGTTTTAAGAGGGGTTATGCCCTCATAGTCCCCTTTAAGGGTGCACTTAGAGATTCAGAAACACTTCCATTGTCTTCCATGGTAAATTTTACATAAGAATACACATTTAGATTTTATGTAGATTTGCTAATCTTCTTTCTATAGGAAACACATAAGCATCAGACACACACACACACGCACAGACATTGAGCTTTATATATATATAGAAGATATAGTTTAAGTATCCTTAACGCTGGGTTTCTCAAACCTTTCTCTTCTGGCTGTTAGTTCAGATGAAAATGGTTTGTTTTCTTACTTTAAATCACAGTAAAATAATTATAATAAATATTATTCAGGTTTATAGTTTATAGTAATGATCGTTATTGGCTAGGAAATTACTGGAATGCTATAGTAAAAAAAAAATTTGTCTAGTGTGAGATTCGAAGCCTCAAACATGACAGGTGAATGCTTTACCCACACGGCCACTGAACAAACGAACATATTTTTGTTTTTTAACCTATTCATAGTGTTTATGAGTTCCTCATAGGTATCCCTCTGAATAGATCTAAAATAAATAAAGAAACATAAAGAAAAGTCCCAAATAATAAAAATAAAAAAAAGATGTCAAATACGTATGATGATTTGACTAAAAAAAAGAAAAAACAATCTTGACTTATCTTTATGTCTATTTATTTATTTTCTTACCGAAAGCGAAAAGGTTCAGATTATTATAAGTAAGTATGTTGTTCGGTCGGCTGGAAAGTAAAAAAAATGGTGAAACATTTGTTTCTGATGTTATTTTTATGTACTTTTAAGTTTGAATAATG
The DNA here is from genome assembly GCA_963556195.1 of Sepiola atlantica. Lineage (NCBI taxonomy): Eukaryota > Metazoa > Mollusca > Cephalopoda > Sepiida > Sepiolidae > Sepiola > Sepiola atlantica. Next base: position 41,713,069 of record OY744525.1, read on the forward strand.
ATTTTTTAAAAGGGTTCAAGAACTTCTGACATCGATAAGGACATCGGATCGAAGATGCTGATTCCAAATCTGGGGTCAGTTTGGCTTTTAGATCAACCGTTTAACTGTGATGTCGTTACATACATACTCACATACAGGCAACTTTGCTTTATATGTATATATATATATATATATATATACATCTCGTATATTGAGCTTAAATCATTTCACTATAGGTTCAATTCTCTAAAAGTATACTTTTAGTCTCATATTTTTTATATATATATATATATATATATATATATATAGTAAGCAATGAAAATATATATGGCAATCAAGCTACACAGAGGCTCCCGTGTTTCATCCCCGGGGGGAATCGTCAGGCTAAATGCATGGAGTTATTTTTGTCAGGTGTTTTTTTTGGGGATATTCTTTAGTACTTAAATATATATGGCAATTAAGCTACACAGAGGCTTCCGTGTTTCATCCCCGGGGGGGAATCGTCAGGCTAAATTGGCAATTAAGCTACACAGAGGCTCCCGTGTTTCATCCCCGGGGATTTAGCGTGACGATTCCCCCCGGGGATGAAACACGGGAGCCTCTGTGTAGCTTGATTGCCATATATATTTTCATTGCTTACTACCTAGCTCTACTTGCGTATCGAGCACTGTTGAAGTAAATACTGAAAGCTGATACATAAAAAATTATATCTCCTTATAATATTTTATGTGGATACATGAAGTACTAATATATATATATATATATATAATTTTAATTAATCAAATTCAAATATATTGACAAAATGAAGATAAAATCAATATTTTTTTCAAAAGTGCTGAATAGCGCGTAGAGCATTTATGAAAATAAATACACACCGGTACAGTCAACGCCAATTAATCCACGTTTCAATGATTTTACATGATTTTACATGCATGAAAACAAAAAGTGAATAAGCCAAATTGAAATTGTCATCAGAAAAACATCAGGAAGTGAGGAAAAGGGAAAAGAAAAACCCCAAACAAATCCAAGGTCATGTGTAAATAGAATATCTCGGTCAACTATGTTTATCTATTACTGTTTCGCCCCATTTACAACATATTAATGAATCCTAATTCATTTCATTTTATTTTTTTCTGGTGACAATTTCAATTTGGGTTTTCAATTTTTGTTTTCATGCAGCCTTGAAAGATGTAAAATCATTGAAACGCGAATTAATTGGCGTTGACTGTACCAATGTTTATATATACACACACACACACATATATATATATATATATAAATTTATATATATATATATATATATATATATATATATATATATATATAATTAACTTGTTATAAATATCCAGGGGGTATAAATCCGAAGGAAGTTGAAACCGGGTTTATACGAGTGCTCAATAAAAAATTCAAAGCAAAATATATTTTTTTTGTTGGTGATTTTATTCCATTAATTGCGACAAAATATATGCTGTTTCATTAACGCTCGCAAAGCTTGAAGAGTTGACGTTCTTTGCGAGCGTTAATGAAACAGCATATATTTTGTCGCAATTAATGGAATAAAATCACCAACAACAAAATATATATATATATATATATATATATATATATATATATATATATATATATATATATATATATCATAATATAAAATGAAATAATAAAATAAGGTGCCAATCAAATTTTATTAGAATTCAAAGTTCAAGCAAAGTATCATAACGTCCTTAGCTCATGAGTTTTCAAAGATAATTCTTCTCCTCAGAGGACCATTACCGCAGTGATATTACTACAGGTATCTTTGAAAACTCATGAGCTAAGGACGTTAAGATACTTTGCTTGAACTTTGAATTCTAATAAAATTTGATTGGCATCTTATTTTATTATTTCATGTTATATTATAATATTAATGCTCTATCCAGTATATTGAGCTTCAGTTTTTATCTGGATGTTTCACTAATTCTAAGATATTAGTTGACGCTTATATCTTATGTTGGATTACTTTATATATATATATATATATATATATATATATATATATATATATATATATATATATATATATATATATATATATATAAAGATAGATAAATGAAAGAAGAGAGATAAATATGTATGAATGACAAATCTATTTCAACTTCGATTGTTCAATGCAAGGTGTACTCGGTAAAAACATGTTTATCTTTCTTTCCTTAAGCCACGGCTTTTCAATAATTGAAATCTTAGAGGAATTACATAGATGGATAAGTTGGCAGTCGAAAAAGCCAAAATTAATAATTTGAAAAAATATAAAGTAATGGAGAGTAAGAGTGTGCGTGTAAAAATATGGAGTTTGTCCAGTTGGTGAATGTCCGTAGGTAAGGTGTCTGGTGAAAGGAGATTTAAAGATGGAAAAAAGGGTTTTGTGAAGGCAGCGTTGAAAATGTTCAAAAATGAAGTACACCCAATAGAAAAATATTTAGTTCAATCGTAGAAAATAAATATTTAATTATTTTTACCTACTTATATATATATATATATATATATATATATATATATATATATATATATATATATATATATATATATATAAATATTGGTCTCTATATGAGATACATAGATATTCGAATATTCCATTAAAATTCACTTTACATGTCAAACATTGAGTTTGTTAAGAGGTTAAGAACATTAATTTTCCTCTCCCCAATTGATCAGTTAACTATGTTATAGTATATCTTTCTTGTGGTCTCTTGGTCTTACCGGATTCCAGGACAAGAATTCATCAAATTTGGCGGAGTATCCAGCTAAGATGCACTATTCCTCAGATGAGCCAGTGTATAACTTTGTGTCGAGGAGATCTTATTTGGGCTTCGAATACTATGTTATTTTCAATATTTGGCCAGGGTTTACTTGTAGGGTGAAGTATCCTCATGTCAGGTTGTCCTGACAAAACCTTGTACAGAGACACCGAAGACCCTCGGTAGGTAATTCTGTCTGGTAGGTAATTCAAACTCTCCTATATATATATATATATATATATATATATAGTCATCTACATACAGACTGCTTCGCTGTTTCACAGCTCATCAGTGCGGCTAGACCAGCCGGGATCGAAACGCAACCGTCGAGCTGACAGTCGGCGATGCTAACCCCTACGCCATCATGCGACACTGACTGAATGTAAGAAATATCTCAATGTAACGAAATGTAAACATTGCAATTGCCTGAGCTCGAATCAGTTTTACCTAATGAGCATTGCCTTAAAGCTAATGGCCGTTGACGATACCCTTACAAAATAAGCTCTACCCGGAGGGAGCTTTTTATAGTCATCCACATACAGACTGTTTCGCTGTTTCACAGCTCATCAGTGATGTTAAATGAAGTCAAATGTTTTAACTTTAGTTATATCTTAGTGAGACAAGAAAATATCTTACCTCAATTTTACAAATATAAAAGGTGAAGCAAATCAAATCCGTAGGAGAAAAATTGAATACTGCAAGTGTAAAATTAGCTCAATGGATACGACTTTAGGTTCAACAGAGCTCATATATAATAACACAAAAGAATACAAAAATTATGACATAATCATTATTATGTTTATATATGCACACAAAGTCTTTTGTTGATGTTGAATTTTTAGAACATGTTTATGTAATATTGATTATGTCATACATTTTGCATTCTTCTGAGTTATAACATATATATATATATTTGCATGTGTTCAGATATTTATATATATTTGTGTAATATATGTGTATGTATATGTAAGATAATGAAGAGTGGCAAAAATGAATCGTGGACGAGTTCATTGTGGGTGGGATGTCGAGAAAGAAAGAAAGAAAGCGACTTGATAACTGTTAAAAAGGAGAAGGTTCCGCAGTGCAAGCAAGACTTGAAAGGCGGCGGTTTCAGAAACGTGAAGAGCCGGAGCACTTGGTGATCGGAGTATCAAAGTACCGGAAGAATGATAGTTTACCGATGTTTATGGCACTGATCAAGCTTTATTGGCTATGGTACCCAAGCCCGTCTTGCTGTTAGGCTTTCGTGTCCACTGACTAAAAATGCGACTGATAAGCAAGTTGGTACTGTTAAGGAATCTCCTGACTTGTATTCCATCAAAGTGTTTGCGGAACAATTGCTTCAGTTCATGCTTGGATAGACAATGCAGAGCAAATTGCTTTCCAATCGGGTGTATACATGAACGAGTTTCTAGCGGAAACCAAGTCGGTGACCTCAGCAAGAAAAAGACTTTCATGGGACAAAAGTATGTCAAAAGATTTTTATATGTGTGTGCGTAACCGGCGTAAACCATCCAGTGATGGCAAATAAAGAAAACCAAAGTTTTTCCATATACGCTCTGTTCTTTGTCATTCTTGCTGGATCTTACCGGGTACCCCCAAAAAATGGGTAATGCAACACACATATATATATATATATATATATATATATATATATATATATATATATATATATATATAAACCTGCACTTATATATATATATATATATATATATATATATATATACATCTATTTTTATACTAGAGCTAAGTTTATCAACGTTTGTTTCTCTAAAGTTCTACTCCAATATATATTTAATCACACAAAATACATGCTTAAGTATTCCTTAGTTTTGTTATTAAGTTATATTTGAAAATAAATCAATTTTAATTGTTCTAATTAGCCGCCATTTACAATTAACTCGCCATGTTTCTGTCTACTACGTTGTTCGTATGTTGATTCAACCACTTTCTAATAGTTTTTAATGTCTCTGTGAGCATTTAGAGAAAGAGTGACTCTCTCTATCTTTTCATCTAATTTACATAGTGTGTTCGTACACAACATAACCACGCATGCAAATTAGATGGCAAAATAATAGGTCTCTGTACTTCTATGTTTTCCATTAAGGGTAATATAGAAGTAAAGCGACTTATTATTTTTAGTCATACAAGAAAAATTCCTTAGCAGATATATCACAGTTTATACATTTTTGAATTAAATCAAAGGGGGATAAATAATGATGCAGACAAGTCAATGTAAACACAAGTACTATGATTCCACATATATAAAAATATACAATATATAAAAGCTACACACACATTTATTTTATATATATATATATATATATATATATATATATATATATATATATATATATATATATATATGGTAAAATGAAAAAGGAAAACCAAAAACTGGATGTTTTTTTATGTGTACATCAACGTTTCGTCTTTATTTATAAGACTTCATCAGGATGATGATATAGAGAAAAGATGTCATGCAAGTACAAATACATGTAGGGTAGACATGTTGGGAGGAAAAATAAAATAAAATGAAAATAATGGCCACGTCTTGGTGGACGTCAGTACTTGTTAGAGAATAAAAATGAATGAAGAAAATGAGTGGGGAAAAAAAGGAAGGATGGAGGGAGCAAGGACTACTGTGGCTGGCGGTAAGAGAAAAAGGTGGGGGATGAGCAGGGGTAAATTTTCTTCATTCATTTTTATTCTCTAACAAGTACTGACGTCCACCAAGACGTGGCCATTATTTTCATTTTATTTTATTTTTCCTCCCAACATGTCTACCCTACATGTATTTGTACTTGCATGACATCTTTTCTCTATATCATCATCCTGATGAAGTCTTATAAATAAAGACGAAACGTTGATGTACACATAAAAAACATCCAGTTTTTGGTTTTCCTTTTTCATTTTACCATCACGTCGGATTACCTTCATCCTTCTCTTCCCATATATATATATATAATGTATGCATGTATATATATATATATATATATATATATATTATGTAAATCATCCTTATTTAATATAATATGTATTAAAAAAGGTATACATTTCATTGAAATTGGCCCTATTTGAATTTTCGGTGGACCTATTGTTTAAATTTCAGTGTATGTGTGCGTGTGGGTGGGGGGGGGGGGGCTCGTGTCCCCGGGAACCCTCTTAATATTATCCAAATTTGCTGAAATTTTGGGAATAGACATAATCTTTTGTCATTTACCTATGGTTTAAATTTCATTTGAATCAAAGGGAAAACAATTTTTTTATGGGGGGGGGGGGGCAGCGTTGAAGTGATATATTTCTTATATGGCCTATGACCTTTACTGAGAGGTCAGTAGTCCACATGCCAATTTTCAAGCAATTCTGTCCAGCGGTTTGGGTGAACATAAGACACAAAGATCAGGCAAACACATACACACACAGAGTTACTATATATATATATATATATATATATATATATATATATATATTTGTTATTGTTTATTACCTATATACATATACGTTTCGTCCTTTTTTAATAATCGGGACTCATCAGCATAGAGATATGACTATTCACTACCGGTCATACGATTCGAAACCCCGGATTACAGGTATTTTGGAACTCAAATCCGACGCCTTAATCACATGGACAATTTTAAATAGCGAATAAACGGTGATAATTTTAACACTTTATCGGCGGCTTAACACCTAGAGCGTTCTTTAATGGAAGGAACTATGCATTTAAAGCTAGTGACGTCATGCTGTGTTAATACTACACTTACAGTGCTCTACTTTTTCGAGGAGCGACAAATAATTGTATTACAGAAGTTTAGAATAACATGGTACCGTCGTAATACAATATATAAAAAAATATTACGCTCTTATTTTTAATTTCTTTTTTAATAATCGAGCACTCTGCTGGGTTTCTTCCCACTAATTTTACCAATTTTACCAAGAAGTGGTAATATATATAGATACATATTTTAAAATTTCTCCTATATATATCGAGTTAAGATTAAAAGTATGTATATTGTTAGTTCATCAAATATCTTGTACGTTATGTAGTGGTAATAATTTGATAGGAAATTACTTAAGTCTGAGTATAAGTAAATTGCTAAAATGCGGAGATATATGTATTATATGAGAGAATATCAAGATATATGTATTATATGAGAGAATATCAAGATATATGTATTATATGAGAGAATATCAAGATATATGTATTATATGAGAGAATATCAAGATATATGTATTATATGAGAGAATATCAAGATATATGTATTATATGAGAGAATATCAAGATATATGTATTATATGAGAGAATATCAAGATATATGTATTATATGAGAGAATATCAAGATATATGTATTATATGAGAGAATATCAAGATATATGTATTATATGAGAGAATATCAAGATATATGTATTATATGAGAGAATATCAAGATATATGTATTATATGAGAGAATATCAAGATATATGTATTATATGAGAGAATATCAAGATATATGTATTATATGAGAGAATATCAAGATATATGTATTATATGAGAGAATATCAAGATATATGTATTATATGAGAGAATATCAAGATATATGTATTATATGAGAGAATATCAAGATATATGTATTATATGAGAGAATATCAAGATATATGTATTATATGAGAGAATATCAAGATATATGTATTATATGAGAGAATATCAAGCACAAGTGTGCCAGTTGACACGGTTAAGATTCGGATAAAAATTGTTGTTTGGGATAAATACAATTTAGGCGCGCAGTATGAATATAATTGTATTGGCGCGTGAAAAATAAAAAATAACGCCCACGCAAATTCCGGCGTGGCCTTATATATTAAATCAACTCAAAACGAGCGGACGTAGTAGGGAGCTCACCACGTGATATTTCTGTCCAATGGGATTTCTCCAAAGACATTTTTCTAAACTTTTCTCCTTAAGCTCGCTGGAGCCTATCCAAATAGTATTTAAGCACACACAAACATCAAACCCTCTCTCAACTGACTCTTCATTCGGAGGTTACACGCGTCTTATTATCACTCTTCCATTTTACCTTTCGCGCGCTTCATACAATTTCACAGGCGAACATTACCTATTGCCTCTCTTAACATTTTATAACACATGAGCATTTCAACAAAACAAAAGACATTCTCCTTTTTACTTACCCTGAAACTAAAGAAAGGACTTCTGAACTCATTACAAAAGGAAATATGTTATATTTGTTAATGGTTTATTTCAGTGAATAAACTTCCGTTGGTTTTGCATGTAAGTCTTCTTCTTATTATTTTTATTTGTGGAGGAAGTTATCACCAAAAAAAGGCATGACGACCACCACACAAGTAAGCCTCAGTATTGTGGAAGAGGAAGGTTCTGACAAATATATTAAAGAAAAGATGTATATAAAAAAGAAATATTACTATATAATGTATGAGTTAAAAACGGTTGGAATAGGTAGATGCTGTCAACTTTTAGTCTTAAATGTTTTTATTTTTTGTGTTTATCTACAGCGGTAAGATTTGACACAAGGTCAGGAAAGTGAGATTGAAAAGCCAGCGTTCCAGAGGAAGAATACTCTGGCCTACAAAAATGCCTGGGCAGCCCCGTCGGCATTTCCCGGTAGGGGCAGCTCAGGCAATTAGCAATAAACTAACCTCTTTTCAAAGGGTGAGAAGGCAAAGCCTGGGAAGGTGGACCTCCTAGAACTTCACATGACAATACCTCAGACCAGCAGAATCAAGCACGAAGGCCAAGATGGTACCGGTCTACAGACTGTAGCATCCATCGGAACAGATACTACACTCTGATCTTAGCCAAAAGGCCAAGTTATTTACCTCCAGGAGGCTACACACAAGGTCAGGTGTGGTTAGCCAGCGCACTAAGATAAGCGCACTCTGAAAACTTAAACTAATGAATTAAAGGCTAACATGTTTTAAGACTATTATTTATATTACGAATGCAGAAAGAGCGACTATTTCTTTTTTCTCCTCCTATATTGCTAAGAATTAAATAAATAATAGTTTATTTCCATTTTTAACATATTTGCATGAATATTTGATTTATTTACCTGATTAACAAATTAAGTGACATTAGCCTATGAAAACGCTTGAAAAAGGAACTTTCCAGTGAATCTTTAAAGAGGTGTCTGTTATTAAATTGTTACTCAGAGTGATGGATGACATTGTGAGGACTTTTGACAAAACGAGAGTAAATAATCCTCCTCTTTCTTTTATTCATTACTAAGAAAAACTAAAATATTGATCAGGATTAAATATGAAAATCTATGAAATCGATTGAAAATAAAATCTTGGTTTTAACAACGAAGGCCAATATTTATTTCACATAACTAACGAAACAGATTGCTTATGTAGCTTTTAGTAAAAAAGCGATTCATTACAAACATACGGGCGAACAATTGATTTTACTTTATATATTAGACATACGTATGGTTTATAATATATATATATATATATATATATATATATATATGCAAGTTTTATAATATATATTTTAAAATGCATATATTTTTTATATGTTTTTATATATATATATATATATATATATATATATATATATATATATATATATATATATTTGTGTAATAATGAAACAATTCCAGGAGGAAATCCGGGTATGAGAGCTCAATGTAATAAACAGAACAAGAATAAAATGTAGTAACACGAAATTACATAATCATCGATGCAATAATTTATTTCAACCTTGTGGTATTTTCAAGCATCCGATTTAGACGATTACATTTTTGAAACATGTAATCGTCTAAATCGGATGCTTGAAAATACCACAAGGTTGAAATAAATTATTGCATCGATGATTATGTAATTTCGTGTTACTACATTATATATATATATATATATGAATGTATTTCATTTATAATATGTACATATAAATATTTGTGTAGGTTTTATAATATATATATATTGTATAGACTTTATAATATATATACATATATATATATATATATATATATATATATATATATATATATATATATATATATATATATATATATATATTGTATATATTGTATAGGTTTTATATTGTATAGATTTATCTTAATATTTTTATTAATACAAACATATTTTGTATATATTTTGTGTGTATATATGTGTGTGTGTGTTAGTTTCATTTTTATTTATTTATTTACTTATTCCTTCAAAGATTGCGTGACTATATGCTTGCATGTGCACACGCACACACCTGCACTGTCATATACGGCAATTGCTGTCAGTCATACATGCAGACCTCTATTCCTATTCCCCCTGCAGGGAAAAAACATCCTTACACATAACCCTGAAGCCAACACAGCATGTTACTTTCTATTTCCAAAATGCACAGTGGTGGAAAAATATACTTTCTCCTGGGATGATTCCATTTCGGAATGCTATTCTTATTCGGGAAATACATGAGCAACATTGCATAGTCAATGGATTAAACAGTTTTTAAGAAAAGACAAAAAAAAAACAGCATGGGTTTTTTTTAGACACAAGAAGATAATAAAAAACAATAAGCTATTCATTTTGCCTGTTCTCTCAGCTTCTTTATATATATATATATATATATATATATATATATATATATATATATATATGAGATAGAGGGGGGAATATATTTTCAATTGTACACTTCTTTATTTCTCATAACTTATACTTTTCGGCGTCATGGACATTATTTTTCTTAAAATAAGTCGAAAAAAAATTTCCAGGCGTCTTGGAGGCTGAAGGATTTTTTTTCCTACCTCTTCCCACTGAGGAGCCGAAATTAGCTAAAAGTCTTAGAAAGGGACAATTTCAGCAGCGCTCCGGAGGCCTCCTTAATTTTAATTTTTGCCCTCCTCCCGTTATTTAAATATGCTGCGGGGGGGGGGGGGATAATTATATAGTTTTGCTTTTAATCTGGATTATTTGAATCATTCGGACTACTGCTTTCATATTGGATGTTATTCTCACAACGTTTCGGCCGATGTAATTTCCGACTAACGGTAACAAAACAAGAAAATGTTACTGTTCATGTGCATTAATCTAATCTGTTTGTCTTGTTTTACCGCATATCAACCCTTTTCACGGTATTTAATGATGAATTCTAGTCATTTTGGTAAACGTTTTTTATGCTACAAGTTCTTAATATTTCCAAATATTTAAGTTTAAGTGATTAGTTTCTCTTATGCTGTTCACTAATTTAAAATTAAATATTTAATTTTAAAAATCGTTAACATAAATCGTTAAATTGAATTTTGAATTTTAACATTGGAATTAATAAATATAACAATTCACTAAAATGATTCTCACACACTAAATAACTTTAAAATTAATAAATATTAAAATACAAATAAATTTAACGAGAATCATTTAATCATTAAAATTTTTATTTCATTTTATATTATTTGCTGTAGGTCACTGTGATATTTACTGCAGTAATGTCATAGAAACAATGTTACCAATTCACACCAGTTTCAGATTTGAAATACTTATATTTGATAAAGAGGTTTTACCTCGAAATATATTATGCAAAACGGTCACAAACATTATATAACTGTGTAGAAATTGTGACTAAACAAATAAGATTTACTATAAAAAATGTAAACATTTTTTTTCAGCACCGACATATTTCCATTTATTGCATTTTGATAGTCTTCTATGACTCCTCTATATACATAGTTCACGCAATGCTTGAAACAAACTACATCTTCTTATTAAGAAATATACTTCAAATATTTATTTATGTGTTTGTTTTAGTTATTCTTTGGTTTATAGATGTAGTTTCATGTTATACACACAAGAGATTCTATTAAACTCATAGATGATGCCTTGACAAGTATTAGAACTCCAGATCAGAGTAAACCCTGGAGTAATCTATATATATATATATATATATATATATATATATATATATATAACTCACTGTCTGTGTGTGTGATGTGTGTGTGTGTGTGTGTCTTCCCTACAGAAAAATAAAGTTAGTGAATCTACATAAAATCTAAAAGTGTATTTTTATGTAAAATTTATTGGGTAAGACAATGGAAGTGTACCTAAATCTCGAAGTTCACTCCATAAGGGGCTATGAGAACATAACCCCCTTAAAACTTCAAATAGATTGTGTTTCTATAAAATTTAAATCGTATGTATAAAACTTTTTGCGGAAGACAGTGGAAGTGGTCCCAAATCTCTAACTTCCATCCTAACCTAACACAGTTATTGGGGCCAACCCTCCTTTAAAACTTAAAATATAGCCTATTTTGATGAAATTTATATCATATGTATAACATTCTCTAGGGAAGACAATGGAAGTGGTTCTGAATCTCTACGTTACTTTCTTTGTGCCGAATATCAATGTGCCCGCACCTCTAAGTGACCCATGGAGACAGAACCCTTCTTTAAAACATCAAATATGTATATCTAATTTTAATGAAAATTAAACCATATGTATAAGACACTAATTCAGAGAGTTTTCCAACATTTCAGTTTCTTCCAACTATATTAGGGAGTGAAGCGGGAGGAGGAGGACAAAGAAAGTAATATGGTGTTATGAGCAAAGTGAAAAAGTACATAGTAGTGATCCTCATTCAATCCTGAACAATGTTGGGTCTTTCTGCTAGTCGTTAATTAATACACGTGACCTTTAATTCAGAAGCACTTTAATTACACAAAATAGATGCTAAAATATACCTTTGTCTTGGGATTGAGTTATGTTGGAAAAAAAATTATGTTTCAATTGTTCTAATAACCCTAAATTTATAATTAACTGAAAAAGTCCCCCCTCACCACTCTCTTAGCTATCAATGTATTTCTCTCAGCCCTTCTCACTCTGTTTATTCAACCACTCTCTAATATTTCTTAATGTCTTCTGTGAGTACTTAGAGAAAGAGTGACTCTCTTTATTCAACATTGTCATCTAATATCACATACATGTATGAAAATTTTATGACACAATCATAAGTTTCTTTATTTCTATATAATAATAATAATAATAATAATAATAATAATAATAATAATAATGAAAGGAATATGGAGCATGAAGAAAGTTAGTATAATACCAATAATCGTAGGAGCATTAGGAACAATCCCAAAAAATCTGGAGAAAAGACTGAAAGAAATTGGAATCAAAGGGACTATCGAAACCATACAAAGGATGGCAATGATCAAAACAGCTGCAATCTTAAGGAAAATCCTCGAATGCGGAAACTAACACGCATAAACTACAAAGGCTAACCAGTCACAAGGAATTTACAACGGAGAAAACAAAACCACACGAAGAACACCACAACAAGAGCCAAGGAACAGAAACTGCAAGAAACAGCACTTCATAATACCCCCCCCCCCCAATAAATTACACCGGCCTCAGCTATCACTACACAAAAATGAACCAAAGAAACAGAAATTACTAGAAACACTATAAGCTCCTTCCCTCTCTCCCCCCCACCCCTCCATAAAAAATTTTAAATTTAAAAGAATTAAAAAAAAATTTATTTTTTTTTAAATAAGGAAAGAGAAAAGGAAAAAATTAAGGAATTGAAAGGAAAAAAAGGAAGAAAAAAATTAAAAATTAAATTTTTTTTTTTTTAAATTAACTTTTAAAAAAATATTTTATTTATTTACTTATTTATTCATTTATTTTTTATCTTTGTTTTTTTTTAACTGGTGCCGGCATAGGCTGACACCAGACAAAATATTTGTAGAGGGTCGAGGAGGATGAGAAGACCGAGGAGAGACAGCACAAACCAGACCTCCACTGGAAAAGTGCAGAGAATGCTGGGACCTTGGGGAGGCTTATTGCCACCCAAATCCCAGAGAAGAACAATTGTCCTTACCAGCGAGAAATCAATGGTAAGAGGCTGTTGCGATACCGCATCGTTATCGAAAAGAGGTGACCGGTGTTCTTTTATGGTGCGTTTTTATTTTTCGCCACCCTGAGCTTTTTTGTTTTTATTATTTTAGAATATGCAAATGAGCGCATTTTTCCTTTTTAATTCATCCTTAATCAGACGAGTGGTTATAGCACTTGTCTTTGGGCTGGACGACCCGGGTTCGATCCCACTCACGGCATGCGAATTTTCGGGTCTGAAAACTCCCTCTGTCCACCCAGCAGTAAATGGGTACCTGACTAAAACTCAGGGAAGGTTCAAGGCAGCGGAAGGAGAGGGATGGGCTCCGCCTTCCATATGCTGTGCCCTAGACCCGGTGATTCTTAACAAATCACCGCCGCTACGGCCATGGGCAGTGGGCGATGTCGGCAACGACACTCGTGCGCGTCCAGGCTATGCGACCTTTACCTTTTACCTAATCAGACGAGTCATCAATTGTATATATTAATTTTTAAAATTAATTAATTAATTTATAAACCAATTTTGTTGGATACAGATTTGTATAATTAATTTACAAATTAATTTTTTGCGTGCACAAAAGTTCGACATGGACGTGCGTTTCTGGCTATAAGCCGTCATCAGCATTCCTCCCATAAAATTATAAAATTAATTATAAAATTGTAAATTAACTATAAACATCTGTATACAACCAAATTGGTTTATAAATTAATTAATTAATTAAAAAATCTCTCTGTCTGTGTGTGTGTGTATATATATATATATATATATATATATATATATATATACATTATTTTTTTAAGGGAGATAACTCCCTTGAGCATTTAGAAAAATGCTTCACCATAGATATCTAGATTCGCTCATTTGTCTTTATCGCCAAAAAACAATAAAAAACAAGAATAATGTATACATTTATACATTTATACATTTATCTGCGATAAAATGTCCCTGTAATTCTAGCAAAGTTTTGTGGTCTAACGGTAAAGGCACCTGACTGCAGTAATTGTGGTCACGATTTTTAATTTCACTAAATTCATCTACCTGCTGATGAGCTGTATTGATGGTGAAACACGTGTTCATGGATAATTACACTATATATATATATACATATATATATATTCACTATCTTTGGATTAAATGTACAAATTATATATCAGTTCAAATAAAGAAAGTATCATAACAATTAAAATATTACTAACTGTACATATCCGGCGTTGCCCAGTACTGTTTTACTTGCAATCTGTTGTTTTTTGGGGGGGGTTTTAATATTATTTTTTTGTTCCAAACAAAGGAAAGTAACTCTGTATTGACGAATACAGACTTACGTCTCTGTTTTAAGATGGTGGCCAAAAATATTTTGTGAAAAGAATGAAATAAAATTAGAAGTTAACAACAATTGACTAAAAGAACTCGCATACCAGAATTAAATCTTGATTTTATAAGAAAGAAAACTATCGATGACAAAAATCGAGAAAGAGACTGACTTTACTTTATATATTAGATTGATTTATGTTTCTCTTCTTTCTACATCGATAAACTATTAATAAAAAAATATTTTTTAAATAAAGGTGATTGACAAAACTTATAGCTTTTTCGTTGGTCTGTCATGCTTAAGCTTTAAATAGAATTTTTGTTGGTCTGTCATGGTTAAGTTTTAAATAGCATTTTCTTAGGTCTTCATCACTAAATGTTCTGATTGAATGGATACATTTATTTTTACTGCATCCACACATCTCTACAATGTTTTTACAGCCTTTTGGCTAAGATCAAAGTGTAGTATCTGTTCCGATGGATACTGCACCCCATACTGGTGTTGTCTTGATTTACGCCAGTCAATGGGTCTGTCCTGTGCAGTTCTGGGAGGTCCACATTCCCAGGCTTTGCCTCCCCTCTTTGGGGAGGAGTAAGTTTATTGCTTACTGTCTGAGGCGCCTCTACCGGGGAATGCCGACGGGGCTGCCCAGGCAATTTTTAAACCCCACTTTCCCGACCCAACCTTGGGTCACATCTTACTTGTGGGAGTAAGATAAAAACTGGCCTTGTGCCTTACTCCTGGAGAGGAGTAAATCAATACAAGAGGCTCCGTCTGTCAGATTAAAGTTTGAAATATGTTGGTTTAATGAGACTTTTTAAAACATGCTTTTCCAAATTTTGCTCGTCTTTTTTTTTCAGAACTGTTTTCTTTTTGTTCACTACTGACGAACGAAACATTATCCATGTGCATTTCTTTTTTATAATTTTAAAGTATGTTTTATATCCCCCCTTTTAAAACCTTGTTTGACATAATTTATTTCAGTTTTGACAAACATTTTAGGATGGGGGGAGTGATGTTGGCTTATGTTATTTCCCTTAGACTGATATCCGAGCTATTTTACTTGAATTATTCTGGCCAATGTTAAGGAAATGCGCTTTCATGTCCGTAAGTTAAGAAAATTTGTTCCACCTATGCGCACAAGTTAGAACAAGATGTTACTCTCATTCTGACATCTCCATAAATACCGTTGGATGTGGTTCATCATTGCATGGCCTTCACAAACCCTGACACAATGTCCATCAGATGCTTTTCCTGGTAGCAATTGTATAGACTCCCAGAACAGCCGAACACAAAGTAAGAGACATTTAATTTCAATCCTCACACATATTAGTTCTATCGACGACTCTAGCAATACATGTGTCTTTCTGATTGTAATTGGGACTTCAATGTATTCACTCTTTAGTAATTATGTCTGTGGTCTGAACATATTCAGACGTCTTTTTCGAAGCTCTATCTCCGTCCCCTCTTTATGTAATACGTAGGCAACTTTACAAAATGCTGTACAATATAAAAAAAAATAATTTTATAGCATAGAACAAGGATGTTGTTGGTGTTTTATAATTGTTACATTCTTCCAGCAACTATTACACAACCAAGTGAAAGAGAAAGGCCGAGAAAACAACACTGCCGCTGACAACATTAGGAGACGATGAAAGAGGACGATACTACTGCTACTAGTTAATAATTATTAAAGTAATTTCTTTGTCAGTTCGTTCCAATCCCTTCTATATGTATTTATCTCTTGATTTGTCATGAATTACAATTGTATTTGTTTCTGATAAATTTTTTTATTTTGTGTTTTCAAATTAGATATGAATGGATATATGTGTATATGTATATATTTATGTACATGTATGTGTATGTGTATATTTAGTGTGTATTATTGTATTTGGTGAGGAGTACACAATTTCCGCATGTTGCAGTATATTGATTACTGTTTGTTATTTGTTATGTTACTATTGCCTTTTTCGTATTTTTGTAATTTGTATGTTTTTCTTATTAATATTATGAAGAATACTTAATTATAGGTAAATCTCTACTCCCGCTAACACTTGTATATTTTTGTATTTGAAAATGATTAAATAAAGACGTTTTCTATTATTATTATTATTATTATTATTATTATTATTATTATTATTATGATTATTATTATTATTATAACTGCTACTACTACAGAGACATCACAACTGATTCAGCTGACTACCTACGACGTGTCAACACGACTTCAGCTGTTTACATGACGAGCTGATGTCCACATAGTCTACCGGCGACAAGGAATTGGTCAAACGTAGCACTACATTGATCCAAAAGGATTTGAAGTGCATAACAGATTCCACAGTCTGTGTTGGTATCTATTAAACAAATATCCCCCCCCCCCAAAAAAAAAAGAAATGCAACTGTATTAATTTGCTGAGAAACATTTCTGTCAGTTAAACCATTCTGAGAGATCAAAGAATAAAACCCTTCTGTCGATTTGTAGATTGGGTGCAAGACATGAACTATAGGTACTTATTTAACTAATATTTGATTGTGTGCCATTGAATTTGTTTTTTTTTGTTTTTTTGCTTTTTTTTGTTTGCTTTTTTTGTTTTTTTTTTGTTTTGTCTGTGTACTGAATGAACTTCGGTTTTGTTCTGAAAAAATTTCCGGCAAATATAAAAAAATTGTAGATGTAAAGCAGCCAAAATTAAAAATGGTTCAAGTCTAACTTGGCCTTTTGGCTAAGAACAAAGTGTTGTATCGGTTTTGTTATTACACTTCATCTTTTCTCAGTTGGTGAAGAAGATAATTCTAATTTTGTCCAAATCCAGAGTGAAACTTTTTGGGGAGCTGGATTTTTCCCACATTAAAAACCGACCTTGGGTCTAACTCGGCCTTCGTGTGGAAGCATGTAAATAGTAAATAAGGACTTTAATTATCAAAGATCGAGGTAAGTTGTGACGCAAGAAAAATAATATCTTTGCATCTTTTTTATGGCATGGGTACTACTAGTGTCTCGATGAAATCATCATCATCATCATCATCATCATCATCATCATCATCATCATCATCATCATCATCATCATTTTTCTTCTCGAAGTAAATGTTTTTCATGCAATCTTTTCAAGTTTTTCATTCATGCAAATAATTTCTTGCATTTATATTCTTTAATATTTTTTTTTTAATCAGAAAACAAAAAATTGAAACCGGTTTTATTTAGAAAACGGAAATCTTTTCTAATCTATTCTTAAATTCTAAATGCTGGGAAAACGGAGATGATTTCTTTTATTTTTTTATAAATTTTATCTTTTTTTGCATGAAAACCAGATGAAAAAAATATTTACTGTTCCTTTTTTTCT
Organism: Sepiola atlantica; assembly: GCA_963556195.1. Classification (NCBI taxonomy): domain Eukaryota; kingdom Metazoa; phylum Mollusca; class Cephalopoda; order Sepiida; family Sepiolidae; genus Sepiola; species Sepiola atlantica. The sequence continues at coordinate 41,731,304 of OY744525.1, forward strand.
AAATAATATATCTACATCTATGATAAGAACATTCAATGGAGGAGGACAAAAAACAAAAAACAATAATAATAATCCCTCATAAATTTGCTTGTATGTATGATAAATCCGGAATAAAATACAAAAATAAAAACAGGCAAAGAATATATATATATATATATATATATATATATATATATATATATATATATATATATATATATATATATATGTGTGTGTGTGTGTGTGTGAGAGAGGGGGAGAAAGAGAGAGACAGCTCTAATATATAAGGTTATCTTGTTGGATTTTCAAAGTAAGACCCAAATAGCATTTAAGCTGACAAATACAAACTTTGCTTCTGACTCACCAAATTTCATTCCTTATTGTTGTACCATGTTATTGACAATATAATAACATACTGAGCTAAAATCCATTAAAAAAATTACTTAGTCTGGCCTAGACGATTGTTAATATGAAACATGTGTCTGTAGATTACTATATATGTATATATATATATATATAATTGTTCAAGTTCAAATATGTTAATGAAATGAATATAAACCAATATTTTCTAAAGTGCTACATTACCAAGTAGAGTATTTATAAAATTACATAAACAATATTACAGTCTTACATCAATCAACCAACGCTTCGATGCTACAACATCTCTTCAAAGACTGAATAAAAATAAAAAGTGAAAATTGAGAATCTCGCATTGCAAAAATCACCAGCAGAAAACCGGATTTTAAGAGAAAGAGAAAGGATAAAAAAGAGAAGATTTAAATCCGATCAAAGTTCGTGTTGGTCAACTATAGATCACGGTCCGCTGACCCTCCAAATTTGCACTCGTGTATATATATATATATATATATATATATGTATATATATATATATATATATGTATTACATAGATGCAAATATATATATATATATATATATATATATAAGTATAGATTTCTACAGACAAATATATATATATATATATATATATATATATATATGATTATTTTTATTTACACAGACATGTACAAAATCTGCGACACTGGCATGTCTTTCGAAATATGATCTAAGGTTAAGATCGGATTTAACTCTGCATGATGAGATCTCAATTTTTAACAGCTGTTGATTGATAACATCGACATGTCAGTGTCGCAGATTTTGTACATGTCTGTGTAAATAAAAATAATCATATATAAAAGCTCTATTTGAGATTGAGCACTTTTTATAAGCCCGGTTGAAATTCTTTAAATTACTATCCTGTGGATGTTTACCTTGCCTGAATTATTATATATATATATATATATATATATATATATATATATATATATATATATATATGTGTGTGTGTGTGTGTGTGTATATATATATATACATTTTGCAGACACAAATATATATATGTATATACATTTACTTATACACACATATAAATATATATGCACATATACAGACACACATATATAAATACACAGACATCTACACATACACAAAACAAATATGGCAAAAATAGATAACTAATACAAGTAAATCAACACATGTAGAGAAGTAATATTTCGTCTTTATTAATGGAAAAACTTCATCAGAATGAGTTTAACATTTGAGATGATTTCAAATTTGAAAAAGCACGAGCAGGTAAAAAGGAGAAAAAGAAAGACAAAAACAAAGAAATAGAATTAAAGAAAAGAGGGCATCGTATTAAACGTTTAAACAGAATGTGTGTATATCATAAGTGTGATTTTGTTTCATTTTACTTCAATCGAAGTTCTCAGAAATCTGGGCCTAACACTTGAATTCTATATTAGATACATAAATGTTCGAATATTCCATTAAAGTTCACCTTTACCTGTCAAACGTTTAGTTAGTAAAGAAGTGAAGAACATTAATTTTCCTCTCTACAAATGACCATTTAAGTACGTTATAGTATATCTTCCGTGTGGTGTCTTGTTCTTACTGGATTCCAGGACAAGAATTCATCTAGTCTGGTGGAGTATCCTGCTAAGTGTATATATATATATGTGTGTTAAATAAAGTCAAATGTTTTAATTTTAGTTGTATCTTAATGAACCAAGAAAATATCTAATCTCTAATCTACCCATATAAAATATGAAGAAATAAAGGAGGTGGTGTCTGATCAACACTGCTGGGGAGCCATGAGAAAGATATACTGTTTTGTTTTTAAATCGCCACAACAGTTTTGCATAGTAAACAACTGATGAACCCTAGAAAAATATTAAGACTAGCGTAACATGTTGGGAGTTAATTAATACAGTGATTACAAGAGAATTTTCCAACGAAGGACTTGGTACTAAATATATATATATATATATATATATATATATATATATATAAAGTTAATCCAGCAGAAGATATAAGAAGCAACTAATATCTTTTAATTAGTGAAACATCCGGATTTCATTTTATTTCATTTTATTTCATTTTATTATTTTATTATTTCATTTTATATTATGCTATATATATATATATATATATATATATATATATATATATATATATAAAAGGTTACTTTGGTCCAGTGACTGATGCCATAGCTTTATCTCATCCGCACTGACGAGTCTTGCAAAAACGAAACATATATGTATGTGGATAAAATAAAAATATTTACTGTAATAATATATGTGTGGGAAAGTACAATTTAAGAGTAAGACCTAAATGGTTAAAGAATAAAAGAAACCAAAAAAACAGGAAAGAAATATGCAAATATTCGTTATTATTTTTAGATTAATTATTTTATCTCTTAGAATATGTAATATTAGCCATTTTATTTTTTTGCAGGTAAATTCTTTCGGAGAAGTTTAGCAAGAATAACATTTTTCCCTCTATCCTTTATGGCATTGTCAAATATTGAACAAGCATTTTTACATTTTTTTTTTTGTTAAGCAATTTATGTCTATTTTGAGAACGAATCTTTATAGCTCTTCCAGAGAAAAAGCAAGATGTTTGATTCCTGGGAAATTTCAAGGAAAGCGCTTCACCAAACTAGAACAGCATGACAAATTATTTAGCCACGAAAAAAATTATATATATATACTAGCAAAACTTACACCCCCCCCCCCGCGCAGCAATTAATTGGCATGGGTGGCCGTTAATCAAAAAAAAAAAATTTTACTCAGAGAATTCCAAAATTTTAACAATAAACTTTGGTAAATTACACCCTCCCAAAAAATGAGATTCTTCTTTTTACGGTAATTCTAAATTATTAGGGCAGTTAACTAATATAGTTTTTAACACTAATCCTAAGTTCGACTGGCAACGTCGTAAAACCACACGCAATCGCCCCAAAACAATAACGTACAGAATTCATCTCCAATGGCAAAAAATGGTTAACTGCCATAAACCCCGTGTCTATTCAAAATATACTAGTGCCAGGTATGAAGTAGTAAACCTTGTAAAAAGTAATTACAATAATTCAACCATTTTTGGGATGACAAGGGCCGAAGGATTACGGTCGAAAATTTTGTTCTCCTTTACTTGGAAAAAAAACTTTTTTCTATATAAGGGAAAATTGATATTCCTAACGTCAAAATATAGAAAATAAATTGTGAAAATATATAAAAATATATTTTTCACATTGATTTTTTACACACACACACACACACACACACACACACACACATATATATATATATATATATATATATATATATATATATATATATATATATATATATGAAGAAGAATGGAAAGGAATTACCTGCTCTATCCTGGATATTGAGCTATATACTCTTCACAATAGGTTTCACTTTTCCTAAAAGTTCGCTTTTAGTACACCACTTTATATATATATATATATATATATATATATATATATATATATATAAATAGAGAGAGAGAGAGAGAGGGAGAGTGACCCCCCTCCCAAATTCCACCCATGGAATCGTTAATAAAATTCACAATCATTTCTGCAATCCAACCATATTTGGTACAAATAAACTTCAGTTGATGCCTGACTTGTCCTCCAAGTTGCAGTCATGAATGTCCAACAGTCTTTCTTTTATCACTGTCCAATGATAAGCTCCGAATATGTACCTCTGCATTGCAAGCACACCTGGATACAAATAATTTTGGCTGTGATGGCCTTCTTCAGTTTAGGAATATTCTGGAGATTGTTTTGATAGACATTATCTTTAAGATAACCTCCACCGATAAACATCTGGGGAGTTATGGTCCGGTGAATATGAAGCCCATTCAGGATTATACCTCTTACTTATGAGACGATCACGAAAGTGTTCCCACATATTATTGAACAGTGATAAAACAAAGACTGTTGAGCATTCATGAGTGAAACTTGGGGAACAAGTCAGGCATGGACTAAAGTTTATTTGTATCAAAGGTGGTTGGATTGTTAAAAGGATTATTAATAAATTTTATTAACGATCCATGGGGGCCATTTTTCTTCAGGAGGTGGGATCACCCTGTTGTAATCATCATCATCATCATCATCATCATCATCATCATCATCATCATCATCATCATCATCATCATCACCATCATCATCATCATCAGTTTAACGTCCGTTTTACATGGTGTCCGTGGATAATTATATATATATATATATATATATATATATATATATATATATATATATATATATAATTAACTTGTTACAAATATCCAGGGGGTATGAATCCGAAGGAAGTTGAAACCGGGTTTATGAGAGTGCTCAATGAAAATTCAGAGCAAAATATATATTTTTTGATTTTATTCCATTAGTTGCGACAAAACAAGTTTTGTTTCATTGGTGCAAATAGCGACCAACTCATCGGGATGGCGATGGAATTCAAATGGCATAAGTTTTAACTTCACCTTAACGGGAGATAATTCCATCGCCAGCCCGATGAGTTGGTCGCTATTTGCACCAATGAAACAAAACTTGTTTTGTCGCAACTAATGGAATAAAATCAAAATATATATATATATATATATATATATATATATATATATATATATATATATATATATATATTGGGTTTTATAAGGAAAATATGTTTTCACTTTTATATTCCTTTCAGTATCTAAAAATTTCCAAATACAAGCTCAATGAAGATTTATTACAAAATTTAGAACATATATATTATATTATATTATATTATATTAATTATTTGGAATTTACATACATAAAAGTAATCCATGCATAAACTACGTAACAATATATATATTTTTCTCTTCCCTTGCTTTATGCTATCCCACAATTCCCAAGTAATTTTTATACATTACAACAGTTTGCTTTGACTCCATTGAGATCCTGTTGTTGTTTTTGCCTTGGAATCCGCTTAACTGAAGACAGGAACAATATTGTTTTCTTAATATGGCCAATCTTATTTGACCCCCCCCTCCAAAGACAACAGACCTAGGTGGAATCATCGTCGTTGGATTTTTATACAGATTCTTCTGGATTTACCAATATTTCTGAGCCCCATGCTATTTGGATTTCGTTATTGGTGACTTTCATACCCGTTTGAACTTTAAAATATTTAAAAAAACTCTTTCAAATTTAGAACTTTGACAGTTTTATTCTGTCAATTTATCAATCATTAATCTCCTCTGGTGATAAGATTTTAATCTTTGAAAAGCCTGGTTTAAGAAATGAAAGAGAAGGAAAAATAAATGTTTTTATTAACTAAACTGCTCCTTGTTTTGAACAACTGAAGATATCGATTTGCTTCCATTTACAGGTCTGATCAATTTTCATTGACTTACCATATATATATATATATATATATATATATATATATATATATATATATGGCCAAAATTAATTCTCTGGATATACACAGAACAGTTTTGCACCACTTTTATGTCCACTTACAAAGAATAAAATCAAGATATAATGATACTAAACCTTATATCTACAGCCCTTGTTCTAATTTTTATCAAAATGGAGTACTATTGTCTTATTTGGGCTGGTGAATCTCTGTCCCATTTGAGGGTTCTTAGAAGGTATAAAAACGTATCTGTGATCTGATTGGCCCCACCCTTTCTTCTTCTCTGCAACCTCTCCATCACAGACATGATTTCTATAAATACTATTATGACATCTATTTTTCAGAGTTGTCTGATCTATTCCCTGCTTTATTTATTCCAGATCGTTTGACTCGTTGGTCTAGTGGTCTTCATCAATTCGTTGTTTATATACCTCATTGTAATACAGCTTCCTATTCCAGTAGCTTCTTTCCAAAGAACTGCAAGCTTGTGGAACTCTCTTCCTGCTGACTGTTTTCTTCCTACCTATAGCCTTGGTCGTTTCAAGACTAAGGCCAATAAGCATCTCCTGTCTTTGCGATAATCATCTTTAGTTCTTGTTAACTCCTTACATCAAGTGGCTTTATACCTTATTTGGAGCAATTTCCATTAAAAATATCCACTACATAATTTTGATTCAAGAAAATGTCTAAAATTTAAGTCTTACGCTTAAGAGACATCAAGAAAAAAAATGAAATTCAGAGAATCTTGCTTAATTGGTGTCTAATGACTGGATCAAATTCAATGCAGATGTGATATATTTGAATTTTTAAATGGGAAGTTGTGCCGATATTACAGACCCTAAAAACCCTTTAAAATATCCCAAAGAAACTGAAATTTGGAGAATATTTATTAATTGATGTCTAATATCTATTGTTAAAATTTCACAAAAATCGGAAGAATCTGAATTTTCCATCTGTTTTCTCTCTTTTGTATTAAACTAAATTAAATTAAATATATCCCACATTTGAACCTCTTACGCATAGCAACTGTGTTACAAAATTCATAATAAACACTTAATTAGTTTAAGATTGAATCCTGTACATACAAATATATAAACATATAAACATACCTAACTTTATATATATATATATATAAACCCTGTGTATCGCTTTATTGCAGGTCAATATTTTTTAAATTTTGAAATTGCTATGAAACGCAGAGAAGTGAAATTTGGTACACTGGAAGAGCGTAACAAGGTGCCTTATTTCCCTGATTTTTGTGGAATTTGAACAAATATTTTGAAAATTATGCTTATTTTTCTATTTTCTGTTAATTTAAAGTGTGTATCACTTTATTGCAGGTCTCCCAAAATGCCTAGAAAGGGTCGATTGACAGCTAGTGAAAAGGACGTGTTGTTGCAGGCCTTGCAGAAGGTTTATCTCTCGTAGATCTAGCCAAGGAGCTTGGAAGAGATCGAAGAACATTGTCTTCATTCGTTGAAAATCCAAACATCAAACCAAGGAAGGACAAAAACACAAGAAAGTCAGTTTCTGCTCGTGATGTTAGAAAGATTCGCCGTCAACTTATCAAGCAGCAACAGTGCTGCTATATTTGACAAGGCTGGAATATCTTCCTTGTCCAGAAAGACACGCTGCAATGTCTTAAACGAAATTGCAAGAAGCATTAAGCCCATAGCAAGACCGGTTTTAAACCAAACTCATAAGGAAAAACGTTTGGCTTGGGCTCAGAAATACATGAAAACCAGCTTTGAAAATGTTCTTTTCACCGATGAGGCCAGAGCAACCCTTGATGGACCAGATGGGTGGGCCAAAGTTTGGAGTCCTCTTGGATTCCTTACCCCTCATCGATTCCGTCGTCAACAGGGAGGTGGAGGTGTCATGTTTTGGGCTGGAATAATCTGCGATGAACTAATTGGACCATTTCGAGTGCCAGAAGGTGTCAAACTGACAAGCCAGTCTTATATTTTATTTTTAAATGAGCATTTGTCACCATGGCTTGATGACCTTCCATTGGCGCGTCACCGCAAATTGATTTTTATGCACGACAATGCGCCATCCCACTCAGCCAAGGCTACGGCATCCTACCTTAAGTCATTAGTCATTAGTGGAGAAAATTTGATGACATGGCCACCTTGTTCTCCAGATATAAATCCAATTGAGCAGCTCTGGTCAATAATAAAGATGAAAGTTTATGAAGGAGGTGTTCAATTTTCGTCGAAGGATGAACTTTGGAGGAAGATTTTGGAAGTTTCCTATAGCATCACATCATCTCAAATCCGCCGATTGACATCATCAGTTGACAAGAGGCTATTCAAAGTGATTTTGAAGCATGGGAGTTATGTTGATAAATAAATATTTCCATAAACAAAATAATGTGAAATTCGTTCTTGTTTTTGGTTAATATTGTTACTGGATATGTTCTTTATTTCATATAAATAGAAATATGAAGTTAGAATATTGTTTTATTACCGAAAATATACATTTTTAGACACTTGCAATAAAGTGATACACACTTAAAATTACCAGAAAATAGAAAAATTAGCATAACTTTCAAAATATTTGTTCAAATTCCACAAAAATCAGGGAAATAAGGCACTTTGTTATGCTCTTCCATTGTACCAAATTTCACTTCTCTGCGTTTCATAGCAATTTCAAAATTAAAAAAATTTTGACCTGCAATAAAGCGATACACAGGGTTTATATATATATGGACGGTTTGATTTTTCGGGCTGGGGGGGGACTATATTGAGGTTGACCTAAGGATGTGTATTCCACCGGATGTGGGGGTTTCCCTCGTTCTTTCTTTTTTTCCCATTTTTGGATTGAACCGGACTGGATTCTTGTAGAGGGCACATCGTAACTACCACATATTACCGAGTTGTTTGAGCTGTTATTTGAACTTGTTTTTTTTTCTTTTTCTTCTTAAATGATTTAAATTGGGTCAATCCTCTGTGGGGTATTGTCAGTTGTTGAGGTTAATATCTTAGGTTTTGTATCTCCCTTGATGAAGCACTAGGTAGCGAAACACGTGTAGGAAACTATAGCTTTACAAAATAAATAAATAAATAAATCAATAATAAAATAAAAGATCTTTTCGTTGTGATGAATCGTCTCTCTTGGTAAACTCTCCAAATATATATATATATATATATATATATATATATATATATATATATATATATATGTGTGTGTGTGTATATATATATATACAGTGGACCCGCGCTATTCACTGGCTCACCATTCGCAATTTCACAAATTCGCGGATGTTCAGCATAAACCTTGACTTAACATCTTCATAAATTCGGTAGAACTTACAAATATGATAATCATTTAAGTCCAACTAAGACCAAAATGACAAAAAAACGCAATTAAAAACGTTAATTATTCTGTAGGATTTATATTAAATGCGGCTTAAATGCAAACTTCATACGAAATTGAAATATTTATAAAAAAATCAACTAACTTGCAAGCAGAAAGGACTAATCTACGCTAATTTGTTGTTTTTCATGCAAAAAATACATGCTAATGTACAAAAACCTGATTTTTAGTGAACTTTGAGGTATCAAAATCTATTCGGGGGTTTTCGCTATTTGTGTATGTGTCTGGAACGTAACTCCCACGAATAGCGGGGGCCTATTGTATATATAAAATTTAAAATTTTAAAATTATTTTTACAAACATATATAAGCCTGAAACTAGCCTAATAATAAGGGAACTTGCATGATACACTGGACATAGGATAACATCGTCTCTTGCTGATAAAATTTGAAGGGTTGCATAACGTGTGAGACCGGATGATACATGAGTACATACAGTATACAGATACAGTATATATATATAAATACACACACACACACATACACTGAGATTTTAATCCTGGATAAAATTTAGATCTCCTCATGCTTTGACCTTATTCATTATTCTACCAGAAAAGTTTGGGGGTTCTATCACGGAAATGGATGAGTCAGAACACAATCTTAGATAAGCCAACAAAATGGTGAATCAAAATTGTCACTGACATCAGATGGATAAGGAATTCCAGGTAAATCAGTCACTACTGGGATTTGAAACCTGGACCAGATTATAATACTCAGGTTTAGTGTCTACTTACTGTCTGTTATTTATATTGTAGCTAAATTACATACATCAGAATAAAAGACACACATGTATACATCTATAACATTATAACATTATATCTATCTATCTATCTATCTATCTATCTATCTATCTATCTATCTATCTATCTATCTGTATGTCTCTCTCTCTCTTTCTCTCTCTCTCTCTCTCTCTATATATATATATATATATATATATGTGTGTAATAGATGCTAAAAAGGTGTTCTTGTAATAGATGCTAAAAAGGTGTTCTTGTAATAGATGCAAAAAGATGTTCTTGTAATAGATGCTAAAAAGATGTTCTCGTAATAGATACAAAGAAGGTGTTCTTATAAAAGATGCCAAAAAGATGTTCTTGTAATAGATACTAAAAAGATGTTCTTGTAATAGATGCTAAAAAGGTGTTCTTGTAATAGATGCTAAAAAGGTGTTCTTGTAATAGATGCTAAAAAGGTGTTCTTGTAATAGATGCTAAAAAGATGTTATTGTAATAGATGCTAAAAAGATGTTATTGTAATAGATGCTAAAAAGATGTTATTGTAATAGATGCTAAAAAGATGTTCTTGTAATAGATGCTAAAAAGGTGTTCTTGTAATAGATACTAAAAAGATGTTCTTGTAATAGATGCTAAAAAGGTGTTCTTGTAATAGATGCTAAAAAGATGTTCTTGTAATAGATACTAAAAAGATGTTCTTGTAATAGATGCTAAAAAGATGTTCTTGTAAAAGATGCTAAAAAGATGTTATTGTAATAGATGCTAAAAGATGTTCTTATAATAGATACTAAAAAGTTGTTCTTGTAATAGATGCTAAAAAGATGTTCTTGTAATAGATGCTAAAAAGATGTTCTTGTAATAGATACTAAAAAGATGTTCTTGTAATAGATGCTAAAAAGATGTTCTTGTAATAGATGCTAAAAAGATGTTCTTGTAATAGATGCTAAAAATGTGTTCTTGTAATAGATGCTAAAAAGATGTTCTTGTAATAGATGCTAAAAAGATGTTCTTGTAATAGATGCTAAAAAGATGTTATTGTAATAGATACTAAAAACGTGTTCTTGTAATAGATGCTAAAAAGTGTATTAGTAATAGATGTTACAAATATGACAATTTGCATTGTCTGTTTTTTTATGCCAGATCAATTTAAAAAAAGTTTTTTATTTAATGCCGAAAGCGATACCTATAATAAACGATTTTTGGGATTGCTATAGAATCCCCACTTGAACTGACGTTTGCTAATTATTTGATGTCTCGCTTATAAAAACAAAAACTTAAAAATCTTTTTAAAACCTACAATTTCTACAAGACATATTGATATTTTTCATTCTCACTAATAGCTTGAATATAAATAAAGAAAAAATATATAAATCTTCCTTCACAAATAATTTGGTTCTCGATTTCACTTTCAAAGTTTATGACAAAAATAGAATCGATTTTCAACCTTTTAGTTTGTTCTAATAGCCACGTCTTTAACAGCTCATTATATAAAAAAAATATCGGCATCTTAAAATATAATAATAAACAACCATACAGCCGCCCCCCCCCGACAAACATTTATTTATAAATACTAAACTTTTATACTTACAATATACCAAATAACTTTCAAATAATTAGGAAACATACGGATAGATATGTGTCTATTATGTTAGTATAGATACATTCTCCCCCCCTCTCTTTCTCTCCCTCCCTCTATCCCTCTTTCTCTCTCTCTCTATCTATCTATCTATCTATCTGAGTAAATCAACGTTTGTTTCTCTAAAGCATTTTAAGATAACAAAATACATGCTATAATATTTGGGGCAGTTTTGGGATTGAGTTGTGTTTTTAAAAAACTTCCATTTTAATTTGCAAATAACTCACCAAGTGACCCATCTTTTACTAACTTTCTATTTATTACTTTCTCACTGTATTTGATCCCCTGCTTTTATTCTATACGTGGTTTATTACCCCCCCCCTCTCTCTCTCTCTCTCTCTCTCCCTTTCTCTCTCTCTCTCTCTCTGTTTATTAACAGTCGAAAGTAATAAAGAAAGGAAATAATAAAAAGACTGGAATAACCCATTATAAATCAAAGGGAATATCACCGCGAGTAGTAATATTATTGAATCCGTAATTGTAGAGGAAAAGAGAAAGGGGGATATAGCGAGCAGAAAAGCCTTCTCATATTTTTATATTTAGCAGGCTTTGCAAACTCACTTCTTCGTAATTCAAACAATCTAACCCTGCTAATAACATGCTACAACAATAACAAATGACAATTGTCTAGATAGAAGCAAAGTTTGACTTGTCAGCTTAAATGCGATTTGAGTTCACCTTTAAAGATAACTTTATATCTTAGATTGTCATGGGTATCCCACAGGCAAAACCAGGTACTTCCACTTGTATGATATATAGATAATATATATTCTTGGCATTAAAATGGTAAGATCATATGTCAAATGAAGCAGTGCTGAATAAAATCCTTCTTCATAACTTCGATACAATGTTATTACAATGTCACCTGTGCTGGTCTTGGCATCTTGCCAGCATGAAGGACTTCCGAGTACTAAAAGCTGTACTTTTCGAAGAACATAAATATGGTAAATGGAAACATGAGATCACCTAAAAACATTGAAAGAAAACCGACAATGCCAATTTGTCTTGGCAAAAATTCTTTATAACTTATGGCAAACGGCTGCTCAAAACCGAAAGAAAAAGTGATCATTAATAAGGATTGCCAGTCATAATTTCGTGAACTAATAAGAAGCGATTTTTTTGAAGACGTGTCCATTCATAATAATAATTATAAACACTTAAAGGCTCTAATATTATTGGTTAAAATTGCACCAAATATAGCATGAAGAAGCCTTGGGATTACAGGTGTGATAAAATCAAGAATACTGAGTATGATTAGAGATGCGGGTGTATAAAAATAAGGTTAAAAATAGGAAAATTCCATGTAAGGTTATTTAAGCAAGAAGATGGAATTTTCCATTAGAAGTCAAACTAGAGTTAGGGTTGTAAACGTGTGTGTTCACTGCACAGGCCGTGATCGTCCGCTCGTTGTGCTGATCCAAAGTTGTTGTTCGATTCCGACATCGGTCGCTGTGTCAATTGTATGGTCTCAGTCAGTGTTGTAACAGAAGAATTCTTCCTCTAAATAAAATTACAACTCCAGTTCAAAACAAATAAAGGTTTATTTTGAGGGATGTTACAATGATACTGACTTTTTTCTACAGGAAAACAGACTTGTAAATTAGAATTCTTAGCCCGACCAAATCAAAACAGAAGTCCAACCTAACACCCACAATCGATTAATTATGAGCCCCATGACCTATCTCTCTCTCTCTCTCTCTCTCTCTCTCTCTCTCTCTCTCTCTCTTCGAGGCACAGAAAACTCAATTGGCCATCAAGTCCCAAAAAAACAAACTGACCAACCTTCCCTACTCATCTGCTGAAATATATATATATATATATATATATATATATATATATATATATATATATGGCCGCTGAATTAGCTATTTACACGTTAATTCACTCTCCCATTTTCTATGGCAATGCATGGTGAACACATCCGTATGTGCTCCAACTACTGAGTCAAACATTGTATTGGGGTTTGAACCGTGTGACCGGCAGGGAATGTCTCCTCCGATACTGATGATTGCAGGTTTGGCATGAAATAAATATATATATAAATATATATATAAATATATATATATAAATATGTATATATATGTATATATATATATATATATATATATATATATATATATATAAATATGTATATATATATATTTATAAATATATATAAATATATATATAAATAAATATATATACATATATAGACAAATATAAATATATAAATATATATAAATATATATATATATATAAATGTATAAATATATATATATATATAAATATATATATATATATATATATATATATATATATATATATATATATATATATATAGGCAAACATTATTAAATAACACGGAGTGGTTTTGTTGGATGCGACTTTTTTTATTTTTTCAATTTTCCAAATTGTCCATCTAATGTTTCGGTCAAATTGATGTAAATATGATCCATGGGTTTCTTGTTCCATTCTTTTTTCTTTTTTGCAAGTACTTTCGATTTGAATCGTCAAATCATCTTCAGGCGGTATTAGTTTTAGTGTCTTTACAAATTATGACTTTACTGTTGTGCTCATTTTGTTATTATAACGACAAGTAGTTTATAACTTGAAAAAGCGTCTGTAAAGTTGAAATGTACATGAGAGCGTGATGGCGTTCTACACATATGAGAGATATATATATAAATATATATATATATATATATATAAATATATATATATATATATATATATATATATATATATATATATATATATATTTATATTCTGGTCCTTTGTGGCAGATCATGCAGATATCCACTGGAAAATAATGGCCAGCCTTATCTATGAAATAGGGGTTTCATATCTTGACGACCATTAAATTTGGAAGACACTAAGTGGGTCATACGCACCGTAGGAATCTCGTATTTCTAGAACCATTAGTTTTGTTCGAGTAGACAAATCGAATTCTGAGTAGTCAAAATTCCAGACCAGACATATTTCTAATTTCTTGTGGTGTTTATCTTCTCTTGGTCAAATATCTCTCACTCACGGCAAGCCTGTTATTTGCATACTGCACAGTGCATGTTCACAGTGTTGCATGTCAGAGTATTGTATTATAACAATAAGTTGGAAGTGACATGTAGCGGATAAGCTGATTAAATCTTTCTTTTTTTCTGTACCGTGAGGAGGACTGGTAGTGCTTTGGGAAAACTACTCTTATTCCACTATGGGGGATGGATTGGAGTATTATGCATGTATATTGTACACACAAAATAAACATTGTTACACTCCCAATGATTTTGTGTTATAATTATTTACACCCCTGTTATTACTCAACATGCAACATGACAAAACAATAATGAAAAAGAAGAGGAGAGAGAATGAACTGCTGCTACATGTTTTCTACACAACAAGACTCCAGCTGCCTACGTGATGAGCCACAGTCCAGATAATCTGCTAGAGACAAGCGGTGGTTTCTCGTAGTGCTATAGGCTAAGTTAAAACGTTAAAAGCAACTACCGTACCAATATATAGCTTCTCCATCACCAAGACCATTACAAGAGCCTCCCCAAGGCAAAACATGCAACCCAGTCTAAATATGCAGAGAATACTGGAGAAAGCAGGAGATCCTAAAGATGCACAACAGTCAGCATGTTTAGCAATAAGAACGTTATTTTAAACTTAAGCAAGACAGACTGATGGATTGCCAGACGGACCTACTGATGAATCAACCAGACAGAGCCTCTTATAGAGAGACTTGGACGCATTTTCTATAAGATGCATCTGTTTAATCTGCATGTTTATCTATGTACATGTTAAAGACTAACAAAAATGTTATTTGAAACTTAAGTGTGACAGACAAACGAAAATGTTATTTGAAACTTAAGTGTGACAGACAAACGAAAATGTTATTTGAAACTTAAGTGTGACAGACAAACGAAAATGTTATTTGAAACTTAAGTGTGACAGACAAACGAAAATGTTATTTGAAACTTAAGTGTGACAGACAAACGAAAATGTTATTTGAAACTTAAGTGTGACAGGCAAACGAAAAAGCTATTTGAAACCTAAGTGTGAAAGACTTGCAAAAATGTTATTTGAAACTTAAGTGTGACAGACAAACGAAAATGTTATTTGAAACTTAAGTGTGACAGACAAACGAAACTTAAGTGTAAAAAATTGGCAAAAATGTTATTTGAAACTTAAGTGTGACAGACAAACGAAAATGTTATTTGAAACTTAAGTGTGACAGACCAACGAAAATGTTATTTGAAACTTAAGTGTGACAGACAAACGAAAATGTTATTTGAAACTTAAGTGTGACAGACAAACGAAAATGTTATTTGAAACTTAAGTGTGACAGACAAACGAAACTTAAGTGTAAAAAATTGGCAAAAATGTTATTTGAAACTTAAGTGTGACAGACAAACGAAAATGTTATTTGAAACTAAGTGTGACAGACCAACGAAAATTTTATTTGAAACTTAAGTGTGACAGACAAACGAAAATGTTATTTGAAACTTAAGTGTGACAGACAAACGAAAAAGCTATTTGAAACTTAAGTGTGACAGACAAACGAAAAAGCTATTTGAAACTTAAGTGTAAAAAGTTGGCAAAAATGTTATTTTAAACTTAAGTGTGACAGACAAACGAAAATGTTCTTTTAAACTAAAGAGTGGATAGCGATTGATAGATTGAACGATAGGCAGACAGAGCCTCTTATAGCGATGTATGGATGCAACTCATAACCTCTTAATTACACTTCCTCTTCACTGATTTCATGTAATCTGCAACTGTTAGTGATTCAAATGCAAATTGAAACTTAAGCTTGACACACAGACTGACCAAACCAACAGGCAGAGCCTCTTCCAGAAAATCTTGGATGCAAATGGGAGAGAAAAAGGTAAGAGCAAAAACCTAAACAGCAAAGAGAAAGATCGAGAGTTCAAGTCACGCCACAGGATCATCTTTTTGTTTGCTTCAAATATAGCAGAATTTTTGACTCGAGAATCTCTTTTTCTACAAACGGAATCACTCACATCAAAAGATAACCTGCGAACATAACCCGCGGTCTTTTCAAGCAAAGAGCCAACCATCATAGATCCACGAATACGAAAATGCATGCACCCCTATCTTTTTCTCCCCCCTCTAAAAAAAAAATGATTACAAATAATATTATTTTTCCTACCAGGGTATGTAGAGGCACCACAAAATATCAGAAATGTTAAAAAAATAAATAAAAAACAAAATGGCAGAATGAATTCTAACCAATATTCACAACCCCGAGGAAGTGAATGTGAAATTGTTTACATATATATAATTTTTTAAATTACGGGTCACACAACAGATCCAACATTAAACTGTCTACAAGAGGCAAGTATATATGTATATCTAATATATGAAGAAAAGTTGGTCGGATTCTCGACGTTAGACCTAAATAGCATTGTATCTGACAGATTGATATTTGATTTTTAATAGCCAGTCATTTACACAAATTTTCCGTCTGTAGTCATCAAAAATAAAACTTTTAATTCCTATTGATTTCATTGATTACATACTATATCCGACCAGATTTTCATTTCGGTAACAGACTTTTCCTGTTATTCATCAGATACTTTCATTAACTAATCATGTCTGCTCATTAGCCAATAAAATGACTGTGTTCATTACAAATACATGAAAATGTTGATGGCGTCCAAAAACTTTTTGCTGCGTAAGTACTAAACCTATAATTTTATTTCTTTTGTGAATTCGTTTTAAGATTGTTACTTCATTTATTTATTTTTTAAAATTTTATTTCTGCCTATAATTAAATTTACACACTTACAATCTTAGAAGCTAACTGGACTACTTAATGATATATTTCATTTAATTCACATTTGGACTTTGCCGGTGGCTGTTTTCTGTGTTCCTGTTTATTGTTAACTTTACAGCATTACAAGCAAAAAAAAAGAATTAACTCATTATTCGTCCTTAGATACTTACTGCCCTTTTTTTTGCAATCAACAAATTGCCACTAAGACGAAAGCGGCTAGTGTGATTAGGGGCTAGATTTATAAGGGACTTTCTAAGTGGGATGTTGGACAGTAACATATTTGTTCACATTACATTTAACTTTCTACATGTTGGTACAGTTGGGGAAACAAAGAACAGTGAAGAAATTCCAACGACAAGCGGTCTGAGGAAAGAAGCTATTAGAGTAGAAAGTTTTCTGGCATCTGAGGATCTCTACAGTGAAGGGGTGGGAATTTGCTACTAGTCGGATTTGTTAGGTATTTTCATGTTGAACGACTACAAGTGCAGTAAGTTCGTCGGGGCATATTCTATGAGATCACTTGTTAAACAATATTGTGGCGATGGGACAGGGGCTGGAGCTTTGTAGACGGTGTGAGACTTATTTAGTTAGATACTTTTTTGTACTCTATTCAGGAGGGAGAAACTGGTAGTTGGTGCACCAGCCTGGGTGTGGCAACAATACTCGTGCATGGGCGAATGGTGGTTTTACAGAGATATAGGATACTGGCAGATCTAAGCGAGTTTCTAGCCCGGCAGAGGGAGCTCTAAAGAGCTTCGCCACATCATTAAGAACATCCCACACAAGTTATATTA
This sequence comes from Sepiola atlantica, assembly GCA_963556195.1. Classification (NCBI taxonomy): domain Eukaryota; kingdom Metazoa; phylum Mollusca; class Cephalopoda; order Sepiida; family Sepiolidae; genus Sepiola; species Sepiola atlantica. The sequence goes on from OY744525.1 coordinate 41,749,317, forward strand.
AAGTATTTTCTAAAGTTATCTGCAGAACTATATTATTATTATTTTTTTTTTTTTGCAGGGTAGTTTCGTCGTCTTCCCATGTACAGCACCTGGTATTCTCAAAAGGTCACTCATCTGGTACTAGCCAGACTCAACATCTCTTAACTTTAGTGATCTAATGAGAACTGGTGTCTCGACATGATTATGCTGTACAATAAAACAACAACATAAATGGTGAATTAAGCTATTAGTTTTGGCTAAGATCAAAGTGTAGTATCTGTTTCGATGGATACTGCACCCCATAAACTGGTATTGTCTTAGCCTTCGGGGTTTGATTTACGCCGGTCTATGGGTCTGTTCTGTGCAGTTCTAGGAGGTCCACCCTCCCAGGCTTTGCCTCCCCTCTTTGGGGAGGAGTAAGTTTATTGCTTACTGCCTAAGGCGCCCCTACCGGGGAATGCCGACGGGGCTGCCCAGGCAATTTTTAATGGCCAGAGTGCTCACCTTCTCGGGCGCTGGCTTTTCAAACCCCACTTTCCCGACCCGACCGTGGGTCACATCTTACTTGTGGGAGTAAGATAAAACTTGCCTTGTGCCTAACCTCCTGGAGAGGAGGTAAATAAATACTCTTATAGCTGATGCACCATGTTTCCGTGACTTTGCGTCGTCATCATTCGGGCAGATCTTGGAAGCGCCCGAGAGTTGACGAAACTATTAACCAAGAAACATTTGCTTATAAACAGTTTGTTTTCGTTAAAATAAGAAAACTAAACAAAAACTTTGCTTAAAAACAGTTGTTGCAGTGTTTATGTTAACAAGAAAACAAATTGACAAAAAATGTTAAAAAAAAAACATTAAAAAATTTTTAAAAACAACAATAACATTTGCTTAACAAATCAAAAAAAATCATCATTTGAAACTTTCCGGTGCACAAACAAAATAACATTTTATTTAAAACATTTGATTAACAAAAAATAAAAAAAATAAACATCTAATTACTAACAGTTGTTTAGCTATGGTTTGTTCGTTCTTTATTTGTATATATGTATTTTAGTTTGATTTTCTTCGTCGTAATTTATCGGCTGCCAGTTTTCAATTTAGTGTGTGGCAGTTTTCGCCCTGTCAACTCTCGGGCGCTTCCGTAACCTGCCCGAACGTTGACGACGCGAAGTCACGGAAAAATGGTGCGTCATCTATAAGAGTACCAAACTATTTATTATTTATTAGCAATATTTGATCGATAAATACAAACATAAAATTATTTTTGTATTTTTTCTTTATCTAATACTAGAAGAATACGTGATTCTGCCCATATTATACCCCTAAAAACTCTTTAAAATACTCCAAAGAAGCTGAGATTTGGGGAATATTTATTAATTGATGTCTAAATACTTATTGTTAAATTTTCACAAAAATAGGAGGTATCTGAACTCCACCTCCCTTTTTTATTACCCCTTTGGATGAAACTAAATTAAACTAAATATAGCCCACATTTGGACCCCTTACGCAGCTGTGTTCCAAAATCATAATGATCGGTTAATTATAAAATTTTAGGGGTACAATATGGGCAGAATTGGGTATTATTCTAGTATTAGATAAAGAAATAATACAAAAATAATTTAATATTTTATCAATCAAATATTGATAATAAATAGTTTAATTCATCATTTATGTTTTGTTTTTATTGTGCAGCAAAATTTTTAAAATTATATGTCACATGTTGTAAGTTCGTAATTGTTATACGTATCTTTTATATTCTTTAGAAAAACAGTCTTAAATTTAACATCACTTCTCTTCACAAAAACAATCTTAAATTTAACATCACTTCTCTTTATACTTTGGTTTTAACTGTACTTTTGGCAGTGCTTTGAATGCCTCCTTACTACCATTACAGTAATATATTTGTGCAAGTCAAAAGCTTCTGTTCAACTGGACTTTGTCCAGGAGCAATAAATGTAAGATTACAGTATTACATTTAAAACAGATAGCTCCGGGAAATGAATTACATTATTATTATTTTTAACACATTAAAACAAGAGATGAATGAGATATGCGAAGGGGAAAGAGATAGTTGAGGGAGGGAGGGACGGCGGGAGGGACGGAGGGAAATAATAGGGACGAGGGAAAGAGAGAAAGATAGAGAGACGGCTAGAGAGAGGAAGAGAGATGTGTATGTATATTTGTATGTAGAGGGGTGAATCCTGGTCATGCAAATATATAAACATACACACATACCTAACTTTATAAAGATAGAGATGTATTTCAATCATCTTTTATTTGTGCCAGTCTTACGTTTTAGACAATGAAAACTTATATGATATTTAATGAATATAATATCAAAAAAATAAAGAAATAAAATTTGTAAGAGAGTACGTTCATAGCTAGATTTATGGATAGACGTGTTAGTGTGCGCATGCGTTTTCATGAGCGTGTCCTGTAAGCGTGTGTGCCTGTCTGGATGTGTGATACTTTGGCTCAGCATATTTATCATCGAGCAACCGTTGTATCATATTTTGAAAAAAAATTGCACAGATATTATTTATCGACAGACGCGGGCGCGCATGTGTGCGTCAGATGCGCTTTTGTCCAGGACATTTATCATTGCAAAAACTTTATACAATTAAAAAAAAAAAGGAAATAAGAAAAATTGTATAGTTACATCTGTGTGTGCATATATATATATATATATATATATATATATATATATATATATATATTTGTGTGTGTATGCGCATGTATTATGTATGCGTGTAATGGTTTTTGCCTAGAAAATATATAATTGAGAAAAATAAATGTATAATAAGAAAAAGGAAAGAGGAAAATATAAGTGGATGCTTCAATGGATAAATTTTTATGGACAAATGTGTGTGTGTGTGTTTGTTTGTGTGTGTGTGTTTGTTTTTGTGTGTGTGTTTGTTTGTTTGTTTGTGTGCGTGTGTGCATGTAAGTTTTATATTTTTATATATGAGTGTCTGATGTCTGAGTAATGTTTTTTATAACCAGAAAATTTATCATTGAAAGAAACTTGATATGACGTTTTAAAAAACGTATATATATATATATATATATATATATATATATATATATGTGTGTGGGAAATGAAAAAAGAAAAAAACATAAAGATGTTTTTTTTTATGTATTCATCAACGTTTTGTCTTTATTTGTAAAACTTCCTCAGGATGATAATTTCACTCACAGCTATCCACATTACTTTCATTCCATGCCACCGACTTCCTTCAACCCGGACCTCGGTCATGTGCTCCCAGTAGTGGCTACTACTTTTTCTCATTAACCCATCATGTCGACCCAATATTTTCATGTACTTGTATGACATTTTTCTTAAAATTATCATCATGAGGAAGTCTTACAAATAAAGACGAAACGTTGATGAATACATAAAAAAAACATCTTTTTGGTTTTTCCTTTTTCATTTCCCATTACGTCGGATTACCTTCATCCTTCCTTTCTTTCTCATATATATATATATATATATATATATATATATATATATATATATATATATATATATATATATATTAATAATATTATTTTTATTTATACAGACATCTACATAATCTGCTATGGCCATGTTGAAAATATGGATGATAGTTTTGGGGTTAGTAGGTGTAGAACAGTTAAGGTAGCAGGTCCAGTTTACAGGGAAAGACCAAAGAGATTATGTACATGTCTGTATAAATATAAATAAAAATAATGATATACATAAAAGCTCTATTTGATATTGAGCACTCTTTATAAGCCCGGTTTAAATTCTTTTGATTTTTATCCTGTGGTTGTTTACTTTACCTGGATTACTATATATATATATATATATATATATATATATATATATCTGAATGAATAAATAGGAAAGGTTTTTCTACCTATCCTAACTATATTAACATCAAAATGGTGTATGTTTATTTAATTCTGTTATACAACATAAGATCTTGAAATACCGTATATAAATAATCTGCAAGCACCCATAAACATCTTTAAGTATTCCTAACCCTACCCCAAACACCCACTAACATCTTTACATATTTATTTTTTAAACAGTTTCTAATAAATTCATATTCTGTAATATACATTTGTAATTTGCATTCTTATATTTTCTTTTGTATACACAATAGTTTCGTCGATATTAAAACGTCCGATGTCTCTTGGATGCTGAGAACAGATATTACACTTAGATCTTAGCCAAAAGGCCAAGGAACGTTAAAAAAAATAATGTTTTATATGACAAAACAGAAAATATTGCATACAGAAAGGACTCAATATCTTTTCACACAAAGCTTTATAGCAATAATAAAGTTACAAAAATGATTTGCCTCATGTTGTAAATTTATAATTGTTATATGTATGTTTTGTATTGTTTTGAAAAACAGTCTTAAATTTCATAGTGTATATTTAACGGAAAAAAATTAGTGTTTTATGCATTTTTTTTTAAAATACATTAACTGTATGTAAACAAACCTGTGACTTGAGATTCAAACAAGATATAGATATTGCAGAATCTTCAAACCCCTTATAGGATTTGAATATGTGCACCAACAAATTACCACCTTATAGCCAGGTGTGCTATTTACCGCTCAGCCACAAGGATAAAGTAGAAAAGCAAGGCTAAATATCGCTCTCATGTTTATCTCATGTTTAGCCATGTTTTTTAATTTTTTTTTAACATAGTTCACCCCAGACAAGGCAGGCTGCCACTGTAGACGTAAGGGGCTACTGAGAAGAAAGAAAAGGGAGAAGGTTGGAGGGGGGGGGTCAACCTAAATTGTGATCTGCGCAGCGAGATGTCTGTTTACATTAGTTTTAAATTTCTGCATGTCAGTACCGTTGGAGAAACAGGGGGCAGAGAGAGAGAGAGTTCTAGAGGTCAGCAGCACGAGGAAAGAAGCTATTTGAGTAGAAATCTCTCCGGCATCTTGGGACCTCCACAGTCAATGGATGGGATTTAGTCGATTGTCGAGTTAGTCTAGTGAATTTACGTCGAGGGGGCACCAGAGCAGCCATGTTTACATATAGTTAATACATGGAATAATTCAGGGAACTTCTGCTAGTACTGACCAGTAAACCAATGGAAGAGTCTATCAGGCATGTGTACGCAGTGTGATGATAAATGGAAGTTAAATCTGGCCAGTGAGGATTGAGGACATGTGTTGCATGGAGAGAAATAATATGAGAATGATATGATGGATGTGTAATGTATTAAAGACAATCTTAGATTTGATGACTTCAGAGGAAGATTAAATCTGGACAGTATAGAGAGATGTATGTAGAAGAGTAGACTTTTATGGTATGGTCAGATTGAAATAATGAATGAGAGTTCTTGGGTTAGTAGATGTAGAACAGTTAAGGTAGCAGGTTCAGTTCACAGAGGAAAAGCCAAGAAAAATATGGGATTAATTTTTGACTTGAGAGAAAGAAGGATAAATAAAGACCTGGCCAGAAGAAGAAAGAAAAAAGATACTTTTATAATAAATCTGTAGTATATGTATGTGTAGGTAAGCATGGAAGAGGACCGAGTTCGACAGAGATACTGGTCGATAAGTCATTGCCTTCCTTTCTTATCTACTTATCTTTCGCTCTTTCCTTTTTCTTTCCTTGATTTTCGTCCTTTGAAGAGGTAACATCCACAGACAGATGGAAATTTGAGATACATAAAACTATATACTGACTACGATGGAGGCCGCATGATCAAGGAGAGTAGAAAGTGGACCTTGGGTTTACTTTCGCTTCCCTTCTTTTGTCCTTTAGTCCTCACATTCCATGAGCAATGTTTCTGACAAAGGGGGAAGAATTGCTGTTTTCTAGATTGGAATCCATCCATATAACACTTATCGTTGGCTAGTTTGTGACCTTGAAGTACTATTTTTTTAGCTCCTTACATCAAGTGGCGTCATGCCTTGTCTGGAGCGATTTCTTAAAAAAAAAGAAGTCATTATTTTTACATTACATATTATTATTATCAATAATTTTTCTTTAAAAAAATAAGATTTTGAAAGTTAAATTTATTATTTACGGTATCGTTTGGTCATTAAATTATAAACAGATTGTTATAAAAATATTACTAATTTTGTAAAGATAATGTTGTTTTAATATTTATATTTATAAAATGATTGAATGTAAATAGCTTCTAAAAATTTTAATTCTTTAATTAAATGAGGATTTCCTAAGAATTGTAAAACCGCAAATGACTTTATATTCAACAGTTTAAACGCCCACCTGATACTCATTAACCCTTATCCTCGAGTGGTCTTTGGGCCTTGATAAGTGGTGGCCCTTTAGCAAAAAAAAAATGCTTCAAAATTCCCTTCAAATTTCAAAGGGTCACAAAGTAATTTCTTCTGTTTTTCAGCTATTAACAAGAAATGAAAATGGCACTTGTTTTCAAATAAACCAAAATGCATTCTGGTGTATTTAAAAAAAATTAATAGCATTTTTAAATATTCGTTTTATTTTATACTGTGGCATTTATCGATTTCAATAAATATTCAATTAATAGTAAATAAAAACAATAATGTGTAAGTCACGTAGCGACGAAAAAACACACACACATGCACAGACACACGAGAAGTTGTTTAATAAGTCTATTAATGTGGAGATAGATTAAAATTGCTGACTTGTGTTCATTACTATCTTGAAAATACAAAAGTGATTTTGAAGTCTTTAAACTATCGATAAAAAAAGTAATCTCTGGCTTAAATTAAAATATGCAGGCAAAACTGAAGTATTGTGGTTTATTCGTGTTCTGAAACCAAAAAGAAACATTAATTTTCTCACACGCCTGTCATATCAAAAAATCAATTTTTCTTTTTAATGTTTCCTATTTTAAAAATAATAAATATCTGAAGAGAAAGTCATCCTTGAATATTTCATAAACTAGTGTACACCCTAAAAATGTCGAAAACACAAATTATGCTCCGTCAGTGTTCGTACTAATATTCATATAAAATCTTAGAATGACGTCAGTAATTTAATTTTTCATATATAAATTATTATTATTATCGTTTCTGATGACCTAAAGAAAACACCCACAATTGACTTTTTATTTACAGCGAAGGATTTCTTTACAAATTCATTTCAGACAGCGGGGTTTGTCTGACTATCTATTTGCTTTCTCGCTTCCCCTCCCTCACCACTTGAAATGGTTTCGTCTGGAGGCTAAAAAAGGCATGTTTTTTTTTATTCACTATCGTTAATGTGATGGGACGGATATACATCTCTTTTTTCTTTTTTAAATTAGGTATGTTTATATATTTGTGTGTACAGGATTTACTCGTAAACTAATTAACAGATCATTATAAATTTTGGAATACAGCTAGTTGCTAGGCGTAAGGGGTTGTAATATGGGCTATATTTACTTTAATTTGGTTTTATTCCTTACTATTTCTAATGACTTTAAAAAAGAAACTACTACTTGTTTTTTTAAATTTTTTTAATTTTTAATTTTTATTTTAATTTTTTACTTTCATTCAACCCAGCAAGTCATATTGCCACTGAAACGTAAGGGGCTGCTGTGACAAGGAGAAAGATTTATAGGGGCCCTCCTAAGTGGAGAGTTGTGCAGCAAGATGCTTGTTCACATTACATTTAAATTTCTGCATGTTAGTACATGCGGCGAAACAGGGAGCAGGGAGTGAATTCCAAAATCAAGCGGTCCGAGGAAAAAAGCTATTAGAGGAGAAAAAGATCATTGCAGTGAAGGGTTGGCATTCTGCTGCTAGTCAGGTCGGTCATGGGATTTCATATTGAAGGAGTACAATTGCTGTTAGTATGTCGGAGCACATTCCATTGAAGTACTTGTAAAACAAGCACAGGGATGCAACATTGCAGCGATGGGACAGGAGCTGGAACTTGGTAGACAGTGAGAGATCTATTAGGTTAGAAACATTTTTTTGCACCCTATTCAAAGGGGAGAGAGACTAGTGGTTGGTGCACTAGCCCAGAATTGGTAACAATACTCCATGAATGGGTGAATGTTGGCTTTATAGAGATATAGGATACTGGCAGGTGTGAGATGTTTTCTAGCCCGGTAGGGGGAGCCCACCTTCTTTATAGAAGACTCGGTTGTAACTTTCTATGTATTTATTCAATTCATGTTATCTGTGAATGTTAGGATGAGGAGTTTGAACGTTGGACTCTCAAGAAGGGTGCTAGCAGCCACGGCAATCGGTGGTTGGAAAGGTTTCTTATAATTGTTAAAGGAAAGGAGCTTTGTCTTGTATTTAGAATAAAGGATTTCCTTCCGAATTCACTTCAGGTGGTGAGGTTTGCCTGACTTGCTATTTACCTTCTCGCTTCCCCTATCTACTTGTAATGGTTTCGCTCGGAGACTAGAAAAGGCTTGCTAACTTGTGCGTGACGGAAGGAATATATATATATATATATATATATATATATATATATATATAAATATGCATACAAATAAATACAGATAAGTCTTTATTATAGAGTTGAGGATATTGTTAATACAACTTTTAACAATCGTAAAATTTTATAAACATTTATTTTTCTGTCTTTTTCTTTTTTATGAAAATCGCTTCAGACAAGGCATGAAGCCACTTGATGTAAGGAGCTAAAAAACACTGCTTCAAGGTCAAAAACTAGCCAACAATAAGTGTTAGATGGATAGATTCCAATCTAGAAAACAGCAATTCTTCCCCCTTTCTCAGAAACATCGCTCATGGAATGTGAGAACTAAAGGACAAAATAATGGAAGCAAGAGTTACGAGGCTGACGAAAGTAAACCGAAAGTCCACTTTCTACTCTCGTCTTATATAAGTATGCTGGGTTGCCTAGATGGATGGTTTAAACAATTCTCTGGAGGTCTCCTAAGTTTTCTTTTTTGTCACCTTATATAAAATGATGTTGAAAAAATAAAGTTGTTTTTTTTAATATGACACAATTCTGGTCATCTCTGAAGATAGAATTTGATTCCAAAAAATTTCAGATGAAAGTAAAAAAACATAAACTTGTATTGAAAAGGCTTCTAATTTTCAATTATTTGAATATTTCTAACCTATCAATGAGTCCACCTGAACGGCCTGTCTTTTTAAAATACCAGCATGCCTGATGCTTCCTCATTCAACACCCAACACAATGCGGAGCGCATCCCCATAACACGTTTAAAAAAACTATTTTTACATATGCCACAATTTTAGTCATCTCCGAGGATGGAATTTGATTCCGAAAAATTTAAGATTAAAATAAATTTTTTTTTAAAACAAACAAGTAAAAAACCTTGCATTGAAAAAAGCTTCTAATTTTCAATTATTTTAATATATAGAGACCTTTTTAACAGTAACAATATTAAAAAAAATCAAAAACACTTGCTTACCAATTGAGATCAGATTTTATCCCTTAAGTTGGTATTTATTGATTTCCAACTGCAGCAAGATGTGGCATTCCCTGGTAGGAGCACCTCAGGCGATCGACAGGGAAGGTAATGCCTGGGAGAGTCCACTTCCTAGGACTTAACTGGACCATACCTAATCCAAACAAAAGAGAGGCTGGTGCTTTCAAATCAGCCCCTAATTTGACGGATCCTCGGTTTGTCTGAAATCCCCGTTGCCGGGGGACAGTTCCATAGTTACAAGCAAATACACCGGTGCAGGCAAACTGGTAAGATTTCTCTTGCGTTAAAACTAATCGAATCCGAAGTGAACGATGCGGAAATCTCATCCAAGCAAGCAGAGCCAGTGTTACATACCTTGGAACCTCCCTAGGGAGGCTGGATGCTTAAGCCTGCTGGGTTGGAGAGGCAAGGGGGGGGGGGTAATGAAAAGGATGGTTTCAGCAGATCTCAGGTGGGGGTGGGTGGGTGTTGGCTATTTTTTGTTCCTTTAGAAAGAAAATCTTGTTGAAAAAATCATATAGAGTCGCCTTTAACAGTAACAACCTATTTAAAATAAAATAACAACAAAAACGTTGCTATACATGTGTATTGATCGGGCCCAAAACTTAAATTTCGCCTGTCATGGTGGAGTAGGACAACTACCACAAGAATCGACTCAAACGGACTCAAATGGACTCAAATGGACTCAAATGGACTGAAACAGACTCAAATGGACCCAAATGGACTCAAACGGACTCAAATGGACTCAAACGGACTCAAACGGACTCAAATGGACTCAAACGGACGTTAGGAGAGTAGAAAGTGAACTTTGGGTTTACTTTCGGCAGCCTCATAACTCCTGCTTCCCGTATTTTGTCCTTTAGTCCTCACATTTTATGAGCAATATTTCTGATAAAAGGGGAAGAATTGCTGTTTTCTAGATTGGAATCTATCCATCTAACACTTATTGCTGGCTTAATTTTTACCTTGAAGTGGTATATTTTTTTTAGCTCCTTACATCAAGTGGCTTCATATCTTGTCTGGAGTGATTTACATAAAAAAAAACCCAAAACAACAATGCCATATAAGCAAACAGATCCAGTCGACAGTAGAACGCAGTATCCTTTGAGACACCAAGCTTACCAGTCTAGAATACGTCCTCGATAATCAGTCTGATAGGCAGTGGGCCATTGTGACTGTGGTAGCTTTGCTTCTGCCCGGCTAAGTTATGGTTCTGGGTAGTCCTAGGAGGTCCACCCTCCCATGCTTTACCTTCTCTCTTTGAGAATGGGTTGGTTCATCGCTAACTGTCTGAGGCGCCCCTACCGGGTAATAGCGACGGACCTGCTCAGCCATTTTTTTTGCGGGGGAGCCAGAGTGCACCGCCTTTTGTGTGCTGACCTACAATCTCCACCTTCCGACCTTGTGTCACATCTTTTGGTGGTGGGGGCGAGGTAAATACCAGGCAGTAAAGTTATATAATAACTTACTGTTAAATTTTCCGTTGTTGTACATTTATCATGAAGGATAAATACCGTCGATTTATAAATCTACTAGTTGGCTTCGCAAACTTCGCTACTTTTCAAACATTAATTTAAAATAACAAACATTTCATTCATAACTTTGTTGTAAACACGGAACGAAATCTTGCTAGTTTATTCACATAGATGGAGATAAACATTAACATCTGGATAATTTCGATAAAAAAAATTATTCATCTTATAAATGTGACCGTAAAGAAAAGAAAAGAAAGAAGAAATTAATTTGCCATTTCATTTGCAATTTAGAGATAGATCGTAACTTCTTGAAAATCAAGTCGGTCTCTCTAAAGAAAAGGAACATTTGAACACAAATGCTAAATATATTGTTATATTAAAATCAAAACAATCATTGAATTAAAAAACAATAACAAATAATAGTTAATTAATAAAATGTCTTTTTTCAAAATCAATATGCAAATTAGTTAACCTTTCTACTAATATTGCATGATAATAATATTTCAAACTTTAAGCATGACAGACCAACGAAAATGCTGTTTAAAACTTAATCGTGACAGACTAGTAATGCTTAGGCGCATCTAAAAAAATATCTAATAAAATTATGTGACCAATTCTTGTGTATGTGTGTTTCTCGCCACTCCGTGACTTACATATTATTATTATTATTATTATTATTATTATTATTATTATTATTATTATTATTATTATTATTATTTACTATGAATCAATTATTTATTGAAATAAAAAAAAACAAATAACGTAAAGGATAAAACGATTTAAAAAAAAAATCCTATTAAAAAAAATGTAATTACGAAATTGAATGCACCAGAATGCCTTTCGCTTTATTCGTAAACAAGTCAGACATTTTAATCTTTTGTAAATAGTTGGAAAAAAACAGAATTATTACTTCGTGACTCCTCTAGATTTGAAGGGAATTTGTAAGCATTTAAACTGTTGAGTAGAAAAGTGATTTCTGGCTTAATAATTCTCTACAAATGTTCCAAAGGATTAAAAGTTTTGGAAGCTATTTACATCCAATAATTTTATAGAGATAAAAAAACACATTACCTTAAGGAAATTAGTTATACTTTTATAACTATTTAGTTCAATTAATTATTTGATGACCAAACAATACCGTAATAATTAAATTAAACTTTAGAAAATCCTATTAAAAAATATAATTTGGTAAAAAACAACAGAGTGGAATCAAGACAGCAGACCATGCACATACGAATGATTTCAAAGTCAGACCCAAATAGCATTTAAGCTGATAAATCAAGCTTTGCTTCTGACTAGCCAATTCTCATTTGTTATTGTTATACCATGTTATTGGCAATATAATAATGTACTTCACTACAATTCATTTTTTAAAATTACTTAGTCCAATCAACACGACTGCTAATATGAATCGTTTTTAAATAATCACGTAAAAATAAAAATCAGCAAGGAGGCTAACTTATATTTTAAATAAAAGAATATAATAGGAGTTGTCTACCTCATGTGCAAATAAAAAATAAGAAAATAAAATGACTTCACTGCGTCATGGAGAACGCTAGGTAGGTGCAGATGGTATGTATATATATGTATATATATATATATAGAGAGAGAGAGAGAGAGAGAGAGAGAGAAGAGGGTAGTGCAGTATCAGCGCAGTTCCAACAATGGAAAAGTATATATGTAAAGGAGTAAGGCTACCAACATTTGTAAAAAAATGTTTTCAACATTTATTTATCATTTTGTTATTTCAACATTTTATAATTTTATAATTTTATAACGCGTTTCGAGCGTGGTGCGCTCTCATCAAATGTGTAAATCCATTTGAAGAAATGTCTTTCGATTTGAAAGAGTGTTGTTTCATTTGAGGAAATGTGTTATTGTTTCTCAAATGAAACAATACTCTTACAAATTGAAAGACATTTCTTCAAATGGAGTTACATATCTGATGAGAGCGCACTACGCTCGAAACGCGTTATAAAATTATAAAATTATAAAATAACAAAATAATAAATAAATGTTGAAAAAAACTTTTTACAAATTTTGGTAGCCTTAGTCCTTTAAATATATATATATATATATATATATATATATATATATCGGTAAATGCTTCCCCGTAAACAGATATTTGAATACGTTCAAGTATCAATATTTCATGAAACAACAACGATGACAATAAAAGTGACAACATGTATGCGGTAGAGCTTTCATCTGCTTTCGTGGCCCATTGGTAAGGGCGCTGGACTTGAGCCACTAGGGTCGGGTTTCGAATCTCACTAGAAAGCTGATGAGCTGTATAACAGCGAAATATGTGTCCGTAGATAATTATATTTTATATATATACGCACATATATATATATATATATATATATGTGTGTGTGTGAAGACGACCCAAACTTAATTCACATCTGTTTAAACTTTGAAACTTACTTTGATCGTCATTTCCTTTGTTTAGTTTGAGAAGCGGCGTCCGCAGTGGATCTCTCCCTCCACCATAAATAATCAAAGGTTTGTTGGTCATAATAAAGTCCGGCCGTCATGAGATCTGATTTTAGGGTATACAACCACCTTTGTTTCGGCTATCATACTGGCCTTTTCTCAGAGGCCTTCATTCTGAATCTCATTTTAGCTATGGTGTCTTCCTCTGTGTGAATTACATGTACGTACACCTGCAGACGATTTTCCCTCATTTTGTCTGGGATCGGTGTGACTTCAGACATGTTTGAATCTGGTCAGACCGGAAGTCCGACGCAACATCTTTGTCTCCAAGACCGATAGTCTTCCTCTTTCTTCGTCCTTCGTTGTCGGAGCCATAAAAAGCAGCAGTATCAGTTTGAAACATCGATATTTCACATTGATTGACGTGTTTCAGATATCTATTGATATTGACTATTGAAGTATGACAATGAAGCATTACAATTATCAGAGTTTCAGAGGAGCCATATTATAGATCAATCTGAAGGTGGACTTAATCAGCGTCATATCGCTGAAAACCTCGGGATTCCATTTTTTGCTGTTAACCGAGTGATTGCCCAATTTATCAGAGAGAGAAAATAATCTATATCATTTCGCCTAGGTCGATCAAGACACCTTGACAGCAGTCTTTGTCATTAATCATAATAAGGGTTTTTGTTTACTTCTGTCGTATCTGTGTGGGTGTGTATTAGGTCTGGCCTATTTAGTTCTCTTGACGACTTGCTAGATGGCCGTCGAATTTGCCATTTAGACGTTAATTCACTCTCCCATTTCCAGGCAATGCGTGGTGGGAACATCGGTTCGCGCTCCGACTATTAACTCAGATATGACTTTTGTATCGGGGTTCGAACCGTATGACCGGCAGGGATTGTCTCCTCCCATACTGATGATTGCAGGTTTGGCATGAAACACATGTGTATATGGGTTAATTTGAAAATATTATTTATAAATAATTATTCAAAGCTCTCGCCCGATTGAGCACTTTGAGTAAGTTAACAATAAGGCATTATTTATAGCATAATGCGATAATCTGGGCCTGGCCTATTGAGTTCTCTTGACGACTTGCTTCAATGGCCGTCGAATTCGCTATTTAGACGTTAATTCACTCTCCCATTTCCAGGCAATGCGTGGTGGGCACATCGGTTCGTACTCCAAATACTAAGTCGAATATGACTTTCATATCGGTGTTCAAACCATGTGACCCAAAGGGATTGTCTCCTCATACACTGATGATTGCTGGTTTGACATGTATATGGGTTAATTGGAAAATATTATTTATAAATAATTATATATATATATAGATATATATATATATATATACACAAGGAAAAGTTTATATTAAAGAAATAAAACAATAGCTATATTTCCATGACATTACATAATAAAAAAAATATTTATTAATAAATCAGATTTTATGAATCCCAGCATATATTATTAAATACTGCAGATAAAAATTATAATTCTGTATATATATGTATATATATATATATATATATATATATATATATATATATATATATATATATATATATATATATATATATATATATATAGATAGATATATATATATAGAGAGAGAGAGAGAGAGAGAATGGTAGTTTGCTTGAAGCATTGCTGGGTATAGTAGTAGTATGTTTTTAAAAGACTGTCAGCGATGCAAATTCCGGGTAAGATGTAAGTTGGAAGGAACAAAAATAATAAATCAAAATCGAAACGGGATTTACTATTTATTTTTTCTTAAACTCTTACATAACAGCAAGAGTGTTGTTAGCTGTTTGTGTGATGTCCGGATTATTATAAAATCATTAATTTAATATTTCGGGAAAAGAATTTTTCCTTTGTCAAAAATAATAAAACCAGAAGAAATTTCTCCGATTTTGCAGAGAATCTGACAAAACAAAATGGCTCCCAAAAGACAGGACCGATTTATTGTTTTTGTTTCTTCCAACTTACATCTTACCCGGAATTTGCATTGCTCACAGCCTTTTAAAAACATACTACTAATATATATATATATATATATATATATATATATATATATATATATATATATATATATATATATATATATATATATATATTACTTCAGTTGAAGTTCTCAGAAATCAAGAGTCTCCTTCCTGGAGCTAACACTTGATCTCTATATGAGATACATAGATATTCAAATATTCCATTCAAGTTATACTTTAGCTGTTAAACGTTGAGTTTGTAAAGAAGTGAAGAACATTAATTTTCCTCTCCTCAATTGACCAATGAAGTATGTTATAGTATATCTTTCTTGTGGTCTCTTAGCATTACCGGATTACAGGACAAGAATAAATCTAGTCTGGTGGAGTATCCAGCTAAGTGTTGTTACTTCAGGCAATATTACTTGGAAAAGATGCACCATTCCTCGTATAAGCCAGTGTTTGTAGCCATACTGAGGGAATCTCATTTGAGCTTCGAATACTATGTTATTTTGAATATTTGGTCAGGATTTACTTGTCGTAGAAAGTATCCAAATGCCAGGGTGTTTCTGACAAACCCCTGTACAGAGAGACCTTAGACATTCGAGGACATTGTCTAATAGGCATTCAAGTTCTCTCCTATATATATATATATAGTCTCGGAAGTTTCTCAACCATTAAAACTATATTAAAAAATTTTTTAAAAAACAAAAAAAACTTATAGTCCCAAGTCTTCCAGTGGAAAATCACTTATGTAAGTCAATTTATTTTTTACAGTTATTATATTAGTTTATTTCTAACACTATTTTAAGGGATCATCAGTTGTTTACCATGAAAAACTGTTTCGGGAATTTTATATATGTATATAAGTTTTTTGTTATTGTTTGTTAGGCCACGAACACCGTGGTCGTAGTTTCGAGCCCCTGTCAAAGTCGAGCCGTGCTGACGATTAGTAAAATTATGAAACGCGTACACGGGATTACTTTTATGTATGTATAAATAAAAATAAATAATAATGATTATATATATATATATATATATATATATATATATATATATATATATATTAAAATTTTCTTATCTTTTTGTTTTTGCTAAATATATGCATATATGTATATATTTACATACATATATACATACATATATATACATACATATATATATATATATACATATCTATATATGTGAATGCATGCATGCAAATGTGTATGTGTGCGTGTCTGTGTGTGTGAGTATGTACATATTATTAAAACAAAACATTCCAAGTGTTACATCGTCTTTATTGTCTCATTTAGCTGACGTTTCGGTCAACGAGTCCTTCATTGGAGCGCAATATGTTATCTATTTTCAATTATTCATAAATTTGGCTCACACCACTCAACATACGGTGCCACGAAGAAGTCCTCACTGACCGAAATATCAGCTAAACGAGACACTAAAGACTATTAAATAGTTGGAATGTTTTTTTACATAACACTTATAAACTTTCGGCTTTTTCATTAATGTGACATATCCATATATGAATGTATATATCTAAATATGTAATAAGGGAAAATATCTCCACTCTAACAGTTTTCTTAGCCGGAATAAGTACCTTTAGAGAAAATATTTTCATATATGAATACAAATATCTAAATATATCTACACACAATAGATACCTGTACATATGCATACACACAGACATGTTTATACTATAAACACACGCATACAGGCATGTCCATACCAACACACAAGTATGTTTATATGCATACACCTTCATATTCATACACACATATCCATACCGATACACACACATGTTTATTCATATACATACATGTTTATATTCATATCCATACATACATGTCCATATGCATACACATACATAGATGTTAATATCGATGCACGTATACGTACTGAGGCAATTTCTATTTTTGTCCAAATCAAGAATGTCCGTTTTGGGGGAGCTGGATTTTCCCCACATCAAAAACCGAACGTGTGTCTAACTCTGCCCTCGTAGGGAGGCCCGTAAATAGGCACCGTAAATAGGCACTAAATAGGGTTATATGTACGTTCATGTTCAAATTCATATTTACATTGTCCGGAGCATGACACTAGACTGCCTCGAACACCCTTAGACAAGGTGTTGCTCACCCCACCCCCCTTATCCTCATGAAATTCATTTTTCTAGTTTTTTTTTATGCCTACCCTATTTCCCAACCCTATCAACTACTCAAGAACCCCCTCCTTTAAACCGCCCATAAGGGTATGATGCGAAACTGCATCCAGTGATGAGGACATAATTTGGAAGCTTTGGGGAGTGTCGAGTTACTCCTTAATTACCACTACTCCAAGATCTGACCCAGAGTGGTAGTACCCGTCAAGACCGCATCTATGGGTTAAATAGAAACTATCAGTTACAGACTATTCGTTTACAAAACAAATTGATCTACAAACCAATCGCATACAAAACATATGTACGCTATTATGTTTCTGAGTTTTTTAGATGAGGATGTATAATTTGGATTATTCGGACTGCTGTTTACATCTTGCATGTTATTTGCACAACGTTTCGACCGATGTAACCGCCGACCTTCTTCATGTGTATCGTGTCGAACTCGGGAATTCAAGATACACCTGAAGAAGGTCGGAGTTTCCATCGACCGAAACGTTGTGAAAATAACACTCAAGCTGAGAACAGTAGTCCGAATAATCCAAATTATACAAATTATCAATCATTATCTCAAAAATTGAGAAACAAGAATACGTTGTTATACTAATTACTGCTAGTGTCAATGTGGTACAAATAACGACTGCACTAATGTTGAACTTATTAAAGTTTTAGGGACCAAATGTATGAACTAGTGTTGGGACGAGTAATCGGAATCGGGAATCGGAAAAATCAGAACTTTTTGGGATATCGGAATCGGAAAAAAAAGCACATATGTTCCAATGCCAAAAACAATTCTTTTAATTATTTTTCTGTTTGTTTTTGTTTAAAATTTAATTTACCATTGCTGGTACTAATGATAAAATTATAAATATTTATTATTTTTTAAAAAGCAGTGAAACTATAATCTATAGATCACTCTCTACAAGTGTATGTTTACGTTTGCGAAAATATAGGCACATATTAACATGGGTTTTTATGATAATCCGAAAATTAAATTTTTTTTTAAAAACTCTATAATAAATATTTAGTGGTTTTTAACGAATTGGAATCGCTAATTGTATCGGAATCGAGAATTTAGAACTGAATCGGTAATTGTATCGGAATCGGGAAAAATATTGGAATCGTCCCATCACTAGTATGTACAGCACTCTAACTATACTAGTAGCTGAAAGTACTGTGTTTAGGCTTTTGTGTCAGGTATTTATCCGACAGCTCTGTACTTTATAGAGCTTCCAAACGAAATATTAGAAAGGCTTTGATACGAAAAGGAATGGCAAATGCAATTTACACATTTAATACAGTTGACAAATATAAAAAACGTAAAGAAAACATTATACAAATACTCAGACATCCTAGTAATATTGTGTAAGGTATGAACTAGTGTTGGGACGATTAATTGGAATCGGGAATCAGAAAAAATCATAACTTTTTGGGGTATCGGAATCGGAAAAATGTGTGCCTTTTTTCCGTTGCCAAAAAAAAAAACGATCCTTTTAATTGTTTTTCTGTTTGTTTTTATTTTTGTTTAAAACTTAATTTACCATTGCTGGTACTAATGATAAAATGATAACTATTTATTAATTAAAAAAAAAAACAGTGAAACAAAAATCTATAGAAGATCCTTGAACGGAACCTTTTATTTAATCCACAGTGGTAGCATGCCCCTTTTCTATCAGCCTTGACCGGCTAAAAGTCTTAAGTAATCCGTAATTGTATTTTTAGTATCGCCCGCACTGAGGATTGAACCTTCAACCTCCAGAAGACAGTCACTTAGAACTGGATTTTACTTAGTGCTTCATCCGTGACGCCACGGGTCCTTGCGGACGGAACGAGAGCATGCTACCCTCGCACATTAAATAAAGGGTTCCATTCGAAATTCCCTACAGATTCCCGAGTTCGACAAGATACACTTGAAGAAGGTTGGAGGTTACATCGACCGAAACGTTGTGAGAATAACACTCAAGATGAGAACAGTAGTCCGAATAATACAAATAATACAAACATATGTACGGTTTTGACATAGAATGACCCAACGATGGTTGATATGCCGTAAAACCTAACAACCACCCTACCAAAACCTATTTATACCTGTTTATATTTATATATGCACATATGTACACACATACACAAGCACACACACATATAGACAAACATGCACACACTCATACATGTTTGATTTATATTTCGTGTTTTCAAAATTAAATCTACCAGAATCTAATGCTAAAAGGAAACGTTATGAACTTCCAATAGAAAATACATAAAGACGGAGAAATGAATTGAAGAACTTCTCAATAACTTGGTCCATTTCTTGTTGTCGAAAGAGTTTTGGCCGATGACTGGATTTAAATGACTTACCTAGGAATGTTTGTCGGATTTGAAAGGTTTTTTTTAACAACCGGGAAATGAAGTGTCGTCGGAGAGAAAAGTTGAGATTTTTTTCGCAAGAGGTCATACGGGAAAACAACAAACAGAGAGTCAATCACAAAACTCAGAAAAATGTGCATCGCTCTCTCCCTCCCCCTCTCTCTATCTCTCTCTCTCTCCATCTCTCTCTATCTTTCTCTCGATATATACATATACATGCATATGCATGCATATAAATATATACAAACATATATACACATACATATATATATATACATATATATACATATACACATATACACCTATATATATACATATACACATATTCATATACACGTGTATATACATATACACATATATAAATGAACATATACACACATATATATGCATATACATAAATATACTTATATTTCCATATACATATATATATATATATCCATATCCATATATATCCATATCCATATATATAAATATATATATATATATATATCCATATATATATATATATATATATCCATATATATATATATATATATATATATATATATATATATATATATATATATATATATATATATATGTGTGTGTGTGTGTGTGTACATATATATGCATATAAACATAAATATAGTTATATTCATATTCATGCATATATTCATAAAGTTATATGTTATATATATGTACATAGTTATATATATGAAGAAGAAACAAAATATTTCGATAATTTTTTTGAAAGAAGAATATTGTTTATGCACACACACACCCACACACACATTATATATATATATATATATATATATATATATATATATATATATATATATATATATATATATATCGTTTAGGTTGAACGGTAGGGTAATAGTAGAGGAGGCAAAGTATGTATACGCCTAGGAGACCCAGTTTCTTATTAATACTTAAGCGTGTATGCACATATGTAGCCAATAATGTTTGTATAAAAAAAATATATATATACTATAATACAGCTATATCTGTTGTTGATCACTATCTTATAAGCACTGGAGTTTCATTGGATTACCATCTAGGAAACAACAACAATACAAGGACTATATAAATATTATATATATATATATATATATATATATATGTGTGTGTGTGTGTGTGTGTGTGTATGTGTGTGTGTGTGTGTGTGTGTGTGTGTGTGTGCGTGCGTGCGTGCGTGCGTGTGTGTGTGTGTTTGCTGGATATCCATATATCGAACATGTATACATGTTTTGTTTTTGTTTTACAAGTAGAAGAAGAAGAAAAGAAAATACCTACCCAAATCTTATTCGTTTTCACAACCACTGTATTTGCTTTGATTCTCAAAAAACCCAAAAAACATGTACGTATAAAAAGTAGAGAAAAAAAAAGTGACCCCGGATAAAAAGAAAAAAAAAGCGAAACCCGGCAATCGTGCGATGAAGAAACTCTGGAGTTTTGTGTAAATCAAAGGCCGTCGTCTCACCTGTAGTGTTGAATCCATAGGAGTTGGCTTAGGAATAAGCTCCGAAGACGGAAAAGAAGGATGTGATCAGTTTACTGCTGCGTTTGTGCGGCTTGAGGAGGAGGAGGAGGCGACTTGTTTGGCTGGGTGCGTGTTCCGTGTGACCGTGTGTCGGGCGGTGTTGGTGAACACATGCACGGCACAGCATGGCTTCTGTGTGTGTTTGCAAGAGGCAACGGAGTAAAGAACAAGAAAGAAAACAAATATATATGAAGGATGGGAGTTGCCCATTCGTGATGGGGAGGAGATGGATGCATGACTTTGAGAAAAATACTGGGTAAAGTACAAAGGAGCCAAATGTAAAAGGAAGGAAAGAAAGAAGCGTAGAAATTAAAAAGAAAGAAGAAACGAATGAAAGGTGAGAAAGAACCCGAGGGAAGGAATGAGAAAAAACTAAGAACTGTATGGAAAGAAAAAGCAAAGACTAAAAAAAGTCAAAAGAAAGAAGGAAAGAAAGAAGGAAAGAAAATAGAAAGAAAATGGGAAAAAGGAAGTGGAAAAAAGAAAGAAGGGTGAAAAGAAAGAAGTAAAAGCTGAAGGATTAAGAGAAATAATTGGATTAAAAAAGGAAGAAGAAAATGAAAAAAACGAATAAAAAAAGAGGAAAAGAGTGAGAAAGAAAAAAGTAAGGAAATATAGAGAAAATAGGAAAAAGAAACAAGGATGAAAAAAAGAAGGAAAAAAGGTAAACAAGAAAGTCTAAGTGAAATAAGATTAAACAAAGAAAAAAGATTTAAAAACGACAGATAGAAAGAAAGGAAAAAGAAAAGAAAAAAGAAAAAGAAAGACGAAAAAAAAAAGGGAAAAGAAGATAAAAACTAAAACGAAGGAGATGAAAAGAAAGGAAAGAAATGAATGAAAGAGGTGACAGAATTTGAGGGAAGGGATCAGAGAAATGTAGAACTCCATGAAAAGAAAAAAGTTAGGTTTTAGACTAGAGAAGAAAGAAAGAGAGAGGACATAGGAAAAAGAAAAGAAGGAAAAAAGAAAGTAGGATGAAAAAAGACGGAAAGAAAAATAAGGAAATCAAGAAGAGCTAAGAGTAATAATTAGATTACAAAAAACGAAAAGGAATAAAAGAAAAGGAAAAAGAGGAAGACAAAAAAATGGAAAACAATAAAAGGACTAAAGGAAAAATAGATAAAAAAGAGAAGAAAGGGGAAGGAGAGAAATAAAGAAAATAAGAAAAAGTTATGAAATATAGATAAAATAGGGAAAAAAAGAAGGAAAAAACAAGGTATAAGAAAAAAAATTAAGATGAACAAGAATTACTAATGAGATTTTAAAAAAAGGAGGGCAAAAAGAAAGGGAAACAAAAGGAAGAAGATAAAAGAGGAAAAAAGAAACAAGAAAGAAATAACGAAAAAGAAAAAGGACATTAAGGGAAATAATTAGATAAGAAAAACAGGTGGAAAGAAAGAAAAGAAAGGGGAAAGAAGGGGAAAAGGAAAGAAGAAAAAGAAAAGGAAAAAGAAAAAAGAAAAAAGAAAAAAGAAAAAGAAAAAAGAAAGAAAGAAAAAAGAAAAAGAAAAAAGAAAGAGAATGAAATAAATAAAGAAAAAGAACGAAAAGAAATAAAGAAAGATGCAGAAGAAAGGGTTTAAAGAAAAAATGTGCAAAAGTATGAACAATAGTGAAGTTACATTTCTAAGAAAGTTAAAAAAGGAAAATAGAGAGACAAAGCTAATAAGGAGAGAAAAAGGGGGAAAGTAAAAAGCAAATAAATAAAAAAGAGAAATAGAAAGGTTTATTAAGAATTTAAAAAGTAAGAAGGCCAAAGTGAATGGCACAATCTCTCTCTATATATAATACTTCAAATGTCTATTTATCCGTCTGTCCGACTTTTACACTCTATACCACAGATCCCAAGTCGTATACAAATCATGAATCGCAATATCTTTGCTCAGGTCTACAGCACTAAAGAGCCAGACAACCATCAATATCCGGTCATACACGGCCGCCCATTTTATAATAGAAACGCTGGTCCCTGACTTGTTCTCATCATCCGGCCCAAAAGACGGCAAAACCAAGAAGATTGTCTGCCCAGAAGGCATGTGAGAACAATTGGCAATTCCACCGAGCGTGTCAATTCTGTTTATTTATTTCATGCAATAAATAGATGAATTTTTGCGTTTTAAAAAATCAGTTAGTTTGTAATTTTTTTTTTTTTTTTACTGTTTCTAGACTTATATTGATTATAATTACAACTAACCCTACCTGGAGTTGCCCGGGAGTTAAAAAAATAGCTGACTTGCTTATGAAGAAACTTAAATTGATCTTAATGACTTTTATTTCGTTATCAAATTATTTTGTGAAACAGGGAATTAAAAAAAAAATTCGTTTTAATATTTGCCACTAACTGATTAATATTAAAAAAAAGAAAGAAAAGTATTCGACTATAGTCGAGGACGACCCAAAGGTTCCCTTTTCATTAGCTACTACACTGAGGTGTAGAGGGGGGCGCCACTCTCCTTTCTTAGGATTACTCCACTTATCCTTGACTCTCAGCTTATAATGTGGAGTGTTTAGCAAGGGAGCATCAAGTATCATTTTTTTTACTTCTATGACTTGACTGAGGATTGGAATCTCCCAGTCCATTAACGAACACTCTTACCATTACGCCAAATGGTCCAATCAATTAATAATAAAGAACAAATATTCGTTTTTTCTATAAATCTGAGGATTCATTTGTTGATAAAATGTGGACTTTGTTCTTTAGAATGTTATGTTTGTCTTGATTATGGAGAAACAGCTGTGATCATTTTAGATAAATACCGATTTTACTTTTTATAAGGTCGCGAAATACTTCAATTTTGATATATATATATATACATTTGAAGCTTCTCGTTAAAAAGTAGAGCACTGTAAATGGTAGTAATAACACAGCGTGACGTCACTTGCTTTATATACATCATTCCTTCACTCATAGAAGTTGAATGCCTGTATGTCTCGCCACCTTTAAATGTGTTAAAATTATCATTGTTTATAAGCTGTTCAGAACTGGCCTATTGGATTGGGGTTGAAAAATACTTGTAATCCAGGGTTTCGAATCGTGTGACCGGTAGTGAATAGTCGTACTTCTATGCTGATAAATAGATAAATAAACAATAACAAATATTTTTATATATATATATATATATATATATATATATATATATATATATATATATATATATATGTGTGTGTGTGTGTGTGTGTGTGTGTGTGTAAGAAACTTATAAGCAAAATAAAGGTTAATTAGAACAAAAGTGATTAATACGGACATGATTTTATTCAATACATTTATTTATTGATTTAATTCAATACATCTATGTGATGGACTTTATCAAGAATTACGAAATATATTGAGTCAAATCATGTCTCTGTATTAATCTCTTTCTAGTCTAATTAGATTGTTGTTGGCTTATATCCTTTTTGCAATCTCGTTGAATATTTATCATCTAATATACCTTACACACACACACGTACATATATATATATATATATATATATATATATATATATATATATATATATATATATATATATATATTTAAATATTTTCTTTGTCGTACAAAACTTTAAAATAGCATTGAAGAGACAATATTTATTATTCATAATGAATTTAAGAAATTAAAAAGATGAAAGGGCAGCTGACCGGTTTCGTACCTCGCTCAACAGAGCCAAATATCGAGGTAATGTATAAAAAATATAAAAAGATGCTATGAGAATTATAGCGAGGGAAGGGGGTAAAAAAAAAAAAAAAAAAGAAAAAAAAAAAAGAAAGTTCAGTCAAATAGAAACAACATTAAGCCCGAGGAGATTTTCTCTTTGTTTGCAAAGAGAAGGTCTCAAGGACTTAATATAAATTGTTTCTAAGATCTTGAGATGATAAGGGGAGTGCGACTTACTAAGAATGGAAAATAAGTCGACACTGAATTTAGAGGCACAGGTGCGATTATTTATGAGATGTTGACCTATCGACGAGCCATAAGTATTATTCAAATCATCAGTTGGTAAATAATTTCCATTGCGAACTTTTGTGGGCACGTGTTGTTTGACCCGGATGTCCAATCTCTGTGACGTGATATATATATATATATATATATATATATATATATATATATATATATATATATATATATATATATATATATATATGGGCAGCATTCCTTCCTTTAAACATGTTTCATTAAATCTGTCTACATATTTTTGTCCTGGTCTGTTCCAATTTCCTAATGTATTTCATTGTTTCAAGTAGGAACCTCTGATGATGGATCCTGACGGATCAGAAAGTACTTCAGTTAAAAGCGAGTATGGCTTGTACGTTGGTCAGTTCCGGCTAGAAACCAGGAAATACATAAGGAAATTGGAACGGGTCAGGATAAAAATATGTAGACAAAAGTTGTCTATAGTATTTAATGAAATATATATATATATATATATATATATATATATATATAATATTATGATAAATATTTTTATTTAATTCTTATCCACATACACATGTGTTGTGTCCTTTTTCGGGAATCATCACTGTTCTGCCGGTCGCATGATTAGAACCCCAGACCATTGTTACTTTTAAACTTCCAGTCTGAACTTCTACCACTCGGGCAACCCAACAGCCATGTGGAAGGGGGAGAATTAAACTCTATTTATGTCTGTACAAGCAGACATGTTCTAGTATTGTGTCATAACAGTGTTCAACGATCCTGTCGGATGGAACTTTGCCCCACCAAATATACCAACATGCAGAAATTTAAATGTAATGTAAACAAACATCTTGCCCCCCCCCCCCCAAGTTGCCCCATATAAACCTTGATCCTATCACAGTACTTCTTTACACTTTAATAGCAATGTCTTGCTTAGGGCAAACAAAAAGAAAAAAAAGAGAAAGAAAGAAGGATGGAAAGTAAAAAGATAAAGAAAAAAAAAGAAAAAAAAGAGACAGAAAGAAAGAAAGAAAGGAGACTGATCCCAAAACTTTTGTTGAAGTTCTTTCTGAAATATTAAAATGAAGAAAAGAAATGATAAACGTCAAAAGTGAAATGAAAAAAAGAGGGGAAAATGATGGCGAAAAAGACTTCGAAAAAAATATCTATCCCATAAAGTGTGTTGTATTTTAAATGCATTTTTTGTTTCGTTCAGATGGAGTTTGTTGCATAAAAGCAGTTATGATTACCCAGAGCCGATTGAAGAAAAGAATGATATGTTATGGGAAAAATAAAAAGTAACGGGAGGGGGCGGGGGACTGGTAGAAAAAGGGGAAATATAAAAAAAAGAAAAGAAAAGAAAGAGGCAGAATGGGTCAAGAGGATGATCAATATAAATGCGCGTGTTCATACATATCAGTGCAGAAGCAGACGAAAAAAACAGGATCAAAATAAAATAGAATTACAAGCAATGAAAGAAAGACGCAGTAAATAAATGTAAACTTTTAATAAATGATCTTCCCTCTCCCCCCTCTCTCTCTCTCTCTCTCTCTCTCTCTCTCTCTCTATATATATATATATATATATATATATATATATATATATATATATATATATCGGTCGTATTTAAATTTATGTAGTTAAACTGTCATCTTTAGCACCTCGACGTACATTTTTTCTGTGATTACGGTGGATTCGCCCCCACCCCTCCCGGGGTTAATACCAATGAAAGAAAAAAGAGGAAAAGTCTTGCTTCAAAATGATAAATATATCATTTTGACTTTTCCCCTTATAAATATATCGAAAGTCTTGCCTACGAGGAAATTAAAATAAATGATTTTATTCATTTTATATTGCATCATGTTTTGGTTTTAAAATTTTAATTATATATATATATATATATATATATATATATATATATATATATATATATATATATATATATATATATATATATAACATAAAATATAATAACACGAAATTACATGATTGTCGATGCAATAATTTATTTCAACCTTGTGGTTTCCTAAAGCATCAAACTAGACAATTACATTTTTGAGACAGTCTCAAAAATGTAATTGTCTAGTTTGATGCTTGAGGAAACCACAAGGTTGAAATAAATTATTGCATCGACAATCATGTAATTTCGTGTTATTATATTTTATGTTATTCTTGCTCTGTTTACCACATTGAGCTCTCATACCCGGATTTCTTCCTGGAATTATTCCATTATAACACAAATATATATATATATATATATATATATATATATATATATATATATATATATATATATATATATATATATATATATATATATATATATATATATATATATATATATATATAGAGAGAGAGAGAGATAACATATTACAATAAATATTATTAACTTCTTAGCCACATACACATGTGTTTCATCCTTTTCCGGGAATCATCAGTGTGGAGGATGATTGCTCTATAAGTCACACGACACATCTAGAAGGCTGTCATAAACAGCGTTCAATGATACATTAAGCCGGAACTTATAGATAGATAGATAGATAGATAGATAGATAGATAGAAAATGTATATATAGATATAAAATTATCTTTTCTTTCCCTCTTTCTCTGTATATATATCGTTTATTAAATAAAGGACAGTTGTCTGTGTGTGCCCTACTAAAAGTAAAAAACTACAAGACAAACACATACAAAGTTGGTATATTCTTGATCGGCGTTGCTCTGGCTCAATAATATCTAAAATTTAAAAACATTATACATTCTGTAGGGTCAACTTGGCCAAGTTTCGTAAGGGAGCGGGGGGGGGGGTCAGCCATTTCCACTGTTATCTATTACATAAAGAAGAGGTGAATAACTTACAATATTATTATTTTCAGTACATTAAAACAAGAGAGAGGAATTGGCTGGGCGGAGGTGAAACAGGAAAGGGGGAAAGTGAGAAAGATAGAGAGACGGATTAAGAGAGATAGAGAGATAGAAGTTTTAATATTAATATGTTACACACACTTTTTAACCTCTTCTATTTTGTTTTTTATGGCCCCGGACAACACCGGGTAACCTTGTTAGTATATATATATATATATATCGAATATATATATATATATCGAATATATATATATATATATATATATATATATATATATATATATATATATATATCGAAAACTTACGATAATTATATATGTATATATGTATATTGGATAACATAGAAAATGAAAGCTTTAAAAATATTATATATATATATATATATATATATAGGTATTAGTAATTCAATATTTATTTATAAATATTATATATATATATATATATATATATATATATATATATTATGCATACGCATTTTTTACTGCTCAGAATACATAAACTTTTGATGAATATATACATATATATATATTGATATGTATATGTACATGAAAAAAATCAACAATAACACAATTATGGAAAAAAGTTAGTAGTCCTATAAAATGTGGAGTGTGTGCAATGGCTGCTTCGAGCGATGGAAAAAACTCATGCATTTCACAGTGAGCAAAACTTAGCGAAGCAGCTTGCCTGGAAGTCATTTGTATGAGGATGGGATTCATTTTTCTTTATATGCAAGTATATGGGTGAGTATAGATCTACAAATAGACGAAGAGGAAGATGCTATGACTTGGAAATTCTTTTTTGTTATGTATGTAGGTGTGTATAGGTGTGTGTAAGGACTCTCACGCACATATGTATGCATATATACAGAGGACCGAGTAGGTCAGTAAGTATAATTATATAGCTCCATAAACCAATGATATCTAACTTAGTGTATTTATTTAAGTTTATATATATTTGCAAGTAAAATTATATCATAAATGCCGAATTGGAGAATGGTACAAAAAATGGTTTCCTATTCAAGAAGGCTTTTTTGCCCATATAAAACTATATACTTATTTACCCCCCCCCCCTCTTTCTCCCTCTATCTCTCTTAAATTTCTTTGAACTATACTTTCTATAGTGTGAACCTATAAAGTTAAAGTGATGTGTGTGTGGACACACACACACACACCCACACATATTTATTGAGCTTTCTAGTAGAGGAAATAGCGATTTCCACTAAACATAAAGCATTACTCTTCATAGAATATAAGAGTTAATCTCCCTTACTGTCGAGGCCAGCACCTGACTGCTAATCACAGCAAGTGATCTGGCGATTGGATTTCAAATTGCACGGAACTTCTGCCATTACTAACCAACAGAGTGTTACCACTGTCGACTAAGGGAAGAGTCTATCAGACATGTGTACGCAGTGTGATGATGTATGGAAGTGAAACTTGTCCAGTTAGGGTTGAAGACATGCGTTGCATGGAGCGAAATGAGATGAGAATGATATGATAGATGTGCAATGTGAGTGTTAAAGACAGGCTTAGTTCTGATGATTTAAGAGGAAGATTAACTCTGGACAGTATAGGGAATTGTGTGCAGAAGAGTAGACTTCGATAGTATGGTCACGTTGAAAGAATGGATGAGA
Organism: Sepiola atlantica; assembly: GCA_963556195.1. Taxonomy (NCBI): domain Eukaryota; kingdom Metazoa; phylum Mollusca; class Cephalopoda; order Sepiida; family Sepiolidae; genus Sepiola; species Sepiola atlantica. The sequence continues at coordinate 41,778,975 of OY744525.1, forward strand.
GTTCTTGGGTTACTAGATATAGAACAGTTGATGTAGCAGGTTCAGTTTACAGGGAAAGGCTAAGGAAAACATGGGAAGAAGGAAGTAATGAAAATGGATCTGGAAAAGAGAGATAAATAAAGACAATCTGTGACCTTCTGTTGAATGGATGGCCTCATCATTTTGTGACATCATGTGGACGATGAAAGAACACAGTGAGGATTGGTAACGATTGTTGAAACTGTGCAAAGTTTGGTTGTGTTGTTTCATCGTTCACCGGACAAACTCATTAACCGTTATCCTCGAGTGGCTTTTGGAGCTTGATAAGTAGTGACTCGTTAGTACATTATATATATATATATATATATATATATATATATATATATATATGAAGATAAAATACACGATATATCATAAAATAAAATGCTGTGGAGACAAAATGTATGAAAAAGGTGAAAAGGAAAAACAATTAAATACAAGAAGAAGAAAATCAAACGAGAGATTGACCGGTTTCGTTTGGATCAACAACCGTCTTCAGAAAAAGAACATTCACTTTCCCGTTCTGTCCTCTTCATAACCATATGGTACAATCTTATGTAGCATGATAATAAAAAGTGCTCAATGTTGAAACAACAGAGCCGAATGATAACGAAATTTCAACCTGGCCATTAAAAACGTAACTGCAGTTTCATTGAGTGACCATCATCAGACGTCAATAGCAAGTATGTTCAAAAGGAGGAGGGGGGGGGGAAATTAATATGAAAAAATTGTCCTATCACAAAGATGCAGCTGAGGTGCCAGGCCGAAAATAGTCCGTGTTAAATCAGCTACGATCGGGTGGTGTAAACCAAGCTGTATATTTACAAAAAATAAAATGAATAAAAACATTTAAATCTAACTAGCTTGACAATAAAAATAGAAGAGTTTAAAAGCGTGTGTAACATCTTTCGTTAAAAAAACTTCACTTTCTGTCTCTACCTTTCTCAATCTCTATCTATATCCGCTCCCACTATGCACCTCCACTCTTTATCACCTTCCTTCCCTCTCTCTGTATCACAAGCACCATTTCAAACCAAAGGTCGATGAAAAAGATCGCCATAAATGTTGACCTCTCCCACCCACCCCGGACTAATTTTGTTCCTGTTGACCTTTAAAAGAATAAATATTACAAAAACAAAATAGAAATCAGTCCGACAGCAGCTTTGTTGCTGTCCGACTACTGTTCTGTTCAGTCCTAAGAGGCCCACCTTCCCAGGCTTTACCTTCTCTCTGAGAAGAGGTTAGTTTATAGCTAATCGCCTGAGACGTCCCAACCGGGGCATTTTGACGGGGCTGCTTAGAATTTTTGTAGACTAGAGTGCACTGACTTCTCAAAACAACACCTGACCTTGTGTCTAACCTCCTTGTGTCATTTTTGTGTATGCATAGATCTAACTTAAAATATGTTACACACACACTATATATATATATATATATATATATATATATATATATATGTGTGTGTGTTTGTGTGTATGTATATATCACTGAACAGCTGTGATGCAGCGAAAAAGTCTGTCTGTTGATGACTAAATATGCTACCCTTTTTTGGTTGAGCTTTCTAGTAAGTGAAATCAACAACAGCCACTAGCGTATAACACAATGCTCTTTGTGTAAACAAACGGAGCTTTCAGCATTTGACAATGTTTTACATGGTGATTTCGCTTACCCTCAGCAGCAGCTAGAAGATGGCCAAGTGGTTAGAAGTGCCGACTGTTCTCTAGCCGGTCGAGTTTTGATCCCGGCTTGAGGCAGTTATTTGTCTAACTGCACTGAAAAGATGTGATACAGCTAAACAGTCTGTCTGTGGATGACTATATATATATATATATAGAGAGAGAGAGAGAGAGATAGATAGATAGATAGATAGATAGATAGATAGATAGATATACATATATATATATATATATATATATATAGATATATATATATATATATATATATAGATATATAGATATATATATATATGTATATATATAGCGTCCAGAAGAACTGCCTATACAAAGACATGTCCTCTTTCACAACTTTTTACTGTTCAAATTCAGCCATAGTCCCAAAGATACTAAGGTAAAGGAGGAATCAATAATCAATTTTGGTAAATAAATGTAAGGAATTGAATTTTGGAAGCAATCTGCCAGTCTATCAAAGAGCCCATTTCGTTCAATCATCTATGAAATATGCGAATGCATTGCAGTCATGTTTTTCAAGCATGTGTAAAGGGACAGACTATCCCAGGAAATACTATTCCCCCTCAATCATACAATTCGACTATAACAAAAATATGTTTCCAAGCAAAAAGAAAAATCATTTAACTTTTTTCAAAGTTGTATGAATCAATCTCCAATAATGAAAAGAAATAATGTCAAACTAATATATATATATATATATATATATATATATATATATATTAGACAATATTAGGTTACATTCAAGTACCTATCTACCTGTACCTGGTACACCATCCAGCTGTAGCGGGTGTAACCGGCTACCTCCCCCCCCCCCCAAAAAAAAACAAGCGTGTATATCCGGTTAAGGGAGATGACGAAATTAGGTTTTTGCAGTTCTTGCAGTGAGGTGTCAACATCCTCCTACATACAGCGTCTGGTATTCTTAAATGGTCACCCATCTGGTACTGACCGGCTCAACGTTGACTAACTTTGGTGATCTAACGAGTACCAGTGTGTCAAGATGACGATGCTGTATTCAAGTGACCAAGATTTTATTCATTTTACTCATCATCTTTCAAAACAAATACTTTGGTACATTTTTACGGACCGTTTCATCCACAGAAGAACATCCTATAATTAGTATGTCAATCCCTGATCCTTCATCTATGGACTCATCAGAAACCAAAAAGTGTTCCTTAAGAAAAAATACATTAGCGAGACAGTGAAACAAAAATCACAAAAAACAAACAACTCATATTAATTACATTTTCACTCGAGGAAAGACATAGAAATCGCTACTCAGAAAAGGCAGCCATCTTATTTTATCCAACTTTGAAAGTCTGACAATATATATATATATATATATATATATATATATATATATATATATATATATATATATATATATATATATATTCTTTTTATATATTTTATCTATTTTTTGTTTGTTTTTCTCCACGAACTCTGCCCCATTATTATGACACTTTATATAAGCCTTTCAATTTTGTCTCTGAGGAACAGCGAGTAAATGCATTTACTGACTGCATTTTACTCGTTGAGAGACAATTGTAATTGTAACAATTAGCAATTCTGTCATGCAAAAATAAAAATAAAATTAAAATAAATTATTTGATTAAAGACTGAATTTTTTGGTCATTGGAATAGAAACAATTACTATATATATATATATATATATATATATATATATATATATATATATATATATATATATTGTAAGACTTTCAAAGACCTAAATAGCAATCCATCAAAAAACATATCGATACTTGATTCAGACTTGCCTACCTTTTCATTTTTTCTTTCACTACGTTATTGGCAAAAATATAATTTATTTCGCTTCATTTTTTTCCTGAAAATTTTTATTCCAGTTAACAATACTGTTAAAGTCGAGACATTTTTCCCTTACTGACCGAAACAGATTCAAGGGAAGTTACTATGTGCAATTATACTGGGTTCTCTCCCTTCATAAAGAAATATATAAATTAAATTATTCGACTTCAAGAATGTCTGTAATTTATGTTTTCTCAGTTCCAAATGAATTACAAATTATTATTTCTTAAACGAATGTTTTTTAATTCCGATTTTATAAATTGATTACGAAATTAAAGTCACCAAAATTAATTTCTTCATTTATTTATTTTATTATTTCCGGGCAGTGCCGAGTAGGTCGAAAATAGAGCCGTATATATATATATATATATATATATATATATATATATATATATATATATATAGAGAGAGAGAGAGAGAGAGAGAGAGAGAGAGAGAGAGCTGTATATTTATTTGGTATAAATTTTTATTTATACAAACAATTTCAGCTACAGATTTGCAGTGGGAATAAGCTGAATTTCGTCAGACCAAGTTCTTAGTATGAAGCTCAGCTGATTTCGAGCTAGAAGTGAAACATGTATGCAAATGTGTAGCTAAAATGTTTGTATAAATACAAATTAATGCTAAATATACACCCACACACATACACACAATATATTCACAGACAGACTGTTTCGCTGTATAACAGCTCTTCAGTGCGGCTAGACTAGCACCTCTCCCTAGCCAGGTATCGCACCTTCAACCCTCTAGTTAACATTAGGCCATGGGAGAAGCACTCGTGAATGATATATACAATGTTTTTTTATATAAACACTGACCGTCGCTTCCACCGTGCTTTGCATTACGATAAGAAGCAGAAAGAGACATCACCCCTAACGACAGTGCTCGACCCGAGAGTGGTGGAGGAGGGAGCTTATATAGTCATCCAGACAAAATGTTTTACTGTATCACAGCTTTTCAGTGCGGCTAGATTAACATCTCTCCCTTGCTAGGGATTGTAATTCAGGTAATGGTTTTTTTCCACAGGTTAACATCCGGACAATCTATAGTAAATAGAACTATTTATATATAATAAAAGTTTTATTTATACAAACATTTGGTTACACATCTCGATTTCTTCAGGCCGAAAAATAGGTCTTAAAAAATATGAAAATGTAAAAAGCAGACACTTGAAGAAATGCAAATGTAAAGAACAGACACTTGAAGAAATCGAACTTATCAAAGCTACTGTTGAAATATGTCTTGATGTGTAGCCAAATGTTTGTATAAAACCAACAAGGAACTTTAGTCTTACTAGCAAATATAAGCTCCCTCCGGTCGCATATTTTTGCTAGTTGTTTTATTTAATTGCTCAGTAAAATGTGTTTGTTTCTTTTTTTTACAAAAAAGAAAGAAAGAAAATCAACCCATCCTTTATGTTAATAAATAAAACACGGAATAATAAAAACATAGTTTTTAAACAAAGTTTACCCTTTCAAAGTTGTTTTACATTTTATATGTAAAACAAAAAATCCTAAACTCACTTAAGGTCGTAAAAAGATAATAATATTAGAAGTTTTTAAACTCGAAAAAAAAGTTTACTTAAAATAAAATTAACAATTAAAAAAATAAAATACAGTGAACACAGTTCTAAATTCAGTTATTTAATTGCTCAGTAAAATATGTTTGTTTGTTTTTTTACAAAAAAAAATAGTAATTTTTAAATCAATTATTTTTTAAATTAAACAATTTGATTCAATAAATTTGTGCTTTGAAACATGATTTCTAATAAGACTAAAAAGAAAACCCAACCCAAAACGTTTTAATAAATAATCAAAGTAAATATATCATTTTTGAGCGACTCGTACGATAAATCTCAGAAAATGCGTTGTTTACATGTTATTAATCAAATAACGCGCCCTGTCTTGTGTCCCTCTCTCTCTCTCTCTCTCTCTCTCTCTCTCTCTCTCTCTCTTTCTTCTCTCTCTCTTTCCTTCTCTTTTTTCTCTTTCTCTCTCTCTCTTTCTTGAAATAGAACTTTCTATGCATTCGAAATAGAACGTTATACTTAATAATTAAAGGACGGGTAAGACATATACTACATTACCCCCCCCCCCTTAAAAAAGGAGGAGGTATTGCCTGGAGGATGGCATCATAACAACAGAACAGATAGTACACTACCTCCCCCTAAAATAAAAGTAAAGGAGACGGTAATCCCTTGGAGGGTAGTACCATGACCACAGAACAAATATTACATCCCCTCTCAAAAAAGGAAGAGGTAATGTATGGGAGGATGGTATCATGACAACAGAACAGATACTACACTACCTCCACACCTCAAAAAAGGAGGAGGTAGGTAAAACCTGGGAAGATGGTATCATGACAATGAACAGATACGACACTACCTCCACACATAAAAAAGGAGGAGGTAATACCTGGGAGGATGGTATCATGACAACAGAAGAGATACTACACTACCTTCACACTTCTCAAAAAATGAGGAGGTAATGCCTGGGAGGATGATATCACGACAACAGAAGAGATACTTCACTACCTTCACACCTCTCAAAAAGGAGGCGGTAATGCCTGGGAGGATGGTATCATGACAACAGAACTGATACTACACTACCTCCACACCTTTCAAAAAAGGAGGAGGTAATGCCTGGGAGGATGGTATCATAATCTCTATTATTAATAGAAAAGATGATTCGTAATGGAAGTAGTAGTAGTGTTTCGGCTTCCGACACATACATAATCTCCATTATTACTAGATTTAGTAGCTTTTCATGTGCTCTCATGAGTAGTGATTTTGTTCTTACCGATAGAATACAGAAAATTCCCAATTGATGCTTCAATATTTGTATTTCTATTTGTCCTGATGTTTTTGACTATTTCATGTTCCCTATGTTTTGTTTTTTTTGTAACTTAAAAGAGACTTTTGTAACTTGGAAGTTTGCACCTCTAACTCACAGGCTGCGTTACTGTTAAACATGATTTGAACAATGTTTTCCGGTTGCGAATTTACCTTCAATGTTCAACATTAAAACCTTCTATCATCTTTTCGTAAAGATAATGTTCCCGTTCTTGAAAGAAGGTTGATCCATTGTTTCATGTGCCTTCGTGAATGCACTTCCATAGGATGCCTATCTCAACAACTGACTGCACAAATATTTAAAAGCCACTTTCAAGCTTTATTTAAATTCTCATAATGCTCATTTGGTGAATCCTAGTTACAATACTATCTTCTTAGGAGACAAAGTTAGTATAATGAGACTTTTACAAGATACTAGGGGAAAATGTGACCCGTTCGGTCACCCATTGAGCTAGGGTTAGATCGTTTGAATCAGAAAAATGTGAGTTTGCAAAACCAGTTATATTTTTTTAAAGCAAAAATACAAATTACATAATTAGTCTCTTTCTGCTTGCTATATCCCCCTTCCCCCTTTCTCTATTTCTCCTTCTTTTCATCTACGGTTTAAATAGTATTACTACATGCTGTGAAATTTCCTTTTGTTTACAATGGACTATTGCAGTCTTTATAGCTAGTTTTATTACCTTTAAATGTTAATACACACAGAAAGAGAGAGAGAGAGAGAGAGAGAGAGAGAGAGAGAGAAGTGAAAGCGAGGGTTATATACACCATATAAAATAAGTGCGGAGGTCGAACAACATAGAGAGAGGATTAAAGTGACAGACAGAGACGCAGTAAGAGATGAGTTATTTGTTGAGTTAACTCTAAATTGTGACTAATAAGAACAATTCATTTAGAAGTTTTTCAAACATAACTCAATCCCTAAACTGGGGAAAATTTAAGCATGTATTTTGTGTGATCAAAATATATGGGAGAAAAGCCTTAGGAAAACAAACGTTGATTAACTCAGCTTTAGTATAATAATAGATTTCGAATTGTTGCATCCATCATTTAGAATCTGTTATTCATATATTTTGATTTTGTAAAGTCCTCTAGTATCTAGGTTACAAATTTTGATACCGAAAGTCTATATCAAGCAATCACAACGAATTCTCAATTTTTATCATTCATTATATCTCCCGATAAAGTTAGGTATGTGTATATGTTTATATATTTGTATTTACAGGATTCACTCCTAAACTAATTAACCGATCATTATGAATTTCAGAACACATCTACTACGTGTAAATAGGGGGGTAGTGGCGATATTTTCAGTTCAATTCAGTTTTTTACAAAGGGTTAAAATAGAGGTGGAAGCCCTTAGTGAAAATCCAGATACCTCCGATTTTTGTGAAATTTAAAAAATAGGTATTAGACATCAATTAATAAATATTCCCCAATTTTCAATTTTTTTCAGCATTTGAAAGGAGTTTTAGGGGACATCATATGACCACACACTCCCATTTGAAAATTACAAATATTTCAGATTTGCATTGAATTTGAAAATTTATGGAATCTTGCTTAGTTGGTGTCTAATAACACCAACTAAGCAAGATTCCATAAATTTTCAATTTTTTCTTAAGACCCCTTTAGCTTAAGCCTTAAATTTTAGACATTTTCTAGAATCAAAATCTTGTAATGGATTTTGATAAGAATTAGAATAAGGATTCAAGATATAAGGTTTAGTATCATTATATCTTGATTTTAATCTTCGTAAGAGGACATAAAAGTGGTGCAAAATTGTTTGTTTGGGGAATTCATTTTATCCGTCCTGAGACGGGTATTCTTCTAGTGTGTATGTATATCAAGGTATGAAAGGGGGACATTTTTTTATCCTCCCCCAGTATTATTCAAAACAAAATGAGAAGAAGATATTTTTGTGAATCAATTCACATCTTCCTGAAGTTGGTCTCTGGAGACATTGAAAGTACGTGTGTTATGTTGTCAGGTTGTCAGCAAGAAAGGACACATTTAGCACAGCCTAATAATAGACTAGAAAAAATTGTGACCGTCGGGTCACCCACTGATCTCGGATGATTGTTTTAATCATGAAAAAGTGAGTTTCCAAAGCCAATAAAATATAAACTATAAAAAGACAAAATCCATATTTAGTCTCTTTCTGTTCGCTATATCGCCCCCCCCCTCTCTCTCTCTCTCTCTCTCTCTCTTTCATTTATAGCTACGTGTTAAATAGTATTATTTCTTGTGGTGATATTTCCTTTTGTTTATAATGGATTATTCCTATCTTTTTATTCTTTCCTTTTGTATTATAATATATTATTATATTGTTAAATTGTTAATAATCAGAAAAGAGAAAAGAGAAAGAGAGAGAGAGAGAGAGAGATACAGAAGCGAATGTGATACATACCGTATAAAACAGATGGGTCACTTGGTTAGTTGATTGCAAATTGCAGCTAATTAGAACAATTGAAATGGAATTTGTTTTTTCAAATATAACTCAATCCCAAAACTGAGGAATATTTTCCAATGTATTTTATGTGCTTAAAATTCCTTAGGGAAACAAACATTGATTAATTCAGCTTTAGCATCATAATAGATTTTTAATTGTTGTATCCATCATTTAGAATCTGTTATTCATATATTTTCATTTTGCAAAGATCTCTAGTATCTTGGTTGTCAATTTTAATACGAAAAGGAATAAACAATTACAGTATTTATTAGTTAATATGTGTTACTAGTTTTATTACCAGTTTACAACAATACACGGAGGTAGTAATAATAGTATTACTATAGAGTTGAAACTATAGTCAAATTGTATGTTATCTTATTATATCTTCTTCTTTTATTTGCTTCACAACATCTCACTGTTAGATCACCAGCTCGGTTGAGAAAAGTCATGCTAATGTTTTGTTGTCTAGCACAGCTATGCCGGCTTCGCCGTTGGGTGGTCGATGTTTAAGACATGACTCGATGATGTGGTCTACTGTCTGTTCAGAGTGACCACAGTCGCAGACAGCCGAGTCCCTGAGTCCCCATCCTTTCATGGTCGCGGCGAAACGGCCGACACCTGTCCTGAGGCGGTTGAGCATTGTCCACTGCCGGCGAGGGAGCTCCATGCCTGGCAGGTTATCCGGGTCATCCACAAATCTGTGCAACCTTGATTTATCTTCTGCACAGATAAATCTTATTATATGAAACAAGGAAACAAAGACAAGGGTCATATAACAGAACTTCTTATCAATATAAAGTTTTAAACAACACAATATTCTATCGAAACACAACAGCATAATAGTTTATTTGAAACTAGCAGGACCCGTGTCCCGGTGTTGCCTGGAGGAAATATGGCACAAAGAAAGAACAATTCGGTAACACGAACTTCTTATCAATATAAAGTTTTAAACAACACAATATTCTATCGAAACACAACAGCATAATAGTTTATTTTAAACTAGCAGGACCTGTGTCCAGGCGTCGCCCGGAGGAAATATGGCACAAAGAAAGAACAATTCGGTAACACGAACTTCTTATCAATATAAAGTTTTAAACAACACAATATTCTATTAAAACACAACAGCATAATCGTTCATTTGAAACTAGCAGGACCCGTGTCCCGGCGTTGCCTGGGGAAAATATGGCACAAAGCAAGAACAATTCGGTAACACGAACTTCTTATCAATATAAAGTTTTAAACAACACAATATTCTATTGAAACACAACAGCATAATCGTTCATTTGAAACTAGCAGGACCCGTGTCCCGGCGTTGCCTGGGGGAAATATGGCACAAAGCAAGAACAATTCGGTAACACAAACTTCTTATCAATATAAAGTTTTAAACTACACAATATTCTATTGAAACACAACAGCATAATCGTTTATTTTAAACTAGCAGGACCCGTGTCCCGGTGTCGCCCGGAGGAAATATGGCACAAAGAAAGAACAATTAGGTAGCCTTAACTTCTTATCAATATAAAGTTTTAAACAACACAATATTCTATTGAAACACAACAGCATAATCGTTAATTTGAAACTAGCAGGACCCGTGTCCCGGCGTCGCCCGGAGGAAATATGGCACAAAGAAAAAACAATTCGGTAGCCAGAACTTCTTATCAATATAAAGTTTTAAACAACACAATATTCTATTGAAACACAACAGCATAATAGTTTATTTTAAACTAGCTGGACCTGTGTCCAGGCGTTGCCCGGAGGAAATATGGCACAAAGAAAGAACAATTCGGTAACACGAACTTCTTATCCATATAAAGTTTTAAACAACACAATATTCTATTGAAACACAACAGCATAATCGTTCATTTGAAACTAGCAGGACCCGTGTCCCGGCGTTGCCTGGGGGAAATATGGCACAAAGCAAGAACAATTCGGTAACACGAACTTCTTATCAATATAAAGTTTTAAACAACACAATATTCTATTGAAACACAACAGCATAATCGTTCATTTGAAACTAGCAGGACCCGTGTCCCGGCGTTGCCTGGGGGAAATATGGCACAAAGCAAGAACAATTCGGTAACACAAACTTCTTATCAATATAAAGTTTTAAACAACACAATATTCTATTGAAACACAACAGCATAATAGTTTATTTGAAACTAGCAGGACCCGTGTCCCGGTGTCGCCCGGAGGAAATATGGCACAAAGAAAGAACAATTCGGTAGCCTTAACTTCTTATCAATATAAAGTTTTAAACAACACAATATTCTATTGAAACACAACAGCATAATAGTTTATTTTAAACTAGCAGGACCCGTGTCCCGGCGTCGCCCGGAGGAAATATGGCACAAAGAAAGAACAATTCGGTAGCCAGAACTTCTTATCAATATAAAGTTTTAAACAACACAATATTCTATTGCAACACAACAGCATAATAGTTTATTTTAAACTAGCAGGACCCGTGTCCCGGCGTCGCCTAGAGGAAATATGGCACAAAGAAAGAACAATTCGGTAGCCAGAACTTCTTATCAATATAAAGTTTTAAACAACACAATATTCTATTGAAACACAACAACACAATTTACTTAAAAACAAATGCCATTTGAAACTCTATGCTAAACCGATTCTTTGATCCCAGACGGTAACAAAATATCTCTGGTCGGCACCGTGTAGTACACAGCTGATGTCTTGTTTTGTTGACACATTGTAAGTGTTTTGCTCAGTTGATAGTGACGTCTCTCAGCCGTGATGGCAGTAGCAGTCATAGAGATGTTGATCTTTTCTTTCTCTTTGTGGCTGGAATAATGGAAGCAATTAAAAAATAAAACAACAAATAACTCCATTATTTTTACTGGGATTTAGTTTATAGAAAATACATTCAGAGAAACTGCATCTTCTCGGCCAATCCTTGTATGAGTAGTAAAAGCCTCAAAACTTTGTGCAGAACACCCAGAAGGTAGACTCGATTTCATGACACAACTTACTCTCTAATAGAAAATTCATTTTTCTTACTTATTCTAACCTTACATTGAGATTTCTGTTTTTAACACTATTTTTACACATCCATGTCCAGTATCGCTACATATTTAAACATATGGCAAAAATAACACGATTTTTTAAAGCTCCTATCTAAAAACATTGTACGTTGTTGCTCAGTGGATAGTGACGTCTCTCTGTTTCTTTCTCTCTTTCCTTTTAATGCACAACTGAAGTCTTTTTTTGTTGATGCATAATAAAATTTTGCTTAGTAGATAGTGACGTCTCTCTGTTTCTTTCCCTATTATTTCTAGTTGCAGTCATTTCCTTCTTCTTAATAACAGCGGTTATAAATAATATTTAAAATGCCAGCACAAAATTACTGTGGTTTAATGATGTTTTCAGGGTTGAAAATTTTCACACCAAAAGGAGTAAACAATTACAGTATTTATTAGTTAATATACTATACTAGTTGTTACTACTAGTTTACAACAATACACACAGGTAGTAACAACAGTATTAATATAGAGTTGAAACTATAGTCAAATTGTGTGTTATTATATGAAATAAAGAAACAAAGACAAGGGTCATATAACAGAACTTCTTATCAACATAAATTTTTAAACAACACAATATTCTATTGAAACACAACAGCATAATCGTTTATTTGAAACTAGCAGGACCCGTGTCCCGGCGTTGCCTGGAGGAAATATGGCACAAAGCAAGAACAATTCGGTAACCAGAACTTCTTATCAATATAAAGTTTTAAACAACACAATATTCTATTGAAACACAACAGCATAATCGTTTATTTGAAACTAGCAGGACCCGTGTCCTGGCGTTGCCCGGAGGAAATATGGCACAAAGCAAGAACAATTCGGTAACCAGAACTTCTTATCAACATAAATTTTTAAACAACACAATATTCTATTGAAACACAACAGCATAATCGTTTATTTTAAACTAGCAGGACCCGTGTCCCGGCGTTGCCCGGAGGAAATATGGCACAAAGCAAGAACAATTCGGTAACCAGAACTTCTTATCAATATAAAGTTTTAAACAACACAATATTCTATCGAAACACAACAGCATAATAGTTTATTTGAAACTAGCAGGACCCGTGTCCCGGCGTTGCCTGGGGGAAATATGGCACAAAGCAAGAACAATTCGGTAACAAGAACTTCTTAGCAATATAAAGTTTTAAACAACACAATATTCTATTGAAACACAACAGCATAATCGTTTATTTGAAACTAGCAGGACCCGTGTCCTGGCGTTGCCCGGAGGAAATATGGCACAAAGCAAGAACAATTCGGTAACACAAACTTCTTATCAACATAAATTTTTAAACAACACAATATTCTATTGAAACACAACAGCATAATAGTTTATTTGAAACTAGCAGGACCCGTGTCCCGGCGTTGCCCGGAGGAAATATGGCACAAAGCAAGAACAATTCGGTAACACGAACTTCTTATCAATATAAAGTTTTAAACAACACAATATTCTATCGAAACACAACAGCATAATAGTTTATTTTGAATAAAATTCCAATATCATTTACATTAATTTGTAGAACTACGGTGGACCAAATCGTTGATTCCAGACGGTAACAAAATATCTTTGGCCAGCGCCTTGCAGTACACAACTGAAGTCTTGTTTTTTTTCACACGTGTAAGTTGTTGCTCAGTGGATAGTGACGTCTCTAAGCAGTGGTGGCAGTAGCAGTTATAGAGACGTTGATCTTTTCTTTCTCTTTCTTCGCTGACAACCACCATCTATCGTTGGGGCTACTTTCGCTTTTATGTTTGGTCAGATTTCATATTGCAGATCCATCTAATAATGGATCTATCATTACACTGCAGTCAGGCGAGAGATGACTGAGTGAGATCCCAAATACTCACGTACGTGAAAGAGAGACTGCAGAGAAGAAGAAAGGGTTCGGCCAATCAAATTGCAGATACACTTCTGAACCTTATCAAGAGCACTCAAATGAGACAGAGATTGCCCAGCCTAAATATAACAACAGTATTCCATAAATCAAGTGGCTTCATGCCTTGTATGGAGCGTTTACAATAATATATATATATATATATATATATTTTCTCATTCATTTCGGTAAGCATGTCAGCTAAGACGTTGGATCTTAACAGTCAGTGGTGACTATATACAGCGACTTCCACATCAGCTGTATCTAGCCACACTGATGAGCTTTAACAAAGACTAAACATGCATGTCTGTGGATATAGAAATATTTAATGAAGAATTATATGAACTTCCTTAAAGAGAGAGCACTCTGATGAGAAGAATAAGGTCTAACAAAAATGCAAAATTCTTTTTTTTTTAAATAAATCCTCTTGAAGACTTAGTATATCATAAAAATAAATATGATATATTTCCTTCTTATTCACTCACGTGTCTTGGTGGGCATGGCAATATAAACGGTGGATCTTAAGAGTCAATGCTGACTGAGATCTGAGGGTTGTGCTCTGCGGCTGGTGTGTCAGCTGTATATAACCACACCGATTAGTCGTAACAAAGACAAAACAGGCATGTCTGTGAATACATAAATTGTTTATATATATATATATATATATATATATATATATATATATATATAAATTTTAACATAAGGTATCAGATATCTATCAATTTTAAAGGGTTTTAGGGGCCATGATATGGACACAAACTCCCATTTGAAAATTTAAATATTTCAGATTTGCATTAAATTTTCTCCGTAGTCATTAGACATCAATTAAGCAAGATTCCCTGAATTTCAATTTCTTCTTAAGACTTTTTAGACTAAGGACATTTTAGTAAAATTTTCTAGAATAAAAATCATGTAATGGATTTTGATCAAAGTTAGAATAAAGATTCTAGACATAAGTTTTAATGGCATATATATCTTGATTTTAATCTTTGTAAGGGGACATAAAAGTAGTACAAAACTGTTTTTTTTTTGGGGGGGGGAGGGGTTCTCGCCCCTTGAAGGAAATTAATATTATTTTAATAAATATTTCTATATCCATAGACATTCATGTTTCGTCTTCATTAAAACTTACCAGTGTGGCTATATACAATAGTGTGGCTATATAACTGGGAAGGGTATTCTTCTTATATATATATATATATATATATATATATATATATATATATATATATATATCTTCTTCTTCTTCATCCGATTTATTTTCGAACAGGCTTTTGATTAGTCCTCTATAAGAGGGTGTGGCCTGCCTGTCAGTTTTGATCAAAGTCTTCCACTCCAGGCTCGGCAGTCGCGAGGATCTAAGTTTGTAATCCCCAGGGTTGCACGGTCACGTTTACACAGCTCATCCCAAGAAAGATTCAGGCTTTCAGCCTGCCAACTTAATGCAATGGACATGTTTCTGACCCGGGAGATCCATCTGGAGTTTCGCTCGACATGGCCAAGCCATTTCATCCTGCCCAGCGCAAGGACATCAGTTATTTCCTGTATACCAAACCTAGAGAGAAGAGTCTTGGAGAGAGTGTCGTCTTCCTGTCTGACATGACAGATCCATCTAATCATGGCTCTTTTGTTACGCTGCAGTCTCTTGATGTATCCCATGTTTCAGAGCCATAAAGAATGACACTCCTCACACGGCTAGTGTACACCTGTCCTCTAGTGGTGATCGCTAGATGCTTACTAGAGGACAGGTTTACACTAGCTATGTGAGAAGTGTTATGCTTTATGGCTCTGAAACATGGGCTGCAGTGTAACAAAAGAGCCATAATTAGATGATCTGTCACATATATATATATATATATATATATATATATATATATATATATATATATATATAATAAATATTTGTTATTGTTTATTATCTATGTATGTATACATTTCGTCCTTTTTAAATCGGGACTCATCAGCATAGAGATATGACTATTCACTACCGGTCATGCGATTCTGAACCCCCGAACTGCAAGTATTTTTCAACTCAAATCCGACGTCTTTAACCGCTCGGCCAATTTTAAACAGTGAATAAATGATGATAATTTTAACACTTTATCGGCGGCTTAACGTCTAAGCATTCTACTTCTTTTAAGGGAAGGAACGATACATTATAAAGCAAGTGACGTCATGCTGTGTTAATACTACCATTACAGTGCTCTACTTTTTCGAGGAGCGACAAACATATATATATATATATATATATATATATATATATATATATATATATATATATATATATATATATATAGCCGGCAGTATGTCATCACATTATCAGCTGAATTTTGATCTGAAATATTCAGTGTAAAATGTTTGTTTCTTTGTGATTCATCGAGGGTGAAATAGATTCATTAAAGGAGAAGATTTATGTTGAAAGAATATATAATAAATCCTTTTCTTTTTATTTACTTATTAGATTTCTTTTCTTTCCTTTGTTTACATCATTAGGCTTACAGCTTATCGATGCACCCCCCCCCCTAAGATAAACAGATAGAAAGCTAGATAATATAATTATGCCGATACATTCCTTCTAGAGAGATCCGTGCGGTGTGGTGGTTCAATAATGATATTCGTGTTTCTTGTGAGACGTGTTCTCTTTTGTAATTAGAGGAAGGTTTTCAGCTAAACACGATGCCATTATCTTTTGAAGGTGATCAAATATGAAGAAAACGAGATAGAAGGTTACAGATTTTATTCACTTATTTCAATAGATTTGTCTTCTTTTTCGGTCGTTTCCTTTTATTTATATATTATATCGTACATACATATGTGTATAAATACACATATCCATCGATATCCAAATATATATGTATGCATGCAAATACATATATCCTTATATATTATATATATATATGCACACACGTATATTCATATGTATATTCATATATATTATTATGATATATTGTGCATTTTATCCTCATATATATATGTATATATATACAGGGTGACCCCCAAAAAACGGGCCCCAAATCTCATTAGACCCCGTTTCTTAGTGTTTCGTCCGAATTAAATGAATTTTGAGGCATAACTAGTTTATTATATTCACAACATCATATCAAGACACTAGGGTCTTTGACCTTTTTTTCTCTGTTCTACAGCATGTGTTCTAGATGGACTCCTTTTAGCTCCGTGCATATCTTGATGACGTTCTTACAGACTGAATTGGGAATGGCTCTAATCTCCTCCCTGATAGCTTCCTTGAGTTCCGTGATAGTTCTGGGTTTCCCTGCGTACATTCTGTCCTTAAGATAGCCCCAAAGGAAATAATCTGGGGGGGCTTAGGTCCGGGCTATGGGGTGGCCACTCAAAATTAGTCTTGAGACTGATCACTCGGCCTCCGAAGTTCTCTTTCAGCTAATCTCGGGACATGTTTGAGGTGTGAGAACTTGCTCCGTCTTGCTGGAACCAGAACTTGCTCATGAGCGACGGGTAGAGGGTCTGGAGCTCACTCTTGAAGGTTTTGAGGACCTCCACATACCGCTCCTTGGTGACTGTCACTGCTGCGCCAGATTCTTCGATGAAGATTGGTTCGATGATGCCTCTGACCGAGATTGCAGCCCACACCGTGCAATTAGGAGAGTGCAGGGGCTTGGTGGCTACTTCATTGGGTCTGGAGGACCCCCAGAAGACATTTGTCTTGGAGTTTGCCTTTTCGTCAAGATGGAAGTGGGCTTCATCTGAGGTCCAAAGGAGGTTAAGGAAACCTGGTGTCTCCTCGATCTTATCGAGCATCTTGACTGCCATAGCGCTCCTCTGCTTCTTGTCTGAGGCTGTAAGGGTCTGCAGCGTCTGTATTCTGTATATCCTGATATCATTCACCAGCACTGTCCTGCAAGTCTCACGGGAGATACCGAGGGATTGACTTCGCTTACGCACAGAGCGTTTCAGACTCTCCTGGAGAGACTCTCTCACACTTTCGACCAGCTCGGCTGTCCGCTTCTTGGGACGTGCCGAGTGGCTTGGACGGTTCTCACTGGCAGCGTTGAAGTTCTACACGGTCCCATACTTCTCGAAGTGGTCCACCCAGTTCTGAATTCTGCTTTGTGGTTGAGCCTTTTCACATCCGAACTGATGCATGAAACTGTCCTGGGTTTTCTTAAACGAGCCTGTCTTGTAGTAAAATTTAACACAGTGTATTCTTTGTCCCAGCTCCCACTGAGGTCTTGGTGTACTCACGGTCGTTGATTCTACCATGTCCTGTAAAATAAGGGCAATCGGTGAATAAATAAAGGAGATATCACATAAAGTGTACACGGGGCCCGTTTTTTTTTAGTCACCCTGTATATATATATATATATATATATATATTATTCCCATAACTACATGCTACACACAGCGGCATATCAACATTAATCGTCGATAACATCAAGACGAATTTCAACTTGACTGCGATAAATATGTCTCAATTAAGGAGGATTAAACGAAAAAAGAAGAGAAAAAAATGCTTATACTTCTGACAAGGGTGTATACCACCGAAAGTACTGAAGTTTTTAAAGTAAATAAATAATTTATTTTAAAAAAACATAAATAAATTGCGTTGTCCAGGTTTTCAAAATATTTGTTAAAAATATTCTCCTTATTACTGCCATTTCACCAACGTTTCAATGTGTGACTTTTCAAATATATATATATATATATATATATATATATATATATATATATATATATATATATATATATATATATCTTAGGTAAACTTAATTACGACATGATCTTTTATTTATGCTCCAACAATTATACAAAAACAACAGTTTGTGTACGATCGTTTCAGAGACGATATGGGTTTTTATTAATATCGAGTCTCTTCATCAGCACAGGGTA
The DNA here is from genome assembly GCA_963556195.1 of Sepiola atlantica. Lineage (NCBI taxonomy): Eukaryota > Metazoa > Mollusca > Cephalopoda > Sepiida > Sepiolidae > Sepiola > Sepiola atlantica. The sequence goes on from OY744525.1 coordinate 41,797,580, forward strand.
TAGACACCAACAACCAGCATCAACACCATAGAGTTGAACATTCCCAGTTATACAGCAAATTAGATAGGATGTAGGGAGTATTGAGTTACTCCTCTCCAGGAGTTAGGCACAAGGCCAGTTTTTATCCTACTCCCATAAGTAAGATGTGACCCAAGGTCGGGTCGGGAAAGTGGGGTTTGAAAAGCCAGCGCCCGAGAGGTGAGCACTATGGCCATTTAAAAATTGCCTGGGCAGCCCCGTCGGCATTCCCCGGTAGGGGCGCCTCAGACAGCAAGCAATAAACTTACTCCTCCTTAAAGAGGGGAGGCAAAGCCTGAGAGGGTGCACCTCCTAGAACTGCACAAGACAGACCCATTGACCGGCATAAGTCAAGCTCTGAAGGACAAGACAATACCAGTATGGGGTGCAGTATCCATCGGAACAGATACTACACTTTGATCTTAGCCAAAAGGCCAGGTGTACGGATAAATCAAACCAGTTAAGACTGTATACAATACAGTTTAAACGGATATACAAAGGGAGATGAAGGGGAAAGTACGGTTGTTAGATTACCGGTAAAGAAAACATACCTCTAGGAAAAAGAACAATATTTTTTTATACAATTAGAAGGAAAATTCACTCACTATGGAGAATTATGCAACTATATGATCATATACAGTGAAAAAGGTTGCTAATAGTTCAATTCACGATCTATCAAAGGTGGAGAGATTCAGTTAATATAGAGCTTGCAAGAAACATTGTCAAAAACTTGTCATCATAGAAATTAAAAAATTGAATAATTAAAAAATTGAAAATTTTAAATATATATATATATATATATATATATATATATATATATATATATATATATATATATATATATTTGTGTTATAATGAAATAATTCCAGGAGGAAATCTGGGTATGAGAGCTCAATGTAATAAACAGAGCAAGAATAAAATAAAATATAGTAACACGAAATTACATAATCATCGATGCAATAATTTATTTCAACCTTGTGGTATTTTCAAGCATCCGATTAAGACATTTCAGTCTCAAAAATGTAATCGTCTAAATCGGATGCTTGAAAATACCACAAGGTTGAAATAAATTATTGCATCGATGATTATGTAATTTCGTGTTACTATATTTTATTTTATATATATATATATATATATATATATATATATATATATATATATATATGATCTGCCAAACAAGTACTTGCTTAGTAGCGAAACACGTGCTGGAAATACATTTAATTTGAATAAATAATATTTGTAAGAAAAAGTCTTTAATGGTGATCATTGGTCTCCTGAAAGGAATGCTTTGGTAAGCCTTCATATAATCGCATATAAATGCTCTGTACTCTGTAATCGAGTATCATCGAGCTTGTTTTTATTAGCACAACCCCGGTCTTCACTGAATGATCTATTTTATAAGTGAAAAATCTATATATATATATATATATATATATATATATATATATATATATATATATATATATATATATATATATTAAAATCTAAATGAATAAATGCGAAACTTGGATCCGTTTCTCACACTAACGGTAAAGTCAATGACAATGCTCGAACCTGAGTTTGCAGCCATCATATATTTATATATTTATATATATGTGTGTGTTTGCATATATATATATATATATATATATATATATATGCATATATATATATATATAATTTTCAATTATATTCCAATATTTTACCTACGTACAACATCGTTTCGAGCTTATGGCTCTGATCAACGCAGGGAATTAACAATTTCAGACGGTCACATTGCGTAACTAATAAAGCTTTTCAAGCAATGCCTGTTTGTGAAGCTTTTTTTAAGTAAGGAAATGCTTTGCACAGAACCAATCCCACTCCCTAAGCGACTGTCACTATGACCCAAAAAAGAAAAGCCAACTCTAAATCATTGTAAGGCCCATTCGTTGCATCTAAGGCAGAAGAGGACGTCTCTTTTACTACACCCTCAGAAATCCACCTGTTAAAGACAAAATAAAATCGATCGCCTCTTGGTGGATGCGAACCACCAAACTTATTATTAATAGTTGGAGGCGGGAACCGTTACACCACGAAGCGGAACTGCTGAAAACTACACTAAAAGTGATCCTTAAACTTTGTTGTTTGTTGCTGAATTTTGTTTGTCTGTGTGTGTTCGTTTACAATGCAAAAATATGACCGATTTCTTGAACGAAATGTAATGTAAATAAAGAAAGAGGAACAGAAAGAAAGAGAAGATGGTATGTTGATATGATTAAATTTGCAGAGAGAAAGATAAAGATAGAGACATATATAGATACAGAGAGAGAGAGTGAGAGTGAGATAGAGAACTAGAGATAGAGACGAACACGCATACTTCTTTCTCTCTCTCTCTCTCTCTCTCTTTCTATCTCTCTCTCTCTCTCCTATAAAGTAAGTAAAGATTAATGTATTCACAGTTCGTCTATTGTCACAAATATTAATGTAATGTAAAAAGTAATAATAATTAAAAAAGTCATTAAGATAAAGTATGGTTAAGTAAATTATACATTGAAGTTGCTTAGTAACGCTTGGTAAGCGAAGAAAAAGACAAGATGGCGTCTACACAAAACGTGAAGATTGGAAGTGAGAGATTAATACTGACACAGTGTTTATCGGAAACTGTATGATATTAAATGATTTTCACGGCGTCAATAGGTAGAGTAAGAGTACATATGAAATAGAGAGTGAAGGAGCCTACCTCATTTTTATTTATGAAAAAAACTTGTTAGCTGGATAAAATATAAAACACGGACCAATATCTGACCTATCTCACTGACGAAAAATATTTGTATATCTAGCTTTTGTTACAAAAGCTACCGAGCACTAATGTAGGGGGTGAGTTTACTTTATATATTTGATATATATATGTATCACACGTGTATCCATATATATAGTTATTCGCGGACAGTGTTTTGTTATCTATGACTCATCAACGTATTTAAACCTATGTGATTGCGGATATTACCTGGAGTTATCGTAACAAAGTGCAAAATAGTTAATTTCCTAGATATTGCATTCGATCTTTCAGATAACACATTTAAGCTCTTCCATAATGAAAACCTTTACATAAATGTTCACCACCCGAAATCCACCGTAGACCAAATATCTGGCATGGTTAACATCAAGATTAACAGAATATCGTTCAACAAAATTCTTTTTAATGGAACGACTAATATATACAATTTAGCACTAAGAAATTATGGGTTTACAAAAGTGTTACACTTCCAGGGACATATAGAGAATAGAAGAAGAAACAAGAATAGAAAAACAACATGGTTTACCCCACCTTATTTTAAACTGACCAATCTAAACATAGCGAAAAACATTCTTAAAATGAATAGATAAACATTTCAATAGAGATAATCAACTGCAAAAATCTTTAATAAACGCACTATTAAAATAAGCTACTCATGTATAAAGTACTTAGACAGTATCATTAGAACACATAATAACAAAATAATTCAACTGAAGCATAACATAAAAACAACCTCAAATAGAACCTTGCAACTGTAGAGAACGAAATCAGTGTCCATTGAATGTCAATTGTAACAATGACAATTTTGTTTATCAATAAAAACAAGAAAAATACAGAGGAAACAATGTACTTTGGAAACAAAAATACTATGTACAAAGCATGCTTTCTCCAAGGAAGACTTGGTTGATATGTTGTAAAATAAACCAAACCAAACCAAGGAAAACTTAAAAAGCAGACAGCTCACTCAAAACATTTTTGGCATCTCAGAAGTCGAAACCTACACCCGATATCATGCTGGAAAATTATTTGGATGACATAGAAAGGTTTTGAAGACAAATGAAGGCTATGTCTACCAGAAATATTGAAATCATCAAAATTGTGGCTAGGAAAATTTTTATTAAACCAAAGAAATAACGTTATTTTTAAATGCATACATAGAAATAAATTCAAGTTAGCTTAAAAATATTTTCCGGACTATATAAAAACTTTTTTTCTGTATGGATGCTTATAGGGCAATATGTTTGATCATTCTGTCTATTACTATCATCGTTGTTATTTTGTGGTTGTTGACATATTCATTGCACTTGTAATGTTGATCTCTTCTAGAGTTTCTAAATGTTTTTAATTCTAGCATTTGGCTCGACCATTTAATCATAGTTGGAGAATACATATAATATTTTTTATCGCACTTTATAATTCATTAATAATGAAACAATAAAATTAATAATACAATGTTGATATAACAGAATTGATTAAGTAAAGAAATCATATTCTAAATAAATAAAATTCAAAATTTACTTTTATTGGGGAAAAAGGAAAAATCTGGTCCACATTTTTTTTCTTTAGACGTTTCTGCAGCTGCCTTACAATTGTGTTGACTCTAAAAATCTGATATTTGTAACCCATATACTCTTCAAGACATATTTAGGTAAAATAGAAACAGTCTACTTGACGGCTTCATCATCATCATCATATTCGATTTAACGTTCTGTTTAGATGCTGACATGTGTTGGACGGCTTTTAGAAACTGATTTCCAAGCTAACCTATCTCTGCCAGGTCTTTATTTATCCTTCTTTCTCTCAAGTCCATCTTTATCATTCCCTCCCATATTTTCATTTGCCTTCCCCTGTGGGCTGACCCTGTTACTTCAATTGTTCTACATCAACTAATCCAGAAATCTTCATCCATTCTTACAACGTGGCCATACCATCGAAGCCTCCTGTTCTGTACGCATCTTCCTATAGTGTTCGGATTTAACCTTCCCCTCAGATCATCAGATCTGAGCGTGTCTTTAAGACTTGCGTTACACATCCATCATATCATTCTCATATCATTTCGGTCCAGGCATGTTCCAAACCTTCACTAGCCAGGTTTCACTTCTATAAATCATCACACTGTGTGTACATTCCTGATAGACTCTTCCCTTGGTCAACAGTGGTAACGCTCTGCTGGTTAGTAATGGCAAAAGTTCCCTGAACTTACTCTGTCCACTCCTAATTCTAGCTATCACACTATCACCTGCTTCACACTGTGCCCCATGGTAACAAAATTTCTGAACAACCCCAATAACTTCACCATTCAAATATATTTTGTCCACACCTGAGTTTGCATTCGTCCCTGTTGTCTTACACTTCTTGCACACAAGCTGGTTGTCCTCTCTCAACCTAACATGTGATTCCACTGCACTTCTTGTGTATCCAATGCTTACAAGTATCACAGAAAATTGAGTTGCACCCGACTTCCTTACAACAAACTGAGCATAGGAATTTTCCATATTCTCGAAGATTTCCAATACTACAACCACAGATCAACATACATGTCACTGTTACTGCTGATTTAGTATTTAAAGACGGGACTAGTATTAAGGAGAGCTGGAGAAACGTACAGGACTATAGACTGCTATGGCTTTCAATAACTAAAACAGTCTGATTATCACAAACAAATGTATATTAATATTTGATGATCTGTCTGCGATGAGATGTCATTATTTACATCTTTTGCACTGTTATCCTCATTGGGATTGTACTCTCTAACTCTTTTTTGTACTCTCCAACCCTTTTTCAGTTTTTTTTTTATTTACTAATGAGTCACCACTTATCAAGGTAAAAAAAAACACCCGAGGATATAGGTTAATGAGATGGATAAATTGACAGGTGAATGGTGAAGAATATTATGAGAGGATTGAAAATGATGAATGGAACAGACAAAATATGATTACTTATGAGGACGGTTTATGACAAGTGTTTGTAGATTTGAAGACAACCATGTTGCATTTGGCAGGGAAGCAATCCCATGGTAACATGTTCCAGAGATGGAAAGTTTTTGGAAAGAAACTCCGTTCATGGAAATTGTATTTGATGTTAGGCACAAGGAAGAAGAAAGGGAAGTTCTTTGCTGTTGTGGTAATAAGATGATTTCTTACTTTGAATATTTTACAAGGATAAAGCAGAGATTGAAGCTCAATCGAGAGCCTTCCATAGAAATAATTATAGAGTAGAGAAAGACTAGCAACATCTCTTCTATGAAGAAAAGTGATGTGGAGAACAGAAGAGATCATCCCCCAAAGAGGATTTTAAACTCTGTCAGGGCCAGAAAGTGTGCTTGGAGTAGCACCTCCCCAAATGTGGCAGCAGTACTCCATCTTATGACGTATCTTATATTTCTATAGGTAGAGAATTGCATCAGGAGTCAGGTGTGTTTTGTTGTAAAGTACAGCAGCTGACACCGGAATATCGGTAGAATGTGTATGCTGTAGTTTTAGTTGGAACAAGTAACTCCTTGAGGTAATTACTACCACCATGTTCCGATAGCAAGACTTTAAAAAAAGTATCTTCCCTCTTATGTCAGTGCTGTCTTGGTATTATTAAACTGGGCTACTGCTCAGGAGAGCTGAAAAAATACTACAGGATTATAGCTCATTCGAGCCTTCCGTAAGTAAAATATATCTTATTTCAGAAATAAATGCTTACAGGAAGTGCATGGTTGCTCTTGATGGACTT